>CM073426.1:39560000-40160000 GCA_037114965.1 Monochamus alternatus
ACTAGTTGACCTAGTTTCCATGTTTTCGCAAATTTTTTAAATAAATTTAAATTCATACTGGTTTTATCAAATTCAAATTATATCTGCTAGAAACCTAAATTAAGACAAAATGTGACCAAAACCTCAATTTACATTTAACTACACTGGATTACAATAGTTAATTAAGAATTAATGCAAAAGTATTAAAACTACGAGCTTTGGTTATGTTTACGCCAAATTATTAGCTATTTTTTCGTATGTTCTCTGGGATCCGCCATATTCTTGGCGACTTTTTCTAGAGTGGGGGTATTTAAAAACTGCCAGACGTATTTCATTCATAAATTGTACTGATTGCTTAGTATACTGTGGTCTGTATATTCTGTGACTGTACCTGTCAATAATTTACTTGGTGTTTGTAATGGCTGTGTGTTTCAGTTAATTATAGAGTTTTATAGTTTTTAATACATTCTTTATTGCTGTTTTTATTTGAAATAGATTTTATTTTGTGTTATTTTGTATGCTGTATCTATGTTTTTCTAAAATGTTAGGGATAGGATGAGGCTGGGAGCGTCTTTGTAAATCACACAATATTCTATAAAACTTTCTTTCGTATATATTTCCTAATAAAATCTATATATGTAACAGTATCACTTCATTATTATTTTTTTCCGCGTGTTAAGTTTCTTCTGTCTTCTATTATCTTTAATTTCAAATCAATTTCGAAATTTCCCACTAATTTCAAAGTAATGCGCTTGTGTCATGTCCTCTCACTCCCCATCGATAATGTAAAACTAGTTTCTCATAACAACTTCTTGCTCCTTGCGTCTAACGTCATTTATTTTCTATTAGTGGTTGAGAAATTTGAAAATAATAACACGCCAATCTCGACCAGTTTTATGATTTTCAAATTTCTCACTCACCAATAGAAAGTAATATAAGTGACGTCAAACGCAAGAAGTTGGTATCAGAAACCAGCTTAAGTCTTCAAATCAGCTGCATACGTTACATTTATGACGTCACGTCACAAAAGAATTTTAAGCCACATAAATATATGAGAAATTTAAAATAAAAAATAAAAGACTAATTAGTTTAGACTACTAAAATTAATTTTCATGATCAATAAAGTTTACTTTTGTCTCTATTGAATACTCGTAAATATTTACTTCCATTAAAATATTAACAAATGGCTTCATTATATCAATCATTCAAATCTAGTACGTTTTCAGAAATTCTAGTACCTTTTCAAATGAGCTTCTAGTACTTTTTAAGTTAAAAAACTGGCAACTAGTGATGGGTCGTATTCGTATGAGCCGTATGTCAAGTACGACTCATCGTGTTGATACGAATGGTACGGCTCTTTAGAGTTGGGTAGTATTCGTATGTTTCGCATCGTTGGTACGAATTAAATGGTTCGAATCCAGCAAAAATTAAAGATTCGTATCACTTCGTACCGCATGATCGTGCGTACGATTTGTGTATTATACGTGCCGGTACGAATGCGGGTACCGATTGTGCGGTGTAATACAATGCTCTATCTACTTTGGTACTGATTTAATTAAGATTTTTAAACAAAAATATACAACAACAAAGAACTAAACGCCGTATGACAGACAAGATATATTATAACATGTTTAACATTTTGATAGGTTTTTATATGAAATTATAATTCATTCAGTTCGTCCCGTTTGTTTTTGTTGAATGTTGAATTTGTATTGCATGGAATATGGATGCATAATGCATGCATTTATAAACACTAAAACAGTACACAGGTGTATCTAATCTAGCCTAGCATCGCGCGAACTGTGGGCGCACGAAATAATACGAAATATGGATACACAGATATTAGTATCTCCACATACTGTGGTCGCGTTCGCATTGCGGTACGGAAACAGCTTATCATACGGCGCATACGGAGTACGGGCCGACGACTCTTTAATGCTAGTATTCCTAGCACGATATAATAGGAGCTAGAGCTAGATGTTATGATATATGAACCGCGCATTGCGATACGACTCTTTGTGTATAATACGTTTGTACCGTACGGCTCTTTAAAAATGGCCGTATTGCCCATCTCTACTGGCAACACTGCTCCCTACTGATTGCTTAGTATACTGTGGCAGTGACCAAACATAAATTATGGATCTATTATTCCTTTGCCTGTAGTCGTGGTGCCAATTGATGCAAATTCCCACGGCCCAAATTTTGTAGATATCTTACCAAAATTCGATTACACAGTATCAGTGAGATATAAGTGGCGCCACCTGTCGACTATTAATATACATATAATTAACTGAATCGTTTTGTTGTTTGATAAACAACGCATATTCCACAATTTTAAAGAATGTTTATAAACTAACCCGCTTGTTTAGCTTATGCATAATTTATCTGAGAGTAACTATAGATTCAAAGAAACTATATCATATTTAATACATTACATAAAATAATTTTGTATACCATATGAAAAATATATACATATCATATAGACAAATCTGTGTACATACTACATTTAAACTACACTCAAACCGACCATTCTTTATGAAGTTCAGCTTCTGTTGATTGTTTGAAATTTACGCATACTATTCCGATTCCGATATAAGATACAATACACTAAGCTGAAAACATCATGTTATACCGTGATTACTGTAAGAGATTGCCATAACTTAAAGTGCCAAATGTTTGAACAAATTATAAAAAACAAATTATATCAACATTAGATTTTAATTTTGATCTGACTTTTTAAGGAAAAGTTTCGACATCTTGATAATTCCGTTGCATCGCAACTTTTCATTTGTAAATTATGTGATAACTTACTAAGTTACTAATATGTAACGTCACAGACACTTTTTGCGGTTCACTTATAACAAACTATCTAGTTAAAACATTCATATGCAATATTCTAGCAAGCGTGCAGTTACTTTGCAGTGTAAAATTACATATTTAAAATGAATGCTACATTGTTAAAATGTTATGTAAGGTTTCTTGTTTAGTGGGTTATTACAAATACAGAGTGTTCCAGAGTCAACTACATTCTACTACCAAAAATAAAAGAAGTTTATACAAATACTAGTTATTGCCCACGGCTTTACTCACGTGAATAATAATAAAGATATCTCTAAACACTGAAGAAACTAAATTTAATAACGTATACATTATTAGGTAGTTACTCCTTCCACCCCAAATTGAATTTTTGAAATATAATTAAACGACTAAAATACTTTCGCGTCCCTACGTAATATAGAAGTCATGAAAACTTATTTTTCACCCTTGTACACAAAGCTTCCCAATGTAACCTTCAAAATTCACCTCCCTGGATTAAACGGCTCGATCTGTATTTTGATGAATTTATCAGTCACTCAAGAGCATACAGAAATGTAGATCCGGTCAAAATATGACTAAAAGCCTTATGTGCGTGAACTTAACCTTAAAAAATAAAGGTTGTGCGGGATTGTGTTACATTGTACCTAAAAAAGTTAAAGAAAAATAATAGTCATTCAAACGGAAAATCGTGTCTTAAACGTAGCCTCCATTCATCATATAAAATCATATTTTTCTTCGGTGTGCTAAACTGTGTTTTCCACTTTGTACCCTTGAGAAAAATTTGCCTTCATTCTCCGAAAAATGTGAAAAGAAAACATAATTTCCTGGTTTTCCTTTGCAAAAAATATGTTTTCCCCGGAAAAATCTTAAATTTTAGTGTGAACTTAGCCTATCCATGTTTTACAAATTAAAAGACGGGGTTGTGCTGAATTGGCTTAGTTATTTCGTTTAAAGAAATTTGAAATCGAAAATTTAAACGTGAACGTGGCGCCCAGTTCCGAATATTTAAAACCATCGTGCTGAATAGTGCTAGTAATTCCGAATATTGTTCCATTGAGAAAAATTTTACATCTGTTGCCGTTCTTCAGAAAATATGGAATTAGTTTTTCCCATAGAATCCGGAAATTTAACGTTCCACATATACATGTGCTAATCGTTCAGTACATTGTATCATTAAGGAAAACTAAATATCTTTCGCAAAATGAGAAAGATGAAATTCCACATTGTGCCGTAAAAAATTGAAGAAAAATAATAGTAATTTTCCAAGAACACGGAAAAATTAAGTTTTCCACATAGCCTCCATTGCTCATACTCGTATAAAAACATATTTTTCTTCAATGTGCTAAATTGTGCTGTTAGTTTCAAACTTTGTGCCGTTGAAAAATTTATATCTGCCGCCGTTCTCCGGAAAAAGCGGAAAAGCCGGAATTTCCTGGTCTCCCACTTTAAAAAAACATTTTTTTTCAATGTGCCCCCGAAAATTAAAAACCGTAGTTGTGCGAATTGTGCTAGTTATTCCAAATATAGCGCCGTTTAAATAAATTTGAATTCTACCTCCGTCCTCTAGAAAATGCGGAAAACCAAAGATTTTAGCGTGAACTTAGCCCATCTTTTTGATATCTGCCTCCGCCTTCCACAAAATGCGGAACACCAAAAATTTAAGCATTAACTTAGCCCCTCCTTTAACCGAATATTAAGAAACGTGGTTATGCTGAATTGTGCTAATTATTCCTAATATAGCGTCGTTTAAAGAAATTTGATACCCACCTCCGCTCTCCAGAAAATGCGGAAAACCAAAAATTTTATCGTCAACTTATAACCTCCAATTTTTTCCGAAAATTAAAAAAAGTGTTTGGAACATTGTGCCGTTTAAGGGTGCCTTATTCTTGAAATAGTGTTTTCTACAAATAATTTTAGACATTTAGGAACTGAATAATACAGAGCTTAGCAAATAACAAGAATGTTACCTCATACCACCTACGAATATTCAAAGGTACGGAAGTAAAACGAATATATGACAGAAAGCGGTATAACCAACACATTTTTAGTTACAGATATCTTACTTTCGTGTTTTTTTAAATTTAACTTTAGATGTGAATATTGTTATAACTTGAACTTTCATAATTTTGCATATAAATCTGTTCACTTTTGTTTATAAGTATGTGAAAATAACTGTTAAAATGTGAGGTTAGAATAGCAAAATAATGTGTGTCTTACAAACATTTTTTAAAAGTAATTATTTTATTTGAGATTTTAAATAGTAAAAGTGGACAAAAAATCAATTTTATATTTGATATTTGTCTACGTGTTTTATTTTTCGAAATGTCTATACCTAAAAACACCACACATATTTGATCATTTTACGACCATAAATACAGCGATCTTAAAGTAATTCAATTCGATTCTCCGGAAAATGTGGAAAAATCGAAAGTTTAAGCGCGAACTTGGCGGTCCATTCCGAAAATTTAAAACCATTTTACTGAATAGTGTTAGTTATTCAGACAGAACATTGTTCCATTCAGAAAAATTTTATATCTGCTCCTGTTGTTCGAAAATACGGATTCCATAGGATCCGGAAATTTAACGATCCACTTATATATGCGCTAATCGTTCAGTACATATAACGTTTAGAAAAACTTCATATCTTTGGCAATTTTTTGGAAAATGGGAGAGATGAAATTCTCTCGTCCCCACTTTCAAAAAACAGCAGGCAGAAGGAACATTTAAACAACTCTGAAGAAATTGGATTCAACGTGGCCAAACTTGCTTCCAAGTGAATGAAGATAACTGAACATATTTTATAGAAATAAATAAAAATGATAGTTATAAACAATTTTTATCTTGTTTTTTTTTTCTTTATCAACAACATTTCTAGTTTAATAGTGCAATATGGTTACAAATGGTTGGATAAGTTGTGAAACACCCTGAATAGTTAGGCTGAAAAATATCTCCTAAGGGGAGGATAGCTTCTTAAATGAACTGCTAAAAATGTTTTCTTTTCTCGGCGATCTAGATATCATTCAAATTAAAACAATGATATTTGAAAATAGATAAATGGAACTTGTTTGTACTTATATTTTTTTAGGTATTAATAATATTGATTTATATTAGCTTAAAATACCTTTCTAATAGAGTAAAAAATTGTTTGTACTTATGTGAACTTTCCCGTAGCCAGAGCCACTGCACAGCTTAGGTGAAGTTGAAAAATTCGAGAGATGTTCCCGGCAAATGTGTCATCTGCGGATCTACCCAGCAAGCTACAGGGCCTAACGCCCCCAAAAAGACCGCAGCCAAAAAGACGGCAGAGGACACCAAGAAACCTGGAAACAGCAAGTGTATGATGGCTGCGACGAGGAGCTTCGCAGCACGCTGGCTAGGATGGGGGAGATGTACTCGACACTAAAATGCCATTTCTGTTACAGGAGTAAATGGTAGCACCTCGACGAGTGCAGTCTCTGAGTGTCGTCTTCTGGAATTCCGATGGATTCTGAAGAAGATAGAACGACCTTCTTGAGCTCTTTCCACGCATATACGTAGACGCGCCCGTCATCCAAGACACCAAGTTAGGGAAACCTCACAGCGCCAGGATACTCGGGTACCTAGTGTACCGGAGAAATGGAACGGCCAGAGGAGAAGGATAGCCCTGCTGGTAAAAAGAGGTATGATCATCATATGTTGCAAGTTCTACAGCTTGAAAATATGGAAGCCGTAATCGTCTCCGTTCCCATTCGCAATCACGGAGCCATCGCCGTGGTGTCCTATTATCAACCACCATCTCACTGCTCTTGCATCATAACTTGCAGGCAGTTTTGAGGACTTGTTCGCAGATGGTGGCCATCGATGACTTTAACGCGAAGTCGCCAGAGTCCTCACAGAAATGCAAAGAAATAATCAATCCATTCTTGTCATTCAGGCAGTCATCGCGAGCATTTAAACGTATATTCACACAACCCTGGAAGCCAATACCATCGAGAAGACGGAAAAGAGACATGCGAACTATGCAGGCCAGTTATCTCTTATATCGTAATAGCTATTTAGAGAGAGTCGCGTAACCATACGACGCGCCACGAGGGCGGCTCATTCCCCAGACAAGCAAGCCACTAACCAACCGACAACCTTGAGTTGCAGTGTAGGGAAAACTTTCTTGACGACGAGGACAAGGATCCCACTGATATGGTGGAACGTCGAGCGGGATAGAACAGGATTCTCAGGAGACTTTCCCAAAATGATTATGGCCTTGCTGAACATCTGTAACGCCGTCCTGAGATTACGCAGATTGCCTACCAGATGGAAGAAAGCCAACGTGGTCTTCATTCTTAAACGAAGTAAGAACTTAACGTTCCCTTCTAGTTACAGGTCCATCCTGCTGATGATGAGCAGAGTAGCAGAGAAGTTAATCCTGGCGAGACTGCTCGAGACCATGATAGAACTGCAAGTCCTCCTAGACAAGCAGTTGGAGGAGCAATAGATTCTCAGTATGTTTCCACAGGTTTCAACACCGTTCAATCGACCGGAGAAGTCTTCTTGGACATTGCCCAGGCCTTCGACAAAGTCTGGCACAATGGACTTCTCGCCAAGATGCTTGACTTTGGCTACCGTGTTAACCGCCTCAAGCTGATGGCATCCTTTCTATGAAGCAGATAACTGCGTGCAAAGATGGACGGGGTCCAATATCCAATATCTTTACCGCGGACTTGCCTAGGACAGAATATACGACTATGTATACGCCGACGACCCGTCAACGCGACCCGTTCCCTGAACTATGAGAACTCCTCCTCCAACCCGATGTGGCACCAAGTACATGCGACCAATGTTTCAACTCATGGACATTTATTCTGTTTTAGAACCGCCAAGATCAAGAAAAGGACCAGAAAAGATATTAGAGACCGCCACGGCGTTACCCCATGCCGTCCGCGATGCTGGACGGTAGGGCCTCTAGGATTCTTCTTCTTCGAAAAAAAAGAAGACATAACAGCACCAGAAGATAAGCTCTTGCCAATGGGGCTTGCCAGAACAGGATAAGTTGAAGATATTGTGAGACCTGCGACTGGCTGCGTTGGAAACTGGAAGTGAGTTGGGGATATGCTGATTGGGATCTGAGACTAGGTGCCTTAAATCTGAGACTTCTGGCACTGGGAACAGTGGGGAACTTGTGATTTTCTGAGGGCGTAGAATTGGTTTCTTTCTGGCGAATTAAAGAAAAAATTATACTGGGCTCGTGAAATATGAAATATGTTCTGTTCACTGAAAGGTATTTCTTGATCGGGCTCAAAGGACCATTTTATATGACGGTGCCTTGGCTCCTTTTCATATAAGAAGTGAAATCGACTGTATCTTCAATTATACAATATTTTATTGGGGGTGTGTACATACAGTTAGGTTGATCAATAATCAAGGTAATCTTTTCCACAACGTTTTTCGGTTGTCTAGCATTAATGTTTATACAATCGTCAGAAAATATTTTTTTTGTCACAGCTAACTAAAGTGATAAATGAGGAATCCCAACAGATAAGTTGTTGGTTGGTTATGATTATTATACTGTATTAGATGCTATTGTGCTATGCCGATGTTTAATGGTTTTCAGTATTTTGCTGAGAAATGTATGTAATAAGTCTAAAGACTATATGTCCCCGATGTACCCAAAGCCATCCGCTGAAGGGCTGTAAAAGTATGAGGTTCTCTGCTGCACCAACTATTATAAAGAAAAGAAAGGACGCTAAATATTCCAGTATTGATATACATCATGCGGTATGCCAATAATCGATGTATATCCTATAAAAACTTTAGACATATTTAGATCTAACATGTTGAAAACGCAGTAATAATTTTTTTCACTTGCTCAGTTTAAAACTCGTACTAATCAAGTTCTTACTTGTTGAATGATATACACTTTCTGGGCTGTTTTACCGTGATCGATGCTTAAACTGCAGTCGTTTAGCCATACTTAACAGATGGCATCTGCAGCTTCGTGGTTGAATGATTACCGAGCTTTTATACTAGTCGGTGTGGCAAGGTTGGTTAGTTCAGTATTTAGGTTGATTGGTTCAGGCGGGTTACGGATGGTGGGTTCAGGTACGCTTCGGCTCACTTGTTTGTTCTTAAACAAAGGCATCCAAATATGACAAATATTTAATCCTTCGTCCCTGTTCATGTTGTTCGGGTATTGAAGAATTTCCCTCCCTCCCTTCGTGCTACATGCAATACTCTTTGGTACAAACCAGCACTCTAGGTCTTCTATGAGTCCCTCTTTTCAGCATGTTCAGCAACAACAGATTTTTCAGGCTGGTATAACCGTATGTGCCTTTCATGTTCCTGGTTTCTACACTTCGTTTGGACATTCCTGCATATACTTTGTCACAGTCGCTACATGGCACCAAATACTCTCCCGGAGTTTGTAACGGACTCAATTGATCTTTCGGGTTGCGAAATTGCTGACTTATTTTATACGTTGGTGTAAAAGTAGTCCGCACGCCTTTTTTGCATAGTATTTTCGCAACTCTATCTGTCACATTGGGGATGTAAAGTGGTGGTTGTAGTCACTTCCTCCTTGGGACTTGTTTACTCACGCCGAGGTCTAATACCTCTATCGATGTCATTAGAGTATCCATCTGTTAGGAACACAGATCGGGGCGAATCTATTTCTTCCTGTCGATTATCCTCATCAGCCTCTTATTGTTGTTAGCAAATTGTTCGTTGACTGCATACCATAACAGAACAACTATTTATTTCATTAACCGCAGCTACTGAATATGACATATAGCTTTTACTGAATCATGGTTAAATAGCAGTTTTGTGAACTCAGAGTTATTAGTTATTATTGTACGTTATGTATTGCAGCGTAATCATTCTGATAATTCTAAATTCCCAAGTAATACCATGGTATTTCTTCTTGTCTATAATAAACCTAAGCGAGACCTTAATTTTAAAAAGTATAATTTGAATTTACTGTACCAAGAGATTACTAATGTAGGATGGGCACCACTCTCTAACTTAGGAGAAATAAACTTACTCATTGAGTTTTGTAACAAATTAAATGCATTGCTTGTACAACCTTGCTTGTACCAGAAAAGAAAGATGCTCGTACTCAATTTCGATTAAATAATAAACTGTAGTGCAATTATTGTCTTCTAATGATGATTATTATAATAAATAAAGTAATTAAGATCAGAAATCCTTAATTAATTTAGACTTAGGGTTCCCAACCATTCCGGTTTGGCCGGGATTAACAGGAATGAGAAAGTTTGTCCAGGCAAAAATTTTGCCTTGGCCGGGACATGAAAAATCCCGGAAATCCTTAATAGTATTTTATCAATATTTAGAAATGTTCGTGTATACGGCAACGCTGCATCGCTGCGAAGTTTACCGACCAACCGCCGCGCCGTGTGCTGGTAGTCTGAGGTATATTTTCGTGCATATAAGACGCTTAAAAGCTTTTAGTTGTGATTGGTTGACCTTGTCAATACAAGTGAGACTAAATTTTGATTTAAAATGTCAGGACTTTTTGACGTTAAATCAAACCAAAAACTGTTTCAGACCGCTCAATCTCATCAAAAATATAGTAGCAATGGAAAGTAAAAAGAGTTTATTTGTAGTTTAATTTAATGTTTATTTTTGTCAATAATATTTATTAGTTTTTTTGTACTTGCTTACCATTTACCTACTTTCTAGTCCTAGTTATCAAAGTTATGTTTTATGTTTATGAATTTGTTATATTTTTTCCTCTTACCAAAAGTCAGCGGTAACTAGTCTATTTAAGATCGATTTTTGGTTTAAAAATAAAAAAATGTGTGTGCAATATATATATATATATATATATATATATATATATATATATATATATATATTAATTTCTGATGTTTGATGTTTTGTTTCAATTATTTGAAAACGTAAAAACAATTATCCCGAAACAGCTGATGCTATTTAAACTACAAAGAGTACTTGATATCGACTGAAAAAGGCTTATCATTAAATCCAAAATGTTTCTGATCTTATATTAACTCAAAAGCAAATACTTTGTCTATTCCCTCGTAGATGAGTTATAACGATTTAATGTTGCATGAAACCTGACATATAGTTTTCTGACTATTTTTCGAAAGGTTTCCGCAAACTTTCTGCCCCTTTATCCAACTATGTTACTATTATAAATTGTGACTTTACTGTACATTGTCTGAGCAATTTTCTATAATCGGGGCCGACAAATCAACATACAATAACTGCTTTCCAGTGAATTATTTTTTTGAGCTTAGAACACATGCGCTTGCAACACCGGCGGCGCAAATTTGGCGGTTGGAGATTATGACGCACATTCTTAAAATCGTTATCTACTAATACATACAATTTTTCAGAAACTTCAAATTTAAAAATAGAAAAGTAAAAGATAATGCGCAAGTGCGGCGTTTTTTGAGCTTGCAACAAATTTTTCTGTAGGTGTCCAGAGGAAAGGCGCACAAAGTATAGCTTTGTGGAAAAGGGTGAGGCACATTGGGCTTGACGCACATTTTCACGCAAACGCTTTTGATGACGCATTCGAAACACTTGGGTACTCATGAGCTCATTTGCGCGCTCAAACTGGCAACACTGGAAACCAGTTTTAAGACAAATCAAAGAAGCAAAACGAAAATCAAGTCAAAAATCAGATTTTGATTTCTTGAATATGAGACCGAATTCCATTTTCTTAATATGACACGATCGAATGATTTTGACTATAGACTTATAAGCAGAGGATCTATGATTTTGACAGACTAGTGACCCGTATTTACATTTACAATAAGGATTACAGAGTCGGTACATGTATCAAATCGAGAAACGGGGCCATTGAATCTGCAACTTCGTGAAATACGGATGCATCCAAAGCATTCACACGTACCAAGAAGCGGTACAATTCCCAAATATAAAAAAGAAAATAAATGTGCATATGGCTAAATACGCAACAGCGTTAGAACATAACTTGAAGAAGAAGAAGATTTCTACAATTCATACAAAATTTTGGAAGGAAAAATGCAAAATAGGAAAGAGGGAAGAAAATTAAGAAATGTTAGTTTTCGTGGGAAAAATTTCAGGTCTTTTATTGTATCTTACGTGCAATTTTCTTTGCTTTTATTTTATTGACTCAATTAACAAAATAACTTTACAATCCGAGAAGAGTTCTGTATCACAAATCTAGAAAATTGTATGTATACATTATTATATATTACATATTAAATGAAGAAGACAGAGGTTTTATATTGCAATTTTAACCTAATGTAATGTATACATAGAGCAAGTTACAATTTTGAATTTTTTTTTCGAAAACTACATGCGACATTGTTACATTTTTATTGTAATAAATTATTTTTTATTATTGATCTTCCTATATCCGCCAAAGCATTTCTTATTATTACTTATCGTGGAAAATTCTTATGGAAGTTTTTAAAAATTATAGTGGGTAATTAGGGAATTTTTTAATTGCTTTGTGGGAAATTTTGATCCCAAGGGTTGACAATATTGATGCCCTGTCTATGCTAGAGCTTGAATTGAACATAACCTTTCTTTTCCTTGTTAACCTAGCATTTAATATTTTTTCAAAATTAATCGAAATGGATAATCTTTCTTCTTTAACAGGAGCACAGAAAGATGAATTGATGGATCAAGTAAAACAACAAATTGCAGTTGCAAATGCTCAAGAATTACTGACAGTAAGTGTTAAGTAACCAGTCGCGAAACTATTTCTGATGAATTTTGCTTTTATTAATTTTAGAAAATGACTGAAAAATGTTTTAAAAAATGTATTTCAAAACCTGGAACATCGTTAGATAGTTCAGAACAAGTAAGATAATATAATAATATCTAACCTATTTTTTAATGAGTATTTTACAGAAATGTATAGCCATGTGTATGGATAGGTATATGGACTCTTGGAATTTAATATCAAAAGCATATAGTACGAGAATTCAGAGAGAAAGAAATCGTATATAAATGTAGTGTAATACTATTGGTCATGGAAGAGTCGTAGGTATTTGTTGTAGTTTATATTTCCATTATTTTTTACGAATGACATTTCAAATTATGAATACACGGCATATTGTGTTATTTTGCCAGTTAGTATCAATATTGTTAATAAAATTTTCCCAGATACAATGCTATTTTACTCTTCTATTATAAACAAATTATATTAAATGACCCATAAATGAAAGATATATGTTTAATATAAACCCGTAAGTCTTATCAATGTCATTTCTTTTAAGACAGTGAAACACTTATGTGTATAATTAGTCTTAAACTTTAAGTTGTAAGAAAATTTTGATCATACATACTGTAGCACCGAGTTCGACTGTTTTTCCTGCTTTGCACAACTTTAACTGATGTTTATATGTTACTATTACATAAAAATTATAATGTTAAAAATTACTGAAGTATTTGAAAATATAAACACTAAAATTCTCAACTAATAATTGTTTATTAAAATTATTGTAAGACAAAAATCACAAATTTAAGGCACAAGTTTTGAAGTACATAAAATAAGTAAAAACATAAATAAAAATAAATTAACATCTAATGTGACTAATATTGTGATTAAGTACTCTCAATACACCTAGGAATGTAAAAATGAATTAGGTTTAAAGAAGTAACGGTATATAAATCTCAACAAACATCTTAATTGGTTTGGAAATTCACTATTCTTATACAACATCTATGGCATTTTTCCTGTAAATGTATAAAATAATTTGTTTTATCGTGTACATATGAAAGTACTTATCGAGTGAAAATATCCTACTTTTACAAATTAAAAAATGAACAGTAAGGCATTTTTATAGTTCCCATTATAACCTGTAAAAATACACATCTGAGCAACTATTTATAGGCGTTTAAACCAGATGTCACTAACAGCCAACAAAGAACCAGGGTTTAAAAAAAAATTTGATTAAAAAAAAAATCATAAACGCGTTTTATTTCACAAAGGATTAATTAGTTTTTAATTAAAATTTAAACCCTTTAGAATACGCTATTTTATTATTACAAGTTCCGCATATGGTTTAAATATATTAGGTGTCTATCATTGTATGATGAAACAAATAATCAGCACCTATTTTTTTGCTCCAAATATAATTTAAATTCTTTTAATTTTTAGTGTCAAATTATTTTGAAACAATCTAACCAGCGAGGAAATCATTGTCTATTCTTTTTTTACTTATAATTAGATTATATAATTTATTTGTACTAAAAAAACATGTATAGACTATGCAATTTTGTTACTACAATTTACTCATAAATCTTCATAAAAATAAATGGAGAATGCATTACAGTAAAATAAGACATGCTTGCATGGCATAGGACTGTATACAGCTAATTCCAAAAACTTAAATTTATTTATTCCATAAAATATAGCAATGCATGCATAATTACTGATATTTTGGTATTGGAACAAATTCCAGCAACTAAACTGCATCGTCTAATAAAAGTTTCATTCAGTAAATGTTCCAAGATGAAAAATCTATTAAGTAGTATTTAGTAAACCTTAAGAGACTAAAATAATATCTATGCAACTGAGTTTTGTAAAAGTAACCAATCTGAATTTTGCACGTCTGTATAATGTTATAGGCTGTAATGTATAACATACCCACTGAACAAAGTAGGAACAACAAAAAAGATGGAACCATGTACGGAATTATTGTATTAATATCAGAATATAATTTAAAAATAGATAAAATTTAATGCTTGAAACTACTTTTGTGTGCTGCGAAAATGAATATAAGATTTTTTTATACTGTAGCACATGCAAAAAATTTCCGTTATGACCAAGTCTTTTACACAATTAGATTTGTACTGAGCAAATATTCTTTTAGGAGAAAATTAAGAAAGCTGTCAATTAGTACAAAAAAAAGATTTCAAGGAGCGAATTTCTTTTAACAAATTAATTTAATACATGAACAGAAAGTGTGCAATTTATTGTCATTTAATCTACGATTGTATAAAATAAGTACAGCTGCCATTGTCTTATAGTAATATATTTTCTTTCTACTAAATAGAGTTATTAATGTCCAAATTCTCATTAACAGAATTGCTACCAACTTCACTCTTGTTTGCAGTATCAACATTCTTAAAAGTATCTTTCGTTTTTGAACCGCCCACCAGAGCTTTAAACATCTGTTTATTACAATCAGATATAATTCTACTAGGAACTTTTTGTTTTAAATCTCTTTTATTTGAATTAGATTTATCAGAACTTGTAGATCTATTAGACTGCTGTAAATCGTCTAAAAGATTTGATTTAGTGTGATCAGATTTCATATACTCAGATTTTAAAGATAAATCATCACCACTGCAAATAAAGTCTTCTTCATACTCAGCTTCTATATCAAATAGCTTATCGAGTTCACGTAAATTTGACTTGTCTTTAAATTCCTTGCTGTACAATGAAGGCAATATATCATTAACACGAGATTTATTCATTTGTAAAGGTGGGAGATCGGATAAGGTGCTTAAACTATTTTTTGATTTCAATTTATCAGGCTTTTGTGGAGATACTTTCGATTTATCCAATGTTTTACATTCTTTCAAAACTGGTTGGGAAATTTCAGCATCATTTACAAATTCATTTAATAATATGTTGTCCCCTAATCCATTTACAGTTAATTGAGAGACTGTAACATTATTCTCTGAATTAGCAATACTATCTTCAGCTATAGAACTAGTATCACCATAAGTATCGTCATCTTTCTCTTCTCTTTTATAATAAGTAGTATCTAAAACTTGATCCTTAGAATCGACGTCTATTTGAGCAGTATGTATTTTTATATTTTCAGCATTATTTACAATATTAAAATTTACAGTAGGACTGCTTAAATCAAATGTGATATTTAACTTTTCTGGAACTGGAGTAGAATTTTCGATTACTAATTTATCACTGTCTAAATGTATATTTGTCTCATCTAAAGGTACATTGTTAAAATCAGTCTTGGTCGTATTACTTGTTGAGTTACCATGTATTGACTTATTTTCTTCCGAATCATCCTTATTCACATTTAAATTTATCTCTAAGGTTTTTGTTTTTGCTCGAGCAATTTTGATAAGTTGCATTAAAAGAGGAACTGCTGTATCATCTGCAACATCTAATCCCAAGTCTTTAGACACCTTTTCTCGATTTTCATATTTATAACCAATACCCATGTAAGACTCAGGATCAAATACTGACAGAGTGAAATAGAAGTTAAAAAACTCTAAAAACTCGCGCACAACACAAAACATCACTTTTCCCTCTTCAGTCTCCAAGTGGGTTTTAAGTTTGTTATTTGATAAAGGCTGCTGTTTGCTTATCTAAAACATAAAAAGTTCATTTTTATGCAACTTTAAGCAATAATTATATCATTACCTCTACATCTTCATCCAAGGCAAGAAAAATACTAGCTCGTAACTGTGCCTAAAATATATGAATTTTATAACAGTAGTCATATTTTGATACTATTCATACCCTAATTTTAGCCAGGCATCCGTTACTTTCTAAGGTCTGAGCTACCAAATCTCTTAGTTCAATTTCTTCTTCCACTGACATTGCGAATTTCTAGGTTAGTATTTAACAAAAGGTACAATCACAATCTTTGTTTACGATAAAGCTGTATGACGAACGGCGACTTAAACAAAATATTAATTTACGGCAAATGTGAATATAAAATATGTAAATACTGGTAATATATTTACAAGTTCGTATAATCTACAAATTTTGGAAAAAATTTTGCAGGTGGTACTTCAATCGAACACATTTTAAACTACGTTTCAGGTTTTACTGGTTTTTGGTTTTTACTGTTTTCAATTTTACCTATTCTGTGGTTACTCTACTTTTACCACTTTTACTGACATTTACCTGCAGTTCAATAAAACAGTGGCCCTAAAAATTTAAATTTTTACACCACGTTATGCTTGCTACAGACTGCGTGAATTCGCGATGCGTGATTTGTATCGAATTCGTGTGTACGGTTTTTATGAATGGATTTTTAACGAATAAAACCCTACTTCCAGCAAGGAATCGAATCATATTATTCAGAAACGATGATTATTACTTTAATCTACGAGTATTGCTCCTTCTGTTCAGTTAGTCTTTTATCAATCTATTCTGTGCATTCAGTTTCGGGCTTTCGGTCACCTCTTCGGCACGTATACGTCTCTGTTTACGTTACGCAAAGACCCGTGAGCCCACGTACATCCGTATCACGTAAACGTGGAATATTCTAATTACGTATCGGACACAACTTAAACTCTCTAAGAACCGTTTTACACACACAAGAATTATAGCAATAATTTATCTCATAATTTTGCTAAAAATTTTCGTGAAACTTTTTAGCTGTTTTATACATACGAGAATTATATCAATAATTTATTGGAAATTTTTATTCGTAAAAATATAGAACATGTCCTATATTTGTATGACTATAATCGAGAAAGTGCGGCAGAATTTGCGCAAATCTCCAGTTTGACAATTTGTAAAGTAACGTAGATAGCTGAAATATACATACAAACTTTAATGCAAATTCTTCGCAAAAATTTGCCCATAATTTTCGTTATAATTTTTGGAAGAAATCTCTTGTGTGTAAAACGGTTATTTATGCAATACGTAGTTGGATTAATGTTTTTGACAATTTGGATTCAGTGGATTCTTTGCTTGAATGACTTGAACAGACCTAAAGTTTATGTGTGGTACTCACTGAAATGTACGATATTGAATGCGTTTAGTCCATTTGCGCATCCAAATAAAGGTACAAACCCTAGGAGCAGACAAAAGGAGGCACATGACACTCATCAAAGACATACTTCATTGGTTATGTATGTGGGTGCGGGAGAGACAACCATCTGCACGTACAATATGAATTGTGTTCTTAATTTCACATTATTTTGTTTGTAAACACGTCATTGGCGTACAGTGTGGTTTTTTCTTTTATCTTGTATCTCGTTACTGTTATTCTTTGTGTATCTTTGTGGGTGTTATTGTTGGAACATGTCATGTTTTATAAGGGACTGTAAAATTAACCAGCATATAGCACGAAATAATTCTCCATATCCAAAATTCAATTTCATTTCAATTCAGAATCAGCTAAGCCCCTACTGGTCCGCCATTGCTAGAGGAACAAAACAAAATATGGCGCTGATCATGAATAATCCATTCGCGCAGCTTTTAGCGCATTCCAGTCATCATAATATAAAATTACATTTCAGTGGTGGTACTCTTAAGAATATGTTGTCTGTGGTGTAGTACATACATTAAAACCATAGACCTTATATATCAATTAAAACCGAACTTAGATACGATCGAATTCCATGAATTCGTTCTCCTTATTTGTGGGTTTTAAAATATGTAACAAAATTAAGTCGAATTGAGTTTATATTTAAATTGAATGTTTTCAATAATACCTTAAATATAAAATTAGGCAATAAATCTCAATCTCTTAGTAAAAATATTTCAGTTTCCAACATTATTTAATTATTATTTATAACTAACATTATTTAATTATTATTTATAACTTTAACCATTCACTTTAGCAGTGTTTAACATACCTAACTTTCAAATAATTATATTAATATATTGCATAATTACACAGGTCCACAAAAAAAAAGTGGTGTGTGCTGAGGGTCCCATTACATTTTTTCCATGTATTTTTTTCCGCTGAACACGGATCTGAAGTCAAAATGGGGGTCGCACAGCAAATTTTAGAGAAAACCCATAAAAACAATAAAAATCACATCAAAAGTTTAAACAGGTCCAAAAAAAAAAGTCATGTGTGCTGCTATAACTATAACTATACCAAGATAGCCGTAAAATAGTAAATATTCATTAATTCACAGAATTTCTCATTGTTTCAGTTTTAGAGAGTATCATATAGAATAAATTTCGAGAAAGTGATTTTTATCCATTTTTTAGGTTTTCTCAAATATTTGCTGTGTAACCCCCAATTTTAACTTCAGATTCGTGTTCAGCGGGAAAAAATACAAAAGAAAAATATAGTCTAACTCCCAGCACATATATATGACTTTTTTTTTGTGGACCTGCGTAAACTGTTGATGCAATTTTTTATCGTTTTTATGGGTTTTCTCTAAAATTTGCTGTGCGATCCCCCAATTTGACTTCAGATTCTTGTTCATCAGGAAAAAATATAATGGGACCCTCAACACATTATTATGAATTTCGTTCCGTAGATAAGTATTGCAGACCTTAATATAATATTTAAAGTTGTACCATAAAAAAATGTCTATATGGGCAGGTATATTTTTATAAAAAAAAATTGTTGAATTAACATTTTAATTTATACCTTATTTAAATGTGAGATTAGAGAAATATAATTTTTTCTAAACCATCTACTACAATACTACAATTTTAAAGGTCACAATATTAACATATAACATATTAAATGAAAAATAAACTAATTAGAATTTTAAATTTATTTAAATATAAACATATTACAAGAAATAGTATAAACAAACTGTATTACAATAATGAAAGCAGCGAACTTCTAGTTTTTACTTTTTGATGATTTTTGAGATGTTACAGAAGATCGAGATTTTGGATTTCTTGATCGTTTGATGGTTTTTAATAAATTGTAAATAGTATCTGGATCAATGCCCATGTTGAGGAGTTCAATAAGAATTCTAAAACATTTTTATTGTAACTGATTTTCATATACCAATTTGAAAAATAAAACAGAACGAGTGAGAAGTGAGTACCTGAATACTTTGTGATCCATATAAATTCCTGCCAGTTCTCCTAACTGCTGCAATTCATCCTGGTGCGGCTCTAAATTGTTATCAAATTTGGGAACATTTTCTGTTGTTTTTGAAGGCATTTTAAATTTTCAGATAATTTGACAGATGTATAAAAAAATAGGTTACACCACAAATCTGGGTTGACCAGGTTAACCAACAACTAAAAAAAAAGAGAAATATCACCACAGTACCACAAAGATGACAGATGAAACTCTTGTTGATTGGGATGTGTTCGGATCAAGATTCCAAGGATCTTTTGGATTGGGATTGGATTTGACGTTTAGATCTTTGATCAATTGTTTGACATCTGACGGCTGACGGGACGGCTGACTTCCTTCTTTTTCAGAATTATAATAAATTTGCTGAAAATTGTGACAAAAATCATAAACTATGTCTTCTCTAAATGATGGGAACGATGTTTACTCGCAGAACTATGAAAACTCCAGCCGTATAACAGGTAATAATATTTTTTAATACCAGCGTGTGAAAAATGTTTAACCTCAATCACTATTGATTACATAAAAAATGATGATTTATAGGTAACTTTAAACCGTTCTCATCTCCATATCTAAATTATGACCCTGGATATATTCCACAAACTCAACCGGAGTTTATTTTCTTGGATGGTGCAAGTAAACAGAGAGGAAGGTTTGAACTTGCCTTTGGACAAATTGGTGGGTCATGCATGATTGGGGCTGCATTAGGAGGAGCTAATGGATTTTATAATGGATTAAAAGCAACTACATTAGCAGGTCAAACGGGAAAGCTAAGACGAACACAGTACGTATTTTTATACCAGTACATAGCCAGGATTTTCATTCGGGGTCTAAGCTGCATAGTTTCCGATATAAATATGTCTTGTAATTTGTAAAGTGTAAGTTTTGATAAAGAAACCTAGGTTTATACCTATTGCAATCACTATAACTTTATTAAAACAAACCCAAATATGATATATGCATATACAGAGTGTAACTTTGAAGAAGAGTCCGGTTTGGAGGGGAGGTGCCTGTGACCTTTACAAACACATATCATAAGCTTGTTTTCTTAAATTCTGTCCCAAAAACTGATTTTTTTTGTCGCCTTTTTTCGCAATTTTCATAGTACGCCACTGGGCAGACCAGTGCTGAGCATATCTAGTTGCAGCGTCACCAGCATTGTTGTCATATTTAATTATTGAAGTGGAAAATGGGAAAAGAAGTTCTATTAGAAAGCAAACTGCCCACGCCACTCGTGAGGCTTTTTGACATACATTTGTTTGTAGTGGGTGTTCGCTTTATTATTCCATATAAACAAACTATAAAAAATTTATTCTTTTACGTATAATACACTATAAAACAGCAACAAGTCAACTAACAGATAACTCAATAATAAATATATACATATTTAATCCTTTTTACTTATGTGACTAGAGTCTTCTTCTCTATCATTTCAAATATTTGGCTCAAGATTCTTACTTTCCGAGTTTGTTTTTGCTCAACATTAGAGCATTCGTAACCCATAATCTCTTAAATGTTGAACTAATCTTACAAACACTTTCTTATGCGGTACATTTCTATCGCGGTAATCCATCTGATATCGTCTTCTTGCAGTCGCCGTCTTCTTTTGATAAAAAAGAAGTTTTAAACATATTAGCCCTTTCTTAATTTGTATACATGTTTTTTTCATAATATCACACACTTGGTAATGAAAACTGACCTTTATTAAAGATATTATACGCTTATACAGAATAACACATTCCATAAAATTCTACTTTAAATTATTACGAAATTAAACTTGACAAAATACAACACTGCACTAAACAAATTCTAATTTGATTTCAGTAAAAAATCACGCAGAAAACTTGCTTTCTCTTATATCTGTATATTTTGTATATAAAACGACACATTTTGTTTAATATAATTGCATGCATGAACTATACACAAAATAACATGGAAAACTTTCAACAAGGCGTATTTTGATCGAACATAACTGGAACCCTTTAGAAGATACCCGACATATATCCATCGTCCATCCTAGTCTGATTTCATGTATTGTGTACAGTATTTATGTGATATATTTATTTTATAAACTAGGTCAATGTCACAGTTATTTAAGGGACATTGACAAAGTGCTTAAAAAATAGTATCCACTCCTTTGTATTGAAACTGTTATTTTAAAATATTTTAAAGCTATCAGATTAATAATTTGCTTATTTTTAATTATGTACATTTTATAAAACAGCAACAAGTTTTACTGGTAATAATTAGTAGGTAACGTATTAAAATCCACCTACCAATACTATTATTTAATAATAATAATTAGTTAACAAACCAGTAAAAATTTGTTTTTTTTACATACATTTACAGTACATTTTTATAACGCTCGAAAATGTTTTAGAAAAGTATAATAACTGATGAGTTGCAATGTTATAAGAAAGCATATTTGCAAGATTATTTATTGCAGTTTTTTTTGCATCTCCATTACTTAACATACGTGACATCGAAACTTTTCGTGTCATTGGTGGTTTATTAGGACCAAATTGAGGTGTATACATGCAAAAATATGTTAAACATAGGTATTTACATTGAATTAGTGTTATGTCATTTTTTTTGTGGCTCGCATCTCCGGAATTTCATCACGTATGTAATAATACATCATCACAAGAAATTGGAAGCTGTAGTTTTGCATATCCAGACTATTGTCTTCTGCATTCACATTACCTCACTAAAAAATTCGTCACTTTCACATTTCATGGCCCTACAATTCTGTCAAACTATGTCACTATTTTTGTTATAGATTCTGCAAATCGTGAATCCATTTTTCTATGGTTTTTCTGCACGGTGTCCATCGTGACATTGTGTATAGTTAACTTGTACTCGTGAACGTAATGTAAATAAATAACACGTATTGCACATTATCAAAGCTAATGTACTGAATTCTAAAATATCTGCTTCGGTCACACTGCACTGCGTGAAATACAACCCTGAAATGACGGGACCAGTTCCGACGTCTAGACTGATAACAACTAACTGACAGCACCGTAGACATGATTCTGCAGTGAAACTCGGACGCTGTACAGGGGCGGCGTGGATACCAATTTGGGTGCAGTTTAAAAAATTTATTGTAATTTATTTGATTTAAAAAAAACTAATTTCAGTTAGCAATCTAGGGAACACGGACTACTACCCCTCAAAAGGGGACTCCTACTTAAAGTTACACCCTATATATGTAGAGAAACAAAAACAACTCAAAAATAAAATATGAAGTATAAATAAATAATATTAAAGTAATAATTGTCTGGATTTTCGAAAATTAAAAAAAAAAACAATTTTAGCGTCCAAAATCCAAAAATGACATTAAAAAATAATTTTAATTCCAGGGAGTCTGAACTCCCTCCCTGGCTACGTCATTATTTGTATATGTATATTGTTAGACAGTTATAACAGTGTTGATACTTATATATGGTTTTTTTTTTTTAATTACAAACTGAATAAATGAAAACCATGGCTATATTTGTGTTTTATTAGCTTTTTTAGTAGTTTGAATTGAATTGTTTTTTAGAATGGTAAACCACATTATGAAAAAAGGAAGCGCTACAGCAAATACGTGTGGTTCAGTAGCTGTAATATACTCGGCATTCGGTGTGTTTTTATCATGGGTCAGAGGGACAGATGATGACCTCAATACAATTATTGCTGCAACAGCTACAGGATGTTTATATAAATCAACAGGTACATTTTGTTACATAAATTATAGTTGATAAATTATTGTTTGATATTTTAAATCAAGGGTGTCAAACTGGTAGCTCCCTAGGAAATTTGTTGTGGCCTACGATGCTCTGAAATAAAATGAAATTAGGAAAAAATTATTATGAAGAAAATAATGCTTAGCAGAGATTGAGGCAATATTGTACATACAATTACCTCATTAAGTCTTTTACTACTCGACCCGCGTGAATATTTCCTGTTACACCAAATGGCCCATGTTTTACTTAAGTTTTGCACCCCTGTTTTAAATCATTAAAGCCAATTTTAACGAAATAGAAAACATTTGGTATAAACTATTGCTAATGTAAATCATTAAAACCAATATTAGATTTCTTATTTTTTAATTAATTTCAAAATAATGCTTTAGTTTTGTTCAGAAGTGTTACTACCTTGCATAAAGCATATTGTAAAAATAAATGCAAAGCAAATATTTTATGAAAAAACAAAAGTAATGCATACAATACATTTTTTTATCAGATAGAACAGTTTGTAATGAAAATACATTTGTCGCTTGGGTAGAAATAGGTCCCGACTAAAACATATATTTATAATTTCAGCTGGACTAAAAAGATGTGGTTTAGGAGGAGCTATAGGATTTGGAGTGTCGACATTATATGCTCTATGGAATTCTAGGGACAAATTAACAGATTTACGACAGTTTAACCCAGCGTAAGATGATGTGATTTAAGAGGATTTGTTAATATAATTTAGACACATAACTTAAAGAGTACTGATTTAAAGAATTTTAACTTTCATTTTTAATTCCAAATATTTAAAGTCCATTAATTTTAATACCATTCTAAAGTATTTTATGATAGTACAATTTAGGTACATACTAGCTGTTTTTATTAGTTGTTCTTATATAATAAAATCTGGCTATTAGAGAAAGCATTCGTTCATTTTATTTTATTTTGCATATTGCTTTCATCTAACTTATTTTTTGTATGTATTTTGTGCTGTGACCTATATTGTTACAAACACCTGATTTGTAGGAAATGTGAATCTGTTTATTTTTTTTGTTAATAAAATTGATTTCAAAGCCTCTGATATTTTTTTTGGCTTGGGTACTAATATTATTATTAGAAATTCAAGTGATAAATTCTACTTTCAAAAGCATTTATGTTCCTAGAATGTTTATCACTTGGGTTTTCCTGTTTGATCTGCTGAGAAAAGTTGATTTCAATTTTTATTTTTGACAGGCAAAGGTAGAGCTGTGAGAAGGTGTCTCCTGGTGTTCCCTGGAACTATAGATTACGATGATTTTAAATGAATTCCCACGTGATGTAAATAAATTTTTAAAAATTATTGTAAATCGATAGAAAATGTACAATACTGAAATTTTAATAAATCCTAAGTTATTCTTAGCAATTATATTTATAAGCAAAGAGTTTTAAATAGTCTATATATTTTGACAATAAATTTAAATGAAAGTAGAAATTAGTTTTTTTAATGTAAGGAAACCATTTGTTACGAGAGGTCTGTAACACAAACCTTACAATTGTGACAAGTAATATGCTTTTAGCTACAAGTACTACATAATTCGCTAACACAATGCACATGCTACAACTGTAGAAACTCTGAAAATTTGTGCGCAAGTAGTTTAGGATAACCAAGTTTCCTGCAAGTCAATGCCGAACGGTATTGGGGGAGAAAGTTGTTTTTCGATGTAAATAAAACTATACTGTGCTATACTTTCATAACATAAATTAATATAGTGCAATACATATTTCATAGTCGTATCACAATGTTTTGTGAGTGTGTCATTTTGTTAGTACGCAAAACGAACAAATCATAAACGTTAATAAAACTGTTAGAACAAAATAACAATTTAATCTTTTTGAGCAATTCATTGTTTTTTAAGTTAAAAAAATCATCGTAAAACGTGGTTACATCCCGCTATATTATTGAATCTCACATGTTTTGCCGGGCACTTATGAATATCGGACTATACTTTAAAATGACGAAGTGTTCGGAACAATGCTGGACGTATGGTCAGCCAAAGTTAGTTACATGTGTACTTAAGAAATTAGCCAGGACAGAAGGTATATTATCTTAGAGTTCCACAACATTTATATATATTTGCAGCAAAAACAGGATAGATGATTAACAAGGAAAATTTTCATTTAAAATGTCCATTTATCTCTATTAAAATTATTTTGACTTGGATTTAATAGATTTTCATGTTAGTAGAATCGATCATTCTTTTAGCGGATAAGTGAAGGCCCTAGAATCATACCATTAGGATGATGTATCCAACCCTTTTTTTCTCCGGAATATGTGCTATAACAAAGTACTCATGCATCATGGACATTACCGGGCCAACTTGCACTAATAGAACTGTAGATCAGAACCACAAACAGCTATGCAGTTGATTGAATCCTTACCGTAACAGTCTACATAAGTTGCTTCAGCCACTACAGCATATTTTAGATAAACTGTCACACTACCTCATCAAATTTTATTTAATTAACTGCAATAACAGTGTCCTATACATGCATATCACAAACACCATGACACTGATCTCCATTTTCTAACTACTGCAGGGGAATGAATGTCTTTTGCGAGGGTGCCATACCTTTAAATAGTTTTATTTGCAAGTTTGGTGTCGACTGGACGAAATCTTTCATTGAATTCCGTATTACTGAGACAGGAAAGTATTTTCTCATCTGAAATCGATATTCTGTAAGAACATTTTCATAGTTACTTGCGGAATTGCTACTACAGCATCTAGCTTTTATGTAATGGTGGCTTGTGAAAATTGAAATGGCCTTTTCCATAATGAAACATAGTGTCCATACTATTACTTAGGAACAAATATTTTTATGCCCACAAAGATGTAAGAAAATATTAAAAAAAAAATTGCAAATAAATAAAAATAGAAGTTGCCCCTCATCCTGAGATCTCAAAAGCAATTGCATATTATGTACAGTGTGTTAATTCCTCGCAATATTTTAAATGGATAATAGGATGACTTGAAAATAATCAATTTTCATAAGCAGCCA
Organism: Monochamus alternatus; assembly: GCA_037114965.1. NCBI lineage: Eukaryota > Metazoa > Arthropoda > Insecta > Coleoptera > Cerambycidae > Monochamus > Monochamus alternatus. The sequence continues at coordinate 39,586,270 of CM073426.1, forward strand.
ATGGTTTAAAATGCCATATTTTTCAGATAAAAAATTCTTACATCAAAAAGACAGAATACTGTAAAACCAATGTTTTTATAGTTTAAAAGGTTCACTTTTTAACACTTTTTTAGAGGCTCTCAGTTAGAAAGTATCTGTATATCAAGCAGCATCAACCAATATACAGGGTGTTTGTATAGTTACCCATGTAATAAACATAATATTTTTTAAACATATCTACTACCTGTGGTTCACCTAAATTGAAACATTTTGACACCTGTATTTTATTGAAAAAATCTAATTTATACCAGAAAAATAAATTGATTTCCTCCAATAGATTATTAATGATAAAACTGCTAACATAAATTATTAATGAATACATCAAGAAAGTAAAGCTCGTACAAAAATTCCATGTGTAGCACAATTTTTATAGTGCACCATTACATCTGATGTATCAGTAATAAAGTTGAAAAATTCAGCTACCTGTCGCAACACAGTGCTGATTTATATCATGGGAGATATGATTGAGACTGCATTTTACTGTATTTACTGTGTGTTTTAACGTAAGTCGAAAATAGCTGCTTATGATCTCTGAAAGCAATTTCGAAAAAAATATTTTCTTTCCTCTTAGAATAGGTATGTACATAATAGAGATATTTTGTTTCAAATTACAAAAATTCTTCTGCAGTCTACCTTACATTCAATGATGAATAAAATAAAATTGCCTCTTCATACATCGTGACTAACTGAATATCTGGTTGCATACATCAGAAAAAACATACCAGGGACCATTTAAAACAACTCAAATAATTATGAAATATTTCATGATTGAAGATGATTCATTATCATTTTACTTATTAAGACAAGTAATAATTTAAAATGCATTTGTTTTATAAGCAACTCTTAGTAAAACTAGTACTGATTTTGTTTTAGCCTTATTTTACAAATAAATTATACCTATATTATGCTTATTTACCTGTACACCTGTAATAAAGAAAGAAAACAGGTGTGCCTCTTTATCGTTTTGAACAGATACGGTGACTGTACTGTAACGCCACGAATACGTTTCTGTTTGTAAACAAACAAAATTTAAAACTTACTTTTTTATCAAAAATCATTATCTAAAGCAGTGTTGTCTGTATATCTACGTATAAATCCATATTTACGTTTCTTATCAAAAAGAGGATTCATCACATATTTTTTATCATCCGCCTATTGCAATTAGTGTGAAATTATTAATTGTACTATTTATGTAACCTTATTTCTAATTTTCTTCTGGTCTTGTGTATAAGTTAGGGATAATGAATTGAAGTTTATTTTATAATTTTAGTATAACTATGGACCAGTTGTCTGCAGAAAAGAGACTGACTATCACCTACATATTTTGCATAGCTGTAGGTACAATATCCAGCGTAACAACAGGGATTACATGGGGTCACTGGTATCGAACATTAGATCAATGTGTAGGCGATAGAAACTGTAGCTGTATAATATATGGAGAACACACAGCAACAATTTTCTTGGGTATGTCGTATATATATTTTGATATAATCTACAATTTAAAGATGTATATATTGTGATATGCAAAGTGATTGGGGAGCAACCTCAAATAGAAGAGGAGTTCAGGGGGAAAAGTAAACAAAAAAGTTTAATAAACATATGGTGGAGTTACTAAGATAGTAATGAAAATATTTTTATTTGTATCGTTGCAAAAACTTATTATGAGTAACTCATTAATGATTAGTAAATGTCACATTTTTTTGGACGTTTCTGATTTAAGTGCTTGACCGTCGCATTTATTTTCACACGTGCATGGTATGTTCAATAATTGGTCGAGTTGTGCTGGATACTCACTTTACTGGAGCCAGATATTTAACATTTTTAGATAATGTGACAGAACTATTCCATTGGATATTAGGCAAAACTTACATGATGGTGCCTCTATCCATTTGAGTTATAGTGATCAATCAACAATGGCTATCCACAATACTTCATTGGCTTTGGTGGTTTTCAAAATTGACCATCATGGTTATCAGAATTGAATCATCTAACTTGTTGCTTTTTGGATTTGTAAGTTATTTGTTTATGCAACAAAAATGAACATATGAGATGCACTACACGACCAAATTGCCAGTTGTGCAGCAGAAAAAATCTCCCTCCACTTCAAAGAGCTGTACATTCCACAAACGATTTGATGCATTCATTAAGGTGAACGATAGTATATTTAAAAATTTAATTAATTTATTTATTAGATCTTTAATCAATGTTATCATTTATGATATAAAATATCTATTGATATACTATAATAATTACTTTAGAGAAAAATATTTTCATTGCTATCTTACTAACCGTTGATATTTGACCATATGTTTATTAGATTCTTTTGTACGCTATTACTTACCTTTTGAATACTTTCTCGAAATAGTGAGGGTTTCTCCCCAATAACCAGTGTATATGAATTATGTCCTATTATCCAAATTAATCATATTTATAAGAGTATTAATTAAATTTATTGCTCTAAATACATGAGAAGTACTTTTTGAGCTTTTTGCTTTTGTGCAATTTATTCTTAGTAGGCTGCTGTAAAAGACAAAAAAAGTTTCTGAATAAACAAAGTTACTTTAGAATTTTACTTTTGTTAAGAAATTTAAAAGTATAAGAAAATTTGAAAATAAACATGGGTGGTTTATTTCACCCCCTTATAGTAAACCACAGAAAAAAAACAAGAAATATGCCAGTTATAAAATATAATTTTAACTATTTTAAATATTACGCCAAAATTCGTTTATTTATATTCAACTGTTAAGTGATCCTCAGATTCAATGAGAACCTTGTAAACTAATGTATTGAGATGTCTCCAAACAAAGAAATCAATAAGGTTCGTATATGGTGACCTGGGTGGTCAAGGTTGACCTGGTTCTTAAGTGCCTCGTCCAATCACGTTGTTGCCGAATCATTCATTTAAAAATTCACGAGCAGTCAAACTATAATGTGGGAAACCTCATCGTGCATAAACCACTTTCTCTGACTTAGTGCATAGGGAACATCGTCAAGTAGTTCAGGTAAAATATTTTCAAAAAAATGTCTGCATGAGGCACCGGTTAAAGTTCTTGGTAAAAAGTAAGGCCCAACAAGAAAATTTCCAATAATACACACCCATACATTCAAAGAAAACTGATGTTGAAATCGAGATTCCATTATGGCATTAGGGTTTTAATTTATCAAATCAAGTTTGTTTATTGTGGAATTTTATTATTGCATCTCTGGAGAAATTAGCGGTAAACGTTGGTAAACAATATGCCAGTGGTAAAGCTAACATTTTGAATTTTTTGCAAAATCCAGTGGCAAAATTGTAGGTGAGCAGGATAGTCTTGTGGCAGTAAGGTTTGAACCCGGCTGACTCTGTTTACTGACTTGCTTAGTGCTTGTTTAAGAGATTTTACACATATTATAGTCCCGTCATCTAACCGACATGGTCCACAAGTAAGGCCGATTGACTAACTATACTTTATATAAACACTGGTAACACTCAAAGGTCTTCCAGGAATTGAACTTTTCTGAAATAAGCCTGACTCCGAAAGACATTGAAAAACATTTCTGAACATTCTTGGAAGTAATTTAAGTAATATATACAGGGTGATATATATTTTTTTGGCAAATGCTGATTGATAATACCCACACCTCCGTCACTGGTAAGTTTCTAAAGCTGGTAATCTTTTGTTACATACCTACTGTCATAGTAAATATGCACACTGAATTTGGTTAAATTATCTCAAGCGGTTTACAAATTAAAAACGGATTTTCTTTTTATTTCTGACGGGCTGTAACTGGACAATGGTTGTCTTAAGACCCCACATTTATATAACAAAAAACCCTTATTTTTGGCTACAGAATACACCTCTGGATTTTTGACCTGCATTTCAGTATTTTTCTCATTAGGTTCATTTGGAGTTTCCTTGTGTCGTAACTATTAGTTAGTCAGGCAATGTAAATTAATTATATGTTTCACATTTAACTTAACGTTTTAGGTGGACCACAAGCACCTTGCATGTGGGTTACATTTGGACCACTTTTTTATATATTCTTCTGTATCGGTTTAACCTGTTTCCATGGTTATCGAGTACTTTTTACGACAAAGTCGCCTGTAACTAGAACTATGCGATCTGTTTTAACAAAAACCGAGTAAGTCAATGAATATTTTTTCTTTTGCTTCAATAAATAATGTTTAAATGAAAAAGGAATCATAAAAATTACTTCCTTATTAATTTTCTAGATCAGGAGAAACAATTCAGATCCAAGCAGTAACCCAAGAAATGACTAGTCCGCTTCCTAAGGCATTTTGGATATGTGTATCAGTGTTATCAGTTTTCTTTACAGTCTACTCCATCATACATTTTGCCATATTTGTAGACGGTTATTATAAGACTTGTAACCAGTACCGAAAAACCTTAGAGAGGCTTTTAAGTTTGCACGGTTCAGCTTTGCCAGTTATTTATCAGCGATTATCCTGTCAAGGAGTATTTGATTTTATGGATTATATGCAACTGGACACAGGAAATGCTTATCGCAATGGAATTATTAATACTGGTCTTGCCTTAATTCTTGGGGTTGGCAGTGCTGGAATATCTTGGATTTTATTTTTACATTCAAGTGTCTTAAATATAAGACTGGCTAAAGCAAATTAAGACACGATTATATTTGACAAGATATATTACAATTAACAAGATAAACTGACTTGAAAAGTAGTTTTTAGGTATATACAAAATTTGTGTTATTTATTTATATTAACATCGACATAGTAGCTATGAGAAATGTTTAACTTTAATATGCAAAAAACAAGTATAGTTTGAGAGAATATGTATATACTCGCGTCAAGAATTCAGACGTCTTACGTTACGGGTGACGTTACACATTTGTTTTTATTGTCAACGTAATTTTCAATATTTGATCACGTTAAAAATAATAATTTTTTGCAATATATAATGCAAACTTTTAGTGTAGTATATAGTTTTATTACTATCAGTTGCAGTTTCTTAAATATTTTGATGAAAATATAATGAATTATTCATTTGTTTGTATGACGTCTGAACTCTTGTCGCGAGTATACTAATATAAAGTACAAATGTGACAAATGTAGCCATTTTTATATTACTTTATGATCTGTAATCATGATCGAAAGGAAGTCATTTGGTTTGTTGAATGTATGATGCTACTGACTTTAATTTTCTTGTGACATTGTAATCGAAGCTCACAACAAATTCATCACAAAAATTATCATTGGCATAAAAAAGGAGATCCGTTATCTGTGCCTATGCGATTATTTTTAACAGATATTTTCATATCATTTCATGGCATACCTTACTTACAAAACTACATACAAAATTACCACGGCAGCTCTGAAAATAAAATTTTTAATTCACTGTATCTAGAGAACCATGCATCTTACAAAAATAATTTATAAGTCAAAGTTATTATTTTTCAATGATCTAGCTATTCTGAATATTTGCTTTTGTATATATAGTGATAGATCCTGTATAAATATTTTCTGAAAAAACATCACACAAACAACAATACACAAATATAATTAAAAAATTAGATTAAATTTTCAATGTATTCATGTTACCTTATGTCTCAAAAACATAGGCATTTACTATAAATATTAATATAATAGTATATTATGCAACGATCATGTAATGATGGTTATTAATACACGAGCATTAACCGGGATACGAAACGCGCGGTAGGCGAGTTTCGTATGGTTTATGCGAGTGTATTAATAACCATTACATGAGAGTTGCATACGCTATTTTTTCTACACCCGATAAATAATCAAAAACCATAAATTTTATATTTTTATTGAACACAATAGGTAACAGTAATTATTCGTATGAACTGCATTTTCTGCTTTCTCCGATATGTGTGGAGGAGTCGATGGTAATTCTTCTATATCGCTGATATCAGACATTTTGATAAATTATCGAAGTTTAGCTAGATATCTACAAAAATTTAATACATACTGATTTTGACATCTAAAATAATTACATAGGAACCTAGGATAAACGTCAAATGCACAGCATGCTTGATTGAAAAATTATGGGTTTCTATTGATTAAAAATCTGTATTGTAATGGGTATCATTATGAAACGGATTATGGGCATATAAGTGCATTGTTATAATACGGGTGTAGAAAAAATAATATTAAATTTTATACCATTTTTTACATTCTATTTTTCAGAATTGAAATATCTAAAACATTTTAATTTTTTTTTAATTTTTCAGCGGATTTGCAAATACCATTGCTTAAATAATTGTTTATTGCATTGGTAGAATATGTATTTCTTTCTTTAAAATAGAAGTGTACTGATATTAACATTAATAATTGGTATTACCATTTTGCAGCAGGTATCATTAGATATATAGGAATAAAAGGGTTGTTTAATTGTTAATATTCTCCACAACTTTTCACGTTTCCAACTTTCCAGGTTGTTAGAAATATACATGTTGTGTTCAATGCTGCTAAGACTATGCCAAATGAAAAAATAGTTTGTTATTTACAATGTGTCTACTTTTATTTGTGTAGAAATCTGTAAAAACTTTATTCGTCAAGATAAACCATTAAATATTTTTTCTTTTAAATGGCATCGAAAACTGCTTCTTTTAATCATGCCACGGCTTTTAAGATGGTGATCCAAGGCCTACTATAATTTTTGTTATACTTCCAAAATTCAGTATACACATAGCAATTTTTTAATTTAAAATCTGACAAACTGATACAAAGTGTTTTCTTCTACCCGATACCAAAGTTTGATTTGTGTACAAATCTGTAAAAACTTTATTCTTCAAGATAATCCAACAAATATATTTTTTTTGCTTTGAATAACATAAAAAACAGCTTCTTCTGATCCTACCACGACTTTTAAGATGGTGATCCAAGGCATGCTGCTTAGCATTTTTTTTTAATTTTCTCGGTTTCAAAGTTGAGTAAAATACTGGATTTGACCTGTACTAAATCAGATTTATTCTCAGTTCTATAGTTTTTTGTGCCCCTAGAAACAATATTCTTAAACCTTTGCTTTACTCCTGCTACTTTAAAAACTTAATAAATATTCGTAATGCCCAAGACTTTGGTGTAAATAACTTAAATTATCATTTGGAAAATTCCAAAATAAGTTGGGTAATCCTATTTTCATATTATGTAATCTTATTTTGTGTTGAATCTGCAAGTATTCTCAAAAATTATGTTCTTTTCGAAGGTGGTTTGGTGGAAATATTCTAATAAATTAAATAAACATATTATCTTCGATAGTTAATAAATGTTTTCAACTTTGAAATATAAATGAAAACGTTCTGTATAGTTTTTGTTCAAATTTTACGTATAGGGGTTTAGAGGGGTCCTGATTTACACCACCTTATCAGATTTTAAATAAAATCAATTGCTGACCATTTATTTGTTGCACTATCTTGAAGAATAAAGTTACAAGTAGACACACTGTATACCGTGTTACTAGAGTAATAAATCTAATATACAATAATAATAAATGCTTACCTTGTTAGATCTGAGGGCATCGATTGCAATGCCCTCTAGATTTGGACAGCCTTCGAATGTCAAAATTTGATGCTAAAAGTGCCTTACTTAGACTTCTAATAGGCTTATAAAATCAATGGCCAACCAAATAAAAATATTCCCACTTATTTTATCTATTGCCATTTACACTGCTTTCGTTGTAATTTTATTGTATGTACATGACACGTACATTTTCAAGTACAAATTTTGCTCAAAGGTTTAGTTAACAATAAAATCCTTAATATATGCAACAAGATTTATTGAAATGCACAATACAATTTATAAGAGTGTAATTAAGAGTTTAATGCTAGAAATAAATAAGGAATGTAACAATATTTTATACTATAAACAATAATGTATAATAGGTACATTTTATAACATAATAAATAAATATTATTTTTTATATCTTTATATAAATGTACGTATATATGAACGTCAAAACCTAATTTCAGGTGGTAAACTAGAACTGCCTAAATCAAACTATATACTGATTTGGCAATAACAACTTAACACAATTTAAATGAGAATAACAGCCAATCTAGCAAAGACAACATTTAGCTTAGGTTAGGATAGCTGCGTAATTGAAGGCGGAATAATAATGTAGTCTATATTAAACAATTCAAACTAAAAGGTCCCTGTTTAATTTAGGAAAAATTGATTTGCCAATACCTTATCAGTCACTAGTGTGGCCTAAACAGTTCTAGTGTATCACAGAATTGATTTGTGCCGGTAACATATATAACTGTAGAAGGTCTACCTTATATGTATATAACATCATAAAATAAAAAAGCTGTATACCAATATTAACGAGAATCCAAATACATGGTTTTATACCTTTGGTTTATTATGTGTAAGTTTTTGATTCCTCAATTATTCTTTGAATGTTCAAACTTTAATCAAATATATCACAGTCCAGCATACATTTTCAATCTTCGATTCAATGGTTGGGTTAGAGTGAATATAGAAATTTTTCAATCAGGAATAAAATTTTATTACCCTTTCCATTCATAGCACGTATATTAATAAAAATAAATGCAAAGAATTAGTGTAGTAGAAAAAGTGATATTCCTCTTGCCTAACTTAATTTTAAAATAAAGTCTCATACAAATATAGAGATGACCTGCACAATAGGAAACCTTACGGTTTTAATATATGCATTTGAAATATATGATTTCTTTTAAATGAAATAATACTTAATAAAATTGATCTAAATTTTCATAAGAATTTCATCAGAGAAAAACTATTTTTACAATCTTATGCTGTTCATTTTATGTAACAATATTATGTTGAGGAAAATGTAAAAATAAAATTAAGTTAAGCTGATTGTTTAATAATAATTAACAAAATAAAAGTAGAAAAAAGAAAACATTTGTTTACAAAATTTGTTTGCTTTTTAACTATTCGAGAAAAATTGTATCCATCCTTACTATTACTAATTTAAATATCAAGAATTCAATTAGTATTTTTAACTTTGTAAAACAAGAAATATTCTTAAAATATAAATGTGTGTAACCTCATCACTTACATAGAAACAAATAGAGCAATTTGACAAAATGAAGTTATTTTAAAATAAAAATCTTTCTGAATGGTAACAAATTGATCTGTTATACCATATACTATATATATATATAATAATTGAAAACATTCTGATATGCATATCAAAATGTCATTATTTATGTATTACATTATCCAACATCATAAAAAATATATTTGGAATGCGAATGTGAATTTATTACCAAAATGCATATACTAAATGCTCGATGTAGTTATAATACTCATAATTCAGGAAGGATTTTTTCATTTTATTATATATTTATGAGGATATTAAATGCAAACAAAAAGCTGATACGCCTATACAATAAAGGCAGGTTTTTTTTTTAAATGTAAGAATAAATAAAGCTATACAAAAATTGTGAAAATTTCATCTAAAATATATGAAAAAGCTGGAATTTCTCTTCAACCGAGAATGTTTTGACATTTGAATTTTATGTTACCTATTTAGATATATAACTCAGTCACATATACTCATGGATGATGGATGGGTAAAATGTTAAATTTTAATCATCACGTTATTTTCAGACCTCAAAATTATCCATACAGGATTGAAAATACTCGATTTAGAACTAATACTGACAAAATTAAAATAGTAAATTTTCCAAAACAGCTGTAAAAATATCTAATTTTAAAAATGATATTCTTAACTTCACATTTCAACAGTAAAATAAAAGATCATGTTGTTCTGATGTAAACATATTACTTATACAATTTAACATACTTCAATACAAATCTGAATTTATAGAGGTACTTACATGTGTATACGATTAATGGTTTTAAAGTTAACATGAAGTTGAGTAAAAAGTTCATCTTTAGCTGCACTAAATGAAATTATCAATTCATTACGAGAATACTTCTAGGTTTATATTTTCACAAAACAAATTTGGAATGGCATATCTCAGGAAAATGGGTTACCTATCCTTTTTGAACCAAATTTTTTTTCTTCCTGCTCAGGAGTTCTTAGAACTTCAAACGGCATAATAGAGCTTTCTATAATTTCCCTCTCATCAGAGGGAAAATCCTCAAAACTCATATTGCTAAATCCACCATCCATTTTTATTTTTAACGAAGATTTTTTTGATTTGCTACTACCTTTTTTGTAGGAATTAAGATTCCTAGATATTTTTATAGGCTTTGCCATGAAGCTAGAGCTCTCATCCGATACACTTTCATCAATTAATTGGTACTTTGATTTCAGGTCTTTATCTTTCTTTTTTTCTTTTTTCCCTTTCTGGAACATTTCCTGTGCCTCTGATGCAAATAATTCTTCATGGAAAGTACCAGATGTACTGCCTTTCATAGAAAAATTGTTTGATTCTTGTTTTTGCACCTCAAACTCCTGAGGACTTTCTAAATCTATAAAATATTGTTCTTTTTCTGACACATTGACAGTTTCGTATGCAATTTCTTCTTTACTTGAAGTAACAGGTGAATAATGTTGAATATTAACAAAATTAGATTCAAACCTTGCTTCTTCGAAGAAATTTATTGATTGACTTACTACATTACCACTATCAAAAGTTGAATTTATCGTTAAAGTGTTATAAGTTGCTGTTGTGGCAGGTGACTCATTATTGATAACAAAATCGGAACTCAGAAAAGGATTTAAAGAAATATTATTAGTAGGTTTGATTTCACTATTGTCAGTATCTATTTGATTGGTCGAAAAATCTGCAAAGGAATCTTTTTCAAAAACTTGTGCAACTGGTACAGGCAGTGTATTTTCTGGCTGTTTTGCCTCAGTACTCTCTTCAGTTTGTCTACTCTTTACTTTATTTTTACCAAATGGGGCCTTTGCAAACACATCATGATCCTCAAAACTACTAGATGGAGCTATCCATATATCGGCCTGCTTCTTTTTAGTCTTATCAGGTGTCCACTTTGGATTAAATTTGATTTCACAATCTGAATCTAACTCATCGTCCATAAGTAAAGGTCGTTCGCCATATTGATGACCCACAAATAACATATCTTCTGATTGAATAGCAGCCTTTTTAGCTTCTTCTCGTTGCTTAGTTCTTATTATTCTACTTGTGCAGTCTTCTTCATGTGTTGCCATACTTTCACATTCTGCATGATATGCAGATGAACCGCAAGTCTTTATACTTTCGCTAATTGTTTCACTAATTGCATCTTCTTTGGCAGGCACAGCTTCTACCACGTCTTCATCTATTCTCAAATCACTTGCAGATCCTATTGAATCGTCCGAATCCATATCAACAGAACCATTCTTTTTCTCAGATTTTCGCTTATCATTTTCAGTTGGTTTTCCTTCTATTTTGTTACGTTCAGATCTAAAATTTTTAATAGGTATTTCAACTGTTTTATACACAGAATGGAGTTTCTCGGGGATATTGATTTTTCTTTTCTTTTTTGACTTATCTGTCGTCTTATAATTTTCAATTTCATTTTCAGAGTTACTATCTGAAGTTACATCGTATATACCCTGAATTAACTTTTCATATTTTGATCTGTCCTCTAAAGGTGCCTTTATATAAGGTGGCGACATATCATCAGGTTCTGTTTTAATGAGAGGTGCTTCCCCCTCCGAAGAAACTAAATTTTGCTCTGGCGAGTAATCATATGGGAGACTTTCTTCTATCAAAGGTTCAGTTATTGTTTTTTTATATACTGGTGTAACTGCAATTGAAATGTTTTTAAATTAATGAACCATTAAAAATAAAACCCACTATATGTAAAATAAACTATTAAATTCAATGATTTAGAAGTTAGAATTGTAACAAATAAAAAAAAATCTAAACTATTAAAATATGTTTGTTGTTTACTAATTACAGTAGATACAATTTTAGATTTGAATGTAGTTTTAAAGCTTAATACTTTGAAGCTCATTAAATGATACCATATCATAAATAATTCAATCATCGTCTATTAAATCGTGTCGCCTGCATACTACAATAATAATAATAATTTAACTATTTTAAAACTTTGATACAACCATTCCTATACACCACACAAAGTGCTTCTGTCTAGTGATGGAGCTACTTGAATGAAAATAAACGATGATTTCGATTATGAAAATGTCGTGAGACATCTCATTTTTAACAAACTGGACTGCTCCATTACCACAGTTTATTAACTGTACGGTCGGAGCCATCTGCTCAGATTTGTGACGTCACCGGCTCCAGTGACGTCACAAAATTCCCGTAAATAAAGACAAAATATAGTCTTTCTCGAAAGATAGACTGTGTCACACATCACAAAAGTTCCCAGTTTTCATTGGCTACCTACTGTTGATCCCGACCGTGTAGTTAAAAGACTGATCCATTACTTTTACCATAAAAAACGCAATATCTCATTATATATATATATATATATATATAAGTTATATCAGTTTAAAAATGATGCGTAAACAAAAATGTACACTCAACAGATATTTGAAATTTGTCATAATTTTTAAGAAATGTCAAGTTAATGATACAAACAATTGACAACCACGTCATATGTACTGCAGTGTTGCCATGTGCGGTGAGTCACTGCATTAAATTAAGAATATAGTTCAAAATTTGCAAACTTGTAACATATAAGTGTGATATAACAATCCAATTAAATTAGATTCTCCGTCTATATCCCCCATAAAGCTTTCAATACAAAGCTCCAAGTTAATAGTTTTTCCTTATTTATCTGTCTTCATTTGATAAATTTAATGTACAAGATGTCTTATAAATGCATGGCATGATTTTAAGAAAAAAAATTCCTACAGACAGGTACATTTTCCCTTGAAATTTCTGAAGCGAATGTAGATATTTTTTCAACTTTAGATGGTAAAAGCCAGACATAAAAACAAATTTACTCAAGATAAAGATTTGATCAATAGAATATGAAAATAATAGAGGCTTCGCCTATAAGAGTTTTCTCTGAAACTTTATGATTTCATAGTAGATGGTGTTTGACTTTTAAAAAGTAATTAAATAAATATTCTTTTGTTCCAATATACAGCAATAATAATAAAAATCTAATATTTTGACCTGAAAAACATTTTTCTCCTAATAACACTGGCACAAATATGGGATTTTATTCATATTTAAACTCTTTATATTTCTACACCAATGGTAAATAGTGTTTTTACTCTGCCGATAATAAAATTTTGATCATTTACCAAAGTTATGAAGAAAAAAGAGGAGACCGCTGTATATTTTCGGCAGGTTTACAAAAAAAGGAACAACAAATTTAATTAGTAAGATGTTATTTGCTTTCCTTTTATAAACTATTTTTATTAAAACGTTACATTTAATATTCAAACACCTTCATATTCTAATTGATATTCACAACTATAACAAACTTCCCTAAGTAATTACTACTACTTAGAAATTATTTATCTATTAATTATAATTTATTTACAAAATTTATCATTTATCATTACCCTGGTGTTAACTTACGTTATCCAACAGAAGTGGCTACTTCTATAAGGAAGAGAATTTTATTGGATACTTTTCCCTTACATTTTCTTCATCGACACTTATTATGAGATAATGCTTTAATTTGCATTAGCAAGATTATTTAAAGCATATGATAGTATACAGCAAAGCTGAGGCACTTTGAAGATATATTTACAAAAAGGCTGTTCAAATGAACTGATAGTGGGTATGTTAATTGCATCTATTACTATCAGACAATATTAGTAGCCCACCACCATTATTCTGGAACAGCCATTTTTAGAGATATTCATAGGTTTGGAAAAGGTAAAAATTTTACGAGAAAATTTTTAACTTTTCCTTGAAAATGAGGTAAATAAATAGAATAATTATAACATAAAGCAACTTTATTGCTGCATAAAATACAATAATAGCTGTACAAGAATTAATTTTATTTCTTCTATTATAGTTAGTAAAGACAATCACAATAACAATTTTTCAATACAGTCAATGATATTCTTGTTATAATAATTATGAAGTTCCACATAGAAGGAAATGTAAGTATATAAGCAAGGTGATAAGAATGCGAAAGAAAAAAGAAAAGTTTATAACCCAATGGAAACAAAAATATTTCTAAAAATGCTGTTCCAAATTTCTTTGGATTAACCAAACTTTACATTTTATATAACTTGATTGGTTACATGCAATTTATAACAATTCAAATATTTAGTATCACAAGTATTTATAATACTAGAAATAAGACGAAAAATTAAAAATTAATATGATGCAACACTGAAATATGTATTTTAGTATTTATCACAAAATTTACTACTAAGGAACTGTATTAATGCCATTACTTCAGTATTATTTTAAATCGATTAACATAATTATACTACATGAAGAAATATAATTAGCAGTATTTTTCTGTTTTCATTTTATATAAATTAGCGAACTGATATACACACCAAAAATTAGCATTTTCCAAAAATGTCACAAGAGACATTAACTAATTATTATTTATAATTAAAATAGTTATCTTAATGTCGAAGAATTAAAGAATAACATGTAGCTTTTTGTTTTTGGTTTTGTATTTTACAAATTTTCTGAAGTAAAGCAAAAATACAAGTCCTATATCTTTAATGTTGCTTTGTTAGAGCCTTTATTGTACCTATATACATCTAATTCTAATTATGCTTTATAGGAAATACCACTTATTAATACATTTTTTTGACATGCCCCAACTCACATTACTTCGTAATTTTGAGGTTTCAACTGGCACACTGTTGTCTCATTAAACCACCTTTATGATCTCAAATTTATTTTTTTTTAATTTTGCACTACTGCTTTAAAAAATAAATTATATATATCTAAAATTAATTTAAATTATCATGCATATATGAAACTACTATAACTTTTTCCATCTTTTAATTTAGGAAAGAAATAAATTACATAACGGTTATTTTACAATTTCATACTTTGTTTTATTGGAACCCAAATAGTGTAAGTGAGGGTCATGTTTCTATTTTTAAGAAAACGTTATAACTGTAGATTAATTACTAGTAATTATTTAAATTTTTATCAATTACATCTCAAATTTATAAATGGTATTAACCTATAAAACTGAATGTGTGTGTGCAGTTTCTCAACTAAAACAAGCAGTACGCACAAATGAATTACTACTTCTCTACCATATACACTCGTGTTTTTTTAAATTGCAGATTTTTTAAATAATTTTCTAAAGGAAATATTTACAAAAAAAAAAATATATCTGACTAGTAAAAACTGTCTTTATATTTATTTTGGAATGCTAATACTATTTGATATTTTTATATTAAGTACCTTTTAATTATGAAGGTTGAGCCTTATTTATACATAAGTAATATATGAATTGTTCAAATTTAATTTAGGGCACAATTTATATAATTATCTTAATATTCTATTGAATCTTGTGACCCTACTTGTCACATTTATAGAAAGTAAATGTTTTACTTCCAATTCAGGATTGTATTTAAAATAAATGTATATTTCCCAACAATTTTAATATCTTAACATAATATACACAAAAATGTTAGTCGACATACAAACGACAAACACAAATTGTATCACATACATTACATACACACAAATTATTAAGATAACAAAATATTGTTTCCTCTAACTAGACGTCAAATATTACATTCATTTGTTTTTTTTTAAATATAACTGAATATGATTTGTTACCTTAATATTTCTTGATGACTTACATCCACCATTATTTTGTATTGCACATACGTAACTTGAAAAAATATATTACCATGTAAAGTATTAAATATTATTAAATACTCTAATACTCTATATACGAGTATATAAAAAAATAATATTGCAATTAATTTCACATTTAAATGGAACTATGACTCTTGTAATATAGAGTAATGTTGTTTCTAGAAAGTAATATTAAGTAAAAACAACAGAAAACTCAATTTTTTTTTGTAAACGGTACCAACTCGGGCAGCCACTGGTTGCAAAAAATGTTAATTTCGTACCATAAATGGGTTAGGCACATCTCTATATTTTCAATTTATTTATCAAATTTGACTCATGATTGATAAGTTCCTTCTACAGGCACGAAGTCTGTTAAGCACTTGGAACAAAATATTCAATTGGAGACAAATAAAAATTTCATATACCAAATTTGTTTATATTAATAATTCAATTAATGAAAATATATGTATATATAACACAATACCAAGGTGTATAGAAATAAATGAGTAATTCTTAAAGATTACATCTTTGGATAAAAATAAACTGATTTAGATCTAGTTACCTTAGTATTACAGTTACTAGTATTCCAATCAGTTTTTTTATTTCATTTTTATTAAGAAAGCGCCATGATTATTCAAGAACTCTCCATGAAAGTCGATTTAAATGTAAGAAATATTTATTATAACTACAAATTTAATAAACTGACTGTTTATTAGACTTGAATGTTCAGAAATACTTCTCTGACAACTACAATAGAAAATTGAGAACCACATATATCTTTTTGACAATAAAGTACTAGAGTTTCAGATATTCTTAGTATGATCTATTGTTTCAGATAAAAATGCATGTAAATTTATCTTTGGCTGCCCCAGAAACTAGCCTACATCAAATTTCATTGAAATAACAGTGATATTCTCTCAAAATAAAATAAATAAATAAAGTAAAATATTTTTTTGAAGGGCCTACAACTTTTTAAAGAAACAAGATTGTTTTGATTCGTGAACAATAGCCCACTGATTTTTAGATACTGTGTATATAAGTACTGCCCTCTGAAATAGTATGCACTTATTACTACACTATGTAAAACTTTATATTTTTGTTGTTGTGACCCTTCATCCATGACTATTCACAAAAATTTTAAATCACAATGATTAACAAATAGATTTTTTTACTATTATATGTTTTTACCCAACACTGTAATAATTCTCATGATAACAGCAGTAGTAATATATATGATGCCAATTGAAATTTTGATTGTGCTGTGATTTTTAAACATTACACTACCACTACAGTTGCAATTTTTATTAAATATTTTGAAGAAATAGTTTTTTATATGAGAAAAACATAAAATTATTCATATATTATTTTAAATATAAAGTTAAAAAAAAAGTATAATCTTACAATGGAATGTTTTATTCCAAGTCCATTTGTAAAAGTAGGATTATAAATTATTACTGATAATGGAGATCAATAATAATTGTTCACATAGCACTATATTTCCCCATATTCTGACATTACTTCTATAATATCTCGATCTAAGTAAACTTAAGAATATATATATATTAAATTTTATCAAATCTATTATGATGATATAGTATCCTAGAGCAAAATAATTATTCTATTGAATAAAATATTTGATATTGTATTAAAATAATAGTCCTCAATATCCTTAAAGCAAAAAACAAAAATAAGAGACCTAGATTTTACAATATTAAGATTGATTACCTGAGGAATGTAGTCCTGCTTTGTTTGACCTATCACGGGTACGAATCGGAAGACTGAATGGTGCACTACCAAAAGGATCTTCTGTAACTGACATTACTAGACTTTCTCGAGATTTAACACCCTGTATACCTAAAAATAATTTATATCAATCTATACATATTTGTAGACTAACACTAGCTTATTATTTATTGTAATACCATAGCCAAAATAAAGGGGTACATAAATTGTAGGTTACTACATGTTCGACATATTTTTTGCTAGAATTTTATAGTATATAAAAATTCATGAAATTTAAAAATTCAAGTACATGACTGTGTCGAGCTGTGACATTGATATAAAGTCAGTGGTGGGGGATGTGAAGTGTGTCTGCTAAATGGGGTCACCTGTGTAATACTTATATCGAATCAGCTGAAAGGGGGTAGGGGTAACGACTTCCGTGTTAGTATTTGGAAAGTAAAAATGTATATATATTTTATCTACTCTTTTAAAATATACAATACTGATGTAATTGGTAGGTTTTCACGGCCTGTGTCAATTAATCGATGTACACTTTCTGGGCTGTTTTGCCATAGTCGATGCTTAACTCCAGACGTTTCGCCATACTTAACAGATGGTATCTTCAGTGATTCTCATATTTGGAGCCGCGGCTGAATGGTTACCGCAGTGTCCAAGTCGAGTTTTCATACTAGACGGTTGGTTAGTTCCTTGCTTAAGTTGACTGGTTCAGGTGTGTTGTGAATGTCTAGTTCACGTACGCTCCGGTTCACTTATTTGTTCTTAAACAAAGGCATCCAAGTATGACTAATCTTTAATCCTTCATCCCTGTTCGTTGCAGAATCTCCAAAACCTCCCTTCGTGCTAGATTGTAATACTCATTAGTACAAACCAGCACTAGTGTCCTCTAAAGAGATT
Organism: Monochamus alternatus; assembly: GCA_037114965.1. Lineage (NCBI taxonomy): Eukaryota > Metazoa > Arthropoda > Insecta > Coleoptera > Cerambycidae > Monochamus > Monochamus alternatus. Next base: position 39,604,618 of record CM073426.1, read on the forward strand.
CGGTGTCCCACTTTCCAAGTATGTTCAGCAACCGCGGATTTTTCAGACTGGTATAACCGTATGTGTCTTTCTTATTCTTTTTTCCTGGTTTCTACAGTTCATTTGGACATTCCCATGTATATTTTGTTAGTCACTGCATGGCACCAAATACACTCCCAGAGTTTGTAATGGACTCAATTGATCTTCCAGGTTGTGGAGTTGCCGACTTATTTTACACGGTGGTGTGAAAGTAGTCTGTATGCCTATTTTGCTTAGTATTTTCGCAATTCTATTTGTCACATTGGGGATGTATAGTAAAGTGCTGCTTGTAGCGACTTCTTCCTTGGGCCTTGCTGTTTGTTCACGCCGAGGTCTAATGCCTCTATCAGTGTCCTTCTTAGTGTATCCATTTGCTAGGAACACATATCGAAGCAAATATATTTCTTCCTGTCGATAGTCCTCTTCAGCCAACATTAATGCACGGTGAACTAGGATCTTCATGACCAAGCGTTTTTGTGACGGATGATGATTAGACTTTCCATGAGACATCTATCAGTATGTGTTTTCTTCTTGTAGATACCATGTACACACAAAGTGCTTTTGTTTAAATATTTTACATTTTTAATAAAATTGGGTACATATTAATAATGGACTGCTTCACTTTCGCCATGAAAAAGACAATACCTCAATCTTAGGTCATATCAATTTATAAATTGGAAGCTTATATCTCAACAGATATTTGTCATCATTTTTAAAAAACGTCATATTACTGATACAAACAATTGTGCATGGTGAGTCACTGCAACAGGGCAATGGAACAGACTAGATAAAGCACAGATGCTGCGATTTAGCACACAATGATCGAGGATTTAATATGGTTGTTGACAATGATCTCTCCTTCTACTAGACTCGCACTTTTGCATATTTTCAAACATTTTCCCAGAGTTGGCTGAGGAGTACTATGTAAATTTCCACACCACAAAATTCCAAAATGTACTTTTACTCTACTTTATCAACCGAAGTTTGTAAAAGAAGAGGCAAGGTGGTTTGTCAATTAAAAACTAAGAATACAAAACTAGAAACAACACACTTTACATTTTAACCACATGCTCAGTGAGGTCTAAGACAATAAAAAATTTATTGGGGCGAAACTTAGTTATATTCTAACAGCCGGATTCATGAAACGGTCGTAGCATTAGTTGAACTAACCAGCTTTGCGCCTGTGTAAAGCCCAGTAGACCCAGTATTGTACCTGTCTAAAAATTGTGTAGCTTTGGCCTCTAGTTCCTTGCGTTTCCTATTGTATATTTTTGGACTATTTATATTTAAAAACAGTACTTTTAAGTGTTATGGATTAGTTAACATATCACAAATTAAGTATTATACATAGTAATGAATAAAGGCATAAATTTTTTGCGTAACCTCCACTAGTCGGACTAACATTACGCCTTCTTGATAAACTCGTATGTAAGGATCTAAGAACCATTCTTACAGAACATTGTACACATCTTGGGATGTTATAATTTAAAATAGTATTAATTATTTTATGCAAACATCGTTGATTATGGTTAATATTGTTGTTATTATCAATATTAACAGAATTTAATTTCCCAACAACACAAGAACTTTAAAAATTTATCGGCCACTAGTGCAAGATACACGCACTTGTAGCCTACAGATGGCGTCTGCATCAATGTTAAAAAATATTGCATATGGTACTTACATTAATTTGAAATAATTTTGCAGTAATTTAATTTTTTGCATATTTTTGAGTATTTACAAACATATATTCAAATGCCTAGATGACGAATAAGGTGCTAATTTATAGGAGTGTGACAAGTGCATATTATCATGTGGCAGCATAATACCAAAGATGTTTTCTGAGTACACAAAATATTATGCTGAATACTTTTTGAACCACATTGAGCAAACTGTTACAATGCCTTGGCAGTAATCGTGTGGTAGTGTTTTTATTTTGTGTACATTTGCGTGTATTTTTTTGTTATCCTTTGTGGTTTTTCTCGACGTAGGTAATCCACTTGGTCATGACTGCCGGGCCAAGTAGGTACCTCACTTTAAACAAAAAGAATGGTCGAGGGAAGGAGAGGTCCCCAGTAAGTACAAAAATCTTTGCAATGGCAGATTTTAATTTAAACAAGAAAACAGCTTTCTTAAAATCTCTCCAAATATTAATTGTGGTAACAAATATTAGTAAGGTAATAATGACAAAAATAATTGCATTACATAACATCCATTATTTTTAGAATAGAAACGGTGATATAACAGTTTTTACCAATTTCGAGGTGTTACATAATAAAAATAAGAATATTTCAAAATTTAAAGTTTTTATCTTGTATTATCAATTACTCAAGGTCGAAATTAATAGAGAGTTACTAATTCACAACACAGAGATGTGTACGGAAGAACCCATATCTTCCGTACTGGTATGATTACCTAAGCATGCTACTTGAGAAGAGTTAAAGCACACAAAATTATTGAAAAATAAGTTGACGTTAGGTGAACCTAACACATTAACAATTTACTTTAAATGTGCCACCTGTGTCATCCTCTCTAAAAATTAGAATGGCGTCCTTTTGGACGGCGATTGTCCACCACCACCCACTTATATCTACCTAAATTCTGAGCAGGTTTATAACATTAGTCACTCTCTACAATTTTGAAAGTGGACTATAAATAATTTTTTTTATTTCAAAGCGACGTAAGCTGATACACGTGTCAATGCGGTGACCTATCACTACGTTTGACACCTTTGACTTTGGCGGAATATACCTAACCCTGCAGTTGACAGAAGGCCAGTGACGGCGATAAATAAGGATTTAATAGTTTTGAAAAAAAAAATTCTCATTTAATAAGTAGATTTGGAAATTTTTTGATAGATGATTCCGTTAATTCTTATTTTTTACTATCCCCTCTTAAAATATTTGTACTAAGTCATAGTTAACCCTATATGTGCTTTGTTTATTATTGTATTATTTCTGTAAATATTATAATTTAAATAAATAAAACTTGAAAATAAATTATTCAACAACATCCTACAGATATGTTTTACTCACTACTCTGACTGCCTTTTCTAATTTTATCAAATTCAGCACCAAAAATGTGGTCTTCAGTCATCTGACTAAATGGTGTTTCCTCAAATGGATTCCAATCTGCAACGTCGGCAGAAAGTGATCTACTGTCTGGAGCCATAGGATGACTTACATCAGTTGTCGACGCCGACGTGCCAATTGGAGCTAGCGGCCTATTGACATCCTCTCCTGAATGAGTTGGTGAATCACTAGCACGAGGTTTAATTGAGGATTCGAATGGTGCCAAAAACTGAGATGTTTCGGTGGCATATGCCCTGCAATACAAATGTTTGTTTTAAAGGCTTGATAATGTAAAGTCGTAAAATAAATTATAAAGGAGACAATTTATATATTTCCAAATGCTTTGTTTAGCTGATAGAGTATTGAAATTGACAAATATATTTTTTAATCACTTTAAAATGCTTTAAGCATATGTTTTAAATAAAATTTGATATATACAGAGTGACTCATAATGTCATTAATTTTAACCATGTTTTCAGAAGGTCTAATGAAGACACAAAATCGAAAAAAAAGATTTATTCGACCTTTGAAAAGATAAACAAATCACCCTATATCAATCGGTAACACGACTCTCCTGGTGCTCTACAAATTTTCTGATGACACATACGAGTATTGAAGCTAATAAAAATCCAGCAACGTTGCCAGAACCACATGCATTTCAAGGTATTCATTAGCGTTTTGTCAAGTTCTGACGTAAAATTCATTCATGCCCTTGTAATGCAAGTTCAAAAGTTCCGCAAAATTTTATACAGTAAATAATTTTGGATAAAACATTAAAATATACCTCCTTTGTGTCACCTTTTCATTATTTTCTTGAAAGCAGAATCAAGTTGAGCTCGTACATTGTAGTAGGTAAGAAAGTGTAGTGTGCGGACCGCCTAACGCATAGTGAAAATTCCAGTGTTTGGTAGCGCTATGAGCCAAAGGAGGGGTGTTGGGCTAGACAGTTTGCGAAGAGTAGTGGACACCGCTGGCTTCAGTCAGCTGGGTTATTTTTCTGTCCGCTGATAGCTACTAAGTTTTGTTTGTAGCCTGTCTTTTGTTTATGTATGTGTTAATTTGCTACCTATTACAGTAAATCTAGTAAACGTTGTTGTGTTTATTTTATTGCTTACTCCGTACTCAATACTGTGGAACTTCTCTCTTCCCTGGAGACAACGAAAGACGAACCTGCACCCAAACAAGGAATAAGGTCGTATTTGGCGCACTACGGAGCTCTACACGTAGAGTGAGTACTGCAAAAAGTATTTTGGGACGGATGTCAACATTGATGTGAATAGAACTTATTTTATGTAAAATGCAAAAGCAAGTTTGCGTGTAGCAGTGACTGATTGCCGGGCATTTGGGTCCAAGTTTCGCGCCTACAAGACAACACATAACCTTGAGCAACAAGTATGCGAGCGAACTGTCGAACGGGAGTCGATACATACCGACAAAGGATAAGAAATGGACACATTTTTTTTGAAAGACAGAAACTTTTATATGTGTCAGAATATTGAAACTTGTTTATACTATATTTTAACTGAACTACCTAGGTATTTTTCTTTGCAAATAATTGAAAATAAATGTCTATTTGGATGTTTCATATTACGTAAATTGAATATTTTGAGTAACATTTGATGTCGTATTTGATTTGTCTTATAATATTGTGTTTTGATACTGTTTAGATTTAGTTGCAAAAATTATTGACAATTCTGGAAAAGATTTAAATAAAAATGGCAGAGAAAAAGGGTAATAAAAAATCAATCGATGTTATAGAGCAGAAAAATTTAAGCGATAGAAATACTAAGTTAGAGGAAGTAGTTTTTAGTTTGGCTAATAGTGTGGCGACCATGTAGGTTGGCATAGCTCAGTTGGTAGAATTTATAAAAAAAAAAAAGATAAAGGCAGTTCAAATAATAGTGGCAAAAGTGTTTCTAATTTGAGTAATGGAGATAAACAATATATTTTAATTTGGAAAGATTAGGCAGTTAAATTTAAATTATTATGCAGGGGGTAAAATGCACCCTATGTTGTTTTTTTAAAAAAGTAGATAGGCTGCTATTGGAGGCATCGGTACCTACAGAACATAAGGTTCAATTTGCTATAAATTATTTGAGGGGTTGGCTCTGAAGTGGGCTGAAAGTAAGGAAGAGAGTTTTGTCACATATGACAAATTTGTAGAAAGTTTTAAAAAACGATATTGGGGTATTAATGAGGAGCGGGAATTGTTTTACCATATTAGGTACAATAAATTTAGATCAGGCAACCGCGCAGACTATATATTAAAATTATACAAACAAGCGTCATATTTAACTGAAAAAATTCCAGAGGATAAGTTAATACAGTGGCCGATTGAACATTTTTCTGATGATATTAAAAGAGGCATTCTAGTAAATAGCATAAAGGACATAGGTGGGTTAGAAATGTTTTTGGGGAAATATGATGAAATCCAGGGGGTCAGGAAGTACGTAGTAATATGAATAGGAACCGGGAAGGTTATGAGAATAGAAAAATATAAAAAACATTTCAGCCTCTCTTAATAATTTAACCTAGAGAGTACTGGATTTTATTTCACTACTTATGTAATGAAATGAATGTGTTTATTTTGATCCCTTACAGTTTTGTATTTTCAATATTAAATATTTTTTGAAACGTAATATTTTAATTGCATATTTAAAAAAAATAATTTATAGCATTAATTACAATAACTATACACTACGGGTAATACTATAGGAAAATATTAAAATTTTAGAAATATTTCTTTCCGGCGTAAATATTCATTTAAATTTTTTTTAAATCGCGTATTCGTATTATACTCATTTTTCCCTATTTTCTCTTAAAATTAATTACATTATGACTGAATCACCCTGTATATATGGAATAGATGCTACTTTTAAATATTGTAATCAAAATTGTTTATACATTTTTTTTATTGAACATAATATAGTGTGAAACTAACTACTCTCATACTTTCTGCATTGCATCTCCAATGAAAATAAATAAAATACACTTTGGATTTTTTTAAACAGTTTTTACAGTACCGAAATTTGATTCCAATCTTGCTAGAAGTTTTTCTCTCGTTTAAATTGCGTGATTTATTTTTAACTAACTGTCAATACATATAACACATAAATGTTTCCAAACTAATTTTATTAAGGAGCATTAAATCTTATTACTAAACTTGATAAATAAGTCCTCTTTCACTGAATTATGTGTCACCAAAATTTATTTCCATTAATTTTAGAGGCATGTTCTGAACTCAACAACTATTTTACATTTAGTTTTAAATAAATCAACAAATTTTTGGCATTAATAGTATAGTTACCTCTATTATGCCTCCAGTATTAAAAAATGTAAAAACCTGAGTTTTCACATTTCACTTTAAGGTTTTCATTAAATTCTTGAATACAAGTAAGTCTCGTTTTGGAACTAATTATTTTAAAATCAATGGTTTTAATAAAAAAAAACTTACTTATTAAAAGCTGTTGTATCGCTCATATTACGACGATGTCCTTTAGGAATAGAAAGTGTTGGTGTTGAAGGGGGAGTATTTGTTGTTCCAACAATACTACTAGATTCAGTTAATCCCGACTTCATCTGTGATGAAATTCCATGGTTAATACTTCCGGAACCAAACAGCGGATTTTCTGGCGACAATGGAGAAACAACATTCACTGGAACGCTAGCTGGTGACTGATTGGAAAAGTTATCTATTTTATTGCCATTAGTGACATCTGTCAGGGTTGTAGGTGATGATGTATCATCTCGGAATGGGTCAGGATAAATGGAAGACTGAAAGAGGGATTCTAAGTGAGGTTGGGGTACTTCTGTTCCAGGGAAAAAAGCAGATTTGGGTTGGAAATCGCGTGCTGGTGAGAAGCTTTGTGTATTTGAATTTATGCTTGAAGGGAAAGGTGCAGGGTAGGATATGTTACCTTGGAAATTTGATGGCTGGGATATTTGAGCAACAGGACTCTGTGATTTTTTAATTGATGTTGGGCTTGGACTAATCGTGAGAGGGATATTATTTAGGTTTAATGGGGTTGATGAGCTTCCTTTAGGTCTCTGTCTTGGCATTACACTAGTTCCCTCCACAGCAGTAACAATAGGTGTTTTATTTATAACTTTTATTTGAGTTTTCTTCAATTCAGATTCCAAAGGTGGAACTGACAATTCTTCTATGCTTGGAATTGGGGTTTTCTGTGTTGAACCAAAAAATTATAAAACTGAAATAACCTTTGAAAAAATACATACCATTAAATTTTTCACTGGATTGTCTTTCCCAAGTAACTGAAATGCTATGCAACTAACTTGATAAATATCAGGTCTCTGATCTGGATCTGGTTCCAACATAAACTCTAATAACAAAATAAAAATGAATATAATTTTATTATATATCAAATATATACTTACTAATTAATTTATGAAGACCTGTAGAATAACGTGAATGATCTGGAATGCTAAAGTTTCCACTCTGAATCGCTAGAGTGCTTTCGCCAAATGGCAAGGTGAAGAAACACAATTTATACAACAAACAACCAAGAGCCTAAAATTAAAGAAAAAATGTATATAATTTCAATATAGAGCCTACCAAAAGTTTAATATAGAAAAATTAAAATATGAGATAAAATTGGCTAACTGGTCAACTTATCTAAAATACAGATATATCAGCACTTTTCAACATAAATATTAAAAAAACAAATCCACTATAATATCTCTATTTGATTTTGTTACACTCTGTCAATCATTTGAATAATGGTTATATTGCTCTTGAAATATTTTTGAAACTATCTAAAGCATTTGGAAAGCATATATACTTCTTATGAAGTTAGGCAGAATAGACATATACAATTAATTTGCATGATATCTCAGCGAAAAAAAGCAAAATATCTTTAATTTTGAATCATTGCACTATATTTTAGGTAACAGTAAAGTTTTATTTGACATTTCTCAGAAAAAAAGTTTTTGCAAAATTCACGAACCACTAGATGGTGCTGTAAAATTCAACAAGTCCGGGGTGATCAACAATTAATTGACGCTAAGATTATAAAGTTTTTAATTGCCAGGGATGTTGTGTTTTATAGTGTAATTCTTTGTATTTATGTAAGCTTTTAGGTGAAAGTGTATTTTAGGATTTATCAAGAGTTATTTTAACTTTAATTTAAAATAAATTCCTATTACATATATATCGTAGATTCCTAGTATGCTTGTAACCTCTGTACAACTTCTAAAAGAAAGTGAGGTATATAATTTTTTCTGGGCAAAATGCAAGGAGCCCCATGTTGTCAAAAGTCTGTGTTTAGTGTCTGCTAGTGTCTGACAGGAAGTTTATGCAGGGAATTATCAGAAGTAAGTACAATAAGAAGAGCACTGGGGAACAGCACAGATTTTCCGATATTTTGTGCAAATATTCTTGAGTATGTTTTGCATAACTAAATATCGTACGATCTTAATAAACTTTGCAAAATTACTAAAAAATACAGAAAATTTCCACTACACCTACACATACAAAACAGATTTGTTAGATAATTGTTCACCCCCACACTTGATTTATTACAAATTGTCTTATGCAGATTCTGTACTTTTCTTCATTCAATATAAAATTATACTATTTTCAAACTGTTTTCATACTATTTATACAGAAAAATGATAGAAAAATATTAAAAAACACAAAATTTCACACTCCTATTATGCAAGTAATTTGTTGTTCATATCTACAGCAGTTCCGAAATCTATCAACAAATCAGATCAGCCACTTCGTGATTTTCGCCAATTTGGTTTTATTATTTTTTAATATATATCAATGACAAATTCATAAATAACCACTCCACTTCCACTTTTATAACTTCCTATACATTAACTTCCTGATAATCAAAATACATACTTGTATCGACAATATTTTGATTATCAGAAAAAATTATAAGAAAAATAAAAACTCAGACTGTGATATAAAAAATCCATATGGTTTCAATAAAATTCATTATTGTTAACTGATGACAAAACAGAAAATTTATTGGAGTTACTAATGAAGGGCATTTACCTTGAAAGGTCATGTATGGGAGTTATAATATGGAAACTGAATATACTTTGTTATTCCTTAAGAAAATTTAAAAAGGTAGTAAATCACCATAATATGCTTACATTAACGGGAATTTTTTAGTTTGAAATGTCATAAGGAATAATAATTTGTGGTAGACAACACATCAACAAGGTATTTATAAAAAAGCAACAAAATTTTGCCTAATTTACAATTGTAAAAATCATGTCAGACAATTTAAAAATTGAAGTTTATCGACAGCTTCAGCTCTTTTTGTGTATAAATGCCTTACTTTGGTGTTGAAACAAAAGTCAACATTTACAGGCAATATTTTAAACTACAAATATCAAACTAGGCATAACAACGATCTCTTCTATCCGATATGTAATATGATTCCCAAAAAAAAAAAAATTATTGCAAGTGTCACCATTTCCATAACATTTTGCCACGTAAGGTTAAGAACAATTCTAACCCAACCAATCTATGTATATAATTATCACTAAATTATCATTTTAAAGAAAAATTGAAAATAGTACCCAAATGTCAGCCTTTGTAGATATCACTTTACCACTATACATATCCACCATTTCAGGAGATCTATAGCTCAGTGTTGTATAACGTTTGATTTCCTCTTCCACAGCAGCAGCACCTTTTTCTGAAGGATTTAACACCCTTGCTGTGGCAGACCCAAAATCACATATTACATAATTTCCATTTTCTCCTACCAAAATATTTTCTACCTAAAATTTTAAATACACTCTAAAAATTACGATTAATCTGACAACATTCTACTGTTAAAACAAAGACAGCAATGTTATATTGTTAAACTAATAACATAATATATATAACTAACTACAAATATGCAGTAAGTATCTATTTCTCAAAAATTGTCAATTTTTTTTTTTTGTAAACTCAATAGATATACTCAGTATAATAAAAATCAACTCCCGTAAATATTGAATTCTCTCAATGATTACACACAAACACACCTTTTTCTCTATGTTATCTTTAATTTTAGTACAGCTTCATATACCTACCCTTTCAAAATAAACAAAATTTGATATCAACTTAATCAGAAAAAAATTGTAATAAAGTTATTAATTCTCAAAAATACTCAGTGGCATAGAACTAATTCAATATCTACCTTTCAGATAAAACATTATAGAAACAGTTTTGAGGAGTTTGTTTATTCTAGTTCTGATATATCCATTGAAACTTTTATGTGTTATCATTATATATTTTAAAAATATTTTATGATTCATCCCTTCACGATTCCAAGAACCAATAGTATTGGTATAAAATATATAAGAATATTTTAATGCACCAAATGTATATATATATATATATATACAGGGTATATCTTAGTAGAGGACAAAAATTCAAGAGTTTTTTGTCCAGATACAGCATGTCAGAAATTAAAAAAAAACAGTTTTTAATTTCTAAACCGCTCGAAATAATTTAACCAAATTCGGTGTGCATATTTAGTATGACAGTAGGTATGAAACAAAACCAGTGGCGGAAGTGTGGGTATCATCGATCATTATTTGCCAAAAAAAAAATATATCCCCCTATATAATATTACAAATAAAATAGAACATCATATGTGTCATGGTAATATCTTTACTTTTTGTTTCTTTACACTTCTTTTTGCATTCTAAACCAATTAACAACAAAATTGATATCAGTGTCTACTGAAATATAACCGTCTACATATTGCAAAACCACATTTACACAGAGCTATATCGAAAGATAACAAGAGTGAAAAGCGGTAAAATGTTTGATACTATTGGATCCAAGCAGTTGCAGACTGCCCAAGAGGATCACCATTGTCTGAAGAACCTTTCTGATCGTGTAGAGTCCCTTCCCACAGAGCCTAGCTCAAAAATGACAAAAAGTAGGTCAAACATTCCCAGCTAAGAAAATGCATATTAATTCTGTAACTGGCAACAACCAGTTACCTAGGCGACAGCAATGGCACATTCGAGACAGAATAATGTGATTACCCTCCCACCCCCAGAATGCAGTCAGAGTCATTCTGTCAAATAACAACATGTAATAAAATTTGTAAGTATTATTTATTAATAAAAAGAACATTCTGAAATTGATTTTTTAAATAATTGGTTTTGTTTATTGTTTATGAATAAAGTACTAAATGACCAGATAATTTTTGTACATCCTGTATACGAAAAGTATAAAATTTAAATATAACAAATGAAGAATTAATGAATTTCTTATCAGATATATAAGATTAAGAAAGAAGTCAATATTGACTTTGTAATTAACAAATATACGGAACAAGCAATTGGTATATTCTTTTTTGTATATATGTATGTGAAAAAACTTCAGTTAATTGTAACTATTAAAATACACTTTACAGTGATTGTAAAATGGTTTTCTATGTTAATTAAGATACTGTTTCATCTCTTACAATACGACATTTTCTCCATGTTGTTAAATAAATGGATATTCGTTTATTAATAGATTATGAAAATTTATGTATTAAGGTATGCTTAGCATGATCTTGGAAATTGTATAAAATTATACATTATCAAGACGTAGACGTAAAAAACACTACCTATTAAGAATATTATTATTTATTGTAATTTTAACTAAGTAGTTACAACTAATAAAGTGTCAAACAAGTTTATTATTACATACCTGGACACTGCTTTAAAAAATTTGCAAAACGTTCTAAGAAAACTTCTTCAATATGTTAAAACATAAAAACTATATGATTATGATATATAATTTTAATCTTTATACTATAAAAAGGTATATTAAAAGATAATCCATGTTTACAATTTAAATTATGAAATAATAAAGCAGAAAGTTTATTACTCCAAATTTACTATGCTATTATTATGTTAATATGTATCTACTACTACATGTGTATCTTTATCAATGGTAAATCTTGTGAAAAATCAAGATTCTTACTTCATATAATATACGAGCCCCTTCCCATTTCAGTTGGCCCACCATAGGATTTGGCAGAAATTTTGTTTTTATGAAGCAAAAATAAAAGTACAACATTAACCTGTAAATTTATTTATCTCTTAAACAGTATTTTAAACATAATAAATAAATATGAAGCAACGAAAACCAATATCTAACAGAAAATAAAGACAAATAGAGAAAATAAGAACAAGTAGCGTAAAACTAACAAAACAATTTTAAAATTCACCACTGGGTAACATCGCCTTTATTTTTTATTACAGCCGCAATTCGTTGGGGCATAGTATTAACCAAGCCTTGACATAATTCCGGTGTAAAAGAATCCCATATTTCCTGAAGTCTTTGCTTCAGCTCAGGGATATTTCTAGCAGGATGTTTTCGTAGCACCTTTTTCATCTCATGCCACAAAGTTTCTATTGGTGATAGATCCGGACTGCTAGAAACCCATTCTAAAAGTGCAATACCATTATCCTTTATCCACTTTAATGCTTTCTTTGAGGTGTGACATGCTGCACCATCTTGCTGAAACACAAATTCTTGGCGGGATGTCAAGCATTCTTCCATGATCGGTAAGAGCAATTCTTCCAAAATGGCTAAATATTTGTCCGTATTCACAATGCCGTCAATAAAATGAAGTTTTCCCACTCCTTTAGCTGACATGCTACCCCAGATCATGACTGATGCAGGAAATTTCACCTTTCGTTTGAGACAGTCCGGATGAAACGCCTCATTTTTTTTTCGAATAACTCGACTGCGACTGTCTCCAACACACACTTCAAATCTGGCCTCATCACTCCATTGTATTGCACGCCATTGCTGAGTTGTCCAATCCTTATGTTGTCTTGCCCACCTTACTCTATTTTTCTTCTGCTGCAGTGTTAAAAGCGGCTTTTCTTTGGCCTAAAGCAAAATATTGTCATTTCTTATTTTCCTACCGCAATTTTGCTTATTAAAAAATTTACCTTATAAGTGCCAAAACCCATTTTATGAGCCTCCCTGTGCGTTGTGGATCTCGAAATTCGTCTCCCAACAGCGTCACTCCATAGAGCACTTAGCTCTAAGTAATTAGCTCGCCTATTTTTCTGGATAATCCTCTTCAACGAACGTCTATCCACATTTGTAATTTTGCTTTTTTTAATATATTGGGGCCTTGCAGCAACTGAGCCGGTATTTTTATACAGTCTAACTATGTTTCTTACACTATACCGCGATAACTCTAATAAATTTGCAATTTCCGAATTTGATTTGCCGGAATTGAAAAATTTAATAATAAGTGAACGAATTTTCTCATCAATAACCTTTCCTCTACCCATTTTAAAAAAACACAACTACTTAAGTACTTGAAGCTATACTAAATGCGTACTGACAGCTATATGAATATTAGCAACTGTCACGGTGTCAGTTTTCCACAGCAATCTTTGAATTATAGGCATCCTTTGTACCAGAACAAACATAGGTTGATTTGCTGTATTTACAAAATTTTTGCTTTTCCTTGCAAATTTAAATAGAGAGCAAGGACTTTGGTATTTTTTACTGGACATTATTTAATATACTCTGCTAATTACTTTGGGGCCTGAAAACAACCTGTAGTATTTGTTATGTTTTGGTGCTGGCCAAAAAACTAATATTTCAGTAGGTGGGCCAACTGAAATGGGAAGGGGCTCGTATATCTATTTAAGATTTTAGGTCCGGGGTCCACAAAAGAATAGAATAAGGTCATATTAGTAGTATAAGTGGGTTGAATTAAAAAAAAAATGTTCACCTACAAAACTACTAAATTAATAATAATAAGTGTTCACATAAAAATAATATTCAGATATTTTAATTCATCCCCAGCATTGCAATACTTTATCAATATTAATGTTCAATTAAAAATCTACGTATACAATATCCTGAAAATAATTATTGCTTGCAAATGTTATGTGTATACTACTGAGTATAATAATCATTTTTCATGTAAATTTGCATTCATGTAAGATGTTCTCTACACCTAGTTCCAAAAAATGTATACACAAAACTAAATCTATTATAGGAAAGGCGTTACTTCCATACCGTCAATGGATTCTGGCTATTTATTAGTATTGGTTGTGCCAAATTTTAAAAAAAATCATCAGATGCTTATAAGAAATTTGTATTTTTATTTCAACTATACAGGGTGAACCTTAATTAATGCGACACACACAGAACAGGCATATTCTCTATGTAAAAAAAAATATGCAGATGCGCTATATTTGTTATTTAAATTATTAAAGTTAATTTTCTTTCTTTAATAACTTTTGCAAAATAGTTATTTATGTACCAAGAGAGATTCGGAGATGATTATGCCCGCAGACAACAGCAAGTCGCCTAAGGGCATAATCATCCTAGTATCTCCCGTGGTGCATACAACATTTTATATTTCACTTCATACGTCATAGCCTTGACGTTTTTTGATTTGTGGTTTTGACTGATGCTAGATATTTTGCAAACATATCCATAACAACCTAATCGTCATTATTTTTGGGATCTTATGGTAGCGGATGTGAAAAGATCCATTTTGCCCACTGCTATGACAGCGGGCATTATAAATGCCTGGGGTGATATGGGATGTTTATATATCCGTATAATATCTTGTTGTATTTCGAATTTCAATGAACTGTAATTATAACGAAAAGAATAATTGGATAAATTAAGAGAAAAAAAAGGTAAATCACTCAGCTTTGTCGTAGTGCAGTCAGGCTTACGAAACCTTATGGGAAAGGGTATTGGATGAGAAAAAGGTTCCGACACTAGATTTATATGCACTACTACAAGTATAACTGATCTACAGTCTTCCGGTTGTGGGAATTGAACCCCGGTCAACATCGAACATCGATTCAAGTACTGACACCTGAAACTGCTCGACCACTAACAAACCTCAAATAATGAAAAAGGAAGAGAATAGATCATTAGTTTGGCCAAAAACTACATTGACTGTGAGAATAATCACAGTTCAATCATTATCTGCTAAATTGCGTTGCCTCCGTAATACTTATCTGTCAAATCAGCTGAATTTCAAGAGAATTCTGTAAAAACTTGTAGTGTGGTGACTCCTGTGTTAATATTTGGAAACATAAATATCAGATTGTGAATGTCAGAAATTGACATTTGATATTGGCTCTACAATAGGTTTAATAAATTAGATTTATATATATATAAAAAAAATATATGTATTTTTTTTCTACTATTTTAACACTAAAATATGCAACACTGAACCATTCTTGCTTCAGTGCTTATATCTAGTGATGAAGCTCCTTGAAAAGGATTATTTTGAATATGAACATGTCTCGAGACATCTCAAGTAGTCAGATTCATTCAAATTATTATTCGAAGCAAAATGAACACATTCAAAATACCAATTGAACAACGAATGACAGCGAGCACAAACACAGGTTATTGTTACTAATGTGAACGAGCACAACAGCGCAGATGTTTTAATTGTTTCAGCGGACTACAAAATATTGAGATAAAGCAATCCAGCAGTGAGCACATGAGAATGACATGACGGACGGCCGGCCATCAAATATAATACAGGAAGAAGTTTATAGATCATTGTAGAAAGAGATGTACAAATTTTATGTGGTACTGTGGTTTTTTAACAACTGGCAGACGAGCAGTATTTTATGCACAGATAAGAGCTTGTATGAATGAAAATAACATCAAAATTATGTTTTATATATATTGTTTTTTAATGTAATATTAAAATACATAAAATTTGTGAAAGGCATCCTACTTTTTCAACTACTTTATAAAATTCATTCACATGATAACTTTTCGATTGCTTGAATTATTCGATTCCCACCACTACTTCTGTCTAAATACAAGTATTTTACATTTATTGAAATAATAATGACACTCCCTCAAAACAGTTTTTGAGCTACTGGAAGTTCTGAATAGAAATTTCATTAAATCTCTATTGGCGAGTGGAAACAACTAAGAATTAATGTTAAAAGTAAAATTCATTACAAATACAACAGCAGTTCAAAACAAATCGTCAAATATGTTTTAAAGGGTGCCATTATTATTGCAATAGATTATACATACATATTAATAATGGGTTGCTCCTTATTTTCACTATGGAACACACAATAGGCATTATTTTAAGATGTATCAATTAGTAAACTAAAAATGATAATGTAAACAGAAACATACACTTTATTATACATGTGACATTTGTATACTCATAGTATATACTTTGTGGTCCTGTAGTGTGCTGCCAATGAAAAAATTATAAAGTCCTAATCTGAATCAATAAGCAATAGGATTAGGAATAGGAATATCAATTTGTATGGATTTGAGTCATACATTTTTTTAGGAAAAAAAAATAGTTGCTATTTTTTCTATTACATACCTACAATATTAATTTAACTGAAATATATATTCTATTCTAATTCAATTAACAGTGTTTAATTTATAAAGTATTTAATGAGAATTATTACACAGCTGGTAAAATACCTCAGATATACTCGCGTCAAGAATTCAGACGTCTTACGTCACGGCTGACGTTACACATTTGTTTTTATTGTCAAAGTAATTTTCGATATTTGGTCGCGTTAAAAACAATCATATTTTGCAATTTAGTGCAATATATAATACTAACTTTTAGTGTAGTATATAGTTTTATTACTATCAGTTGCAGTTTCTTAAATATTTTGATGAAAATATAATGAATTATTCATTTGTTCGTATGACGTAAGTCGTCTGAATTCTTGTCGCGAGTATAAAACTGTAATGAGTACCTATGACACATTTAAATAATTTGACATACTATAAATGTCTATATAACACTCAACGTAGAAATAATAGAAAATTTTTGAATTAGTCTGTTGTTAAACAGTCTTACCTTTAAATCACGATGAATAATTGGAGTCTTACAATGATGTAAACGGGAAACTGCTTCACATATATCACAGAATATACTTAAAACTTCTACTTCAGTAAAATTTGCTTTACCACGTGCTTTCATCAATCCAAAAACATTTTCTGGACAATAAGGCATTAATAATAGAACTTCATAAACTCCACCCCCTGTTGCTGTCAAACTAGAGTCCACATACCCAATTATATTTTTATGACCACTTAAACTACTCTAAAACAAGAATTAGAAAATCTAGAACAGAAATCAATTGAGTATATAGAAATGACTTACAGCTATTTGAATTTCACGTTTGGCAACATTAAGGTCCTGTTCATTGTTGACATACATTCGCTTAAGAGCATATCGACAGCCATTGTTAGCCTTTACTAGATACACTATTGCAAAGCCACCTGCAAAGTAATACATATAGTATAATATATGAAATGTTGAACTTCAATAAATAAGTATTTCAATTTGGGAAACAGATTAAGTTTAGATACCTTCTGCTAAAATATCTTCAACTGTAACTGTTTGTCGACCAACGGTGAAGACTTTTCCTATGTAATTATTTCCCTCTCTAGATGTGTTGTCGATTTTTGTTTCAATTTTAGAAAACAATTTTTTCATTGTGGTTGCCTGGTTAATGAAAAATTATGACACATTGAATGATAAGTCACTTATTAGTTATTAACACTTCAATTTATAAAAAATAACATTCTAATTTAAAAAGAACTGTCTTTCTAAAATGGTAAATGAACTATCAATTCAATTAAATAATATTTGTCCACACATTATTAGTGACGTTTAATACGGTCAGTATACAGTTTAATAAATGGAGAAAAGACAGCAATTTGTCAACTGAAATGTCAGATTGACAGATGTCAAAATATATCTGACAAAAGTCAAATAAAATACGTGAATAGAAAATAGAAAAAAAGGCAAGGTATAAATTGGTGGTCTGTGGATATTGTTACCAAAAATTACCTAAAATACGTAAAATTAAAAATGGTGTAGATTGATAATTCAAATCTATGTTTTTCTGATAGAAAAAAGAGATTATAAAGGGACATCTATTGACATGAAATAAAAGCTGGGCTGAAGATCTTTTTGACAGGTCAATAATTTTTTTGATCGAAAAAATATGCCCTTTCAATTTAATCAAAGTTTAGGTAGAATTTATCAACATTTTAGTGATTTATATTAAATCATCAATTTGCAGGTAGTGGTATAGTTCCTAGTACTTCACCTGCTTTTCTTGGTCTTGGGAGTAGAGATCCCAGTGAATTTACATTATTCAGTGGAGCCATGAATGATTCTCCTTTAGAATTTAACAAAAATCGCACTACACCCAGAACAACAGACGATAAAGATGAGGCTAGTCAAAGTCCTCCAGATAAACGAACAAGAGGGAATAACAGAAACCAAAGGGATCGAAGAGACACAGAAAAATCTCATGATTCAGATTCAAATCTGTCTGGTACACAAGATGTCATTCCGATTCAAAATGGTCCTGGTATAGGCACTTCTAATATGTGGGCGCAACCCATTTGTGGTTTGTAATTTTTAAACATTTTAGTAACAAGTTATCAAAAATTCTTAAAGAATGCACCTGATGTCATTAATTTATGTTGTTAAAAGTAAGTTAATGCGTGTTTTTAGGTATGGGTTATCCAATGGTAGGAATGAATATGATAATGGATCCTAACATGATGTCTATGAACAATTACGGTATGATGCCACCGATGATTGCTCCAGATCCTAATATGATGACACCGGACCCTACTATGATGATGAATCCCGTAAAAGAAATAATCCATTGTAAATCTTGCACATTATTTCCTCCTAATCCAAATGCACCATTACCGACAACCCGGGAAAGACCTCCTGGTTGTCGCACAGTTTTTGTAGGTGGTTTACCAGAAAATATGACTGAAGATATAATTACTGAGATCTTTGAGAGGTGTGGAGAAATTACCACTTTGAGACTGAGTAAAAAAAATTTTTGTCACATTAGATTTGTATATGAGGCTTCTGTCGATGCAGCTATATTTCTATCTGGTTACCGAGTTAGAATTGGTTCTAACACTGATACAGCCAATATAGGTCGCCTTCATGTTGATTACGCACAGGTGAGGTTATCGGAATTTTACAAATGCGATGAAAATAAATTAATACCGTTGTACTTTAGGCTAGGGATGATCAGTATGAATGGGAATGTAGGCAACGACAATTGCAAAGGGAACAACGCCATCGAGAGAGAATGGAGGAGGAAAGATTAAGACCCCCATCTCCACCACCAGTTGTACATTATACAGATCATGAAGCGGCAGCCGTGTCTGAGAAGATCAAGCAAGACGAGTCTTTCACTAAAGCCGTTCAGGTATACTGTCGGACTCCTTCTTATAAGTGCGTGTTGTTTTCCAATACCACTAAAAATAGAATAAATGGTTTTTCTATTTAGTATTTTTTATCTGTAATCAAAACCTTATCAAATATTTATAGAGGGTATAAATTTAATACTAAATTGTTCAGTATCTCTACAATTAATATATTTAAGTCTGTTTTGCATTTACATATATTTTTATCTGTTTGTTCAAGAAAATGTCTCAACCATTGTGTGCTTAAGGATGTGTAGCACCTCTAGTGCTCACAACATTGTAACAGTAACAACATCAAGGGGGTCCTCTAGTTTCTTGGGTTGAAAAAATCGAATTTTTTTTTTTCATAAATCACATCTACAACGTGTAGAAAATATGTGCCCAAGGATTTTTCAATATTCGAAGTGGTTAACAAGTTACGGCCCTGGAATGGAGCAGGTATAGGGAGCGCGCGCAACGCTGCTCCGCAAAACCGAGCGGCGCTGACCATTATATTGATATCCCCAAATCTAACTGCTACCTGAACCTTTTGTGAATTAGGCCCAAGTAGAGGGGAACCGAGACCATTGACAGACGCTTTCGAATAATGACTAAGACGCTGTGAAGCGACATATGCGCGAACATTGAAACACGTTTTTCTCGAAACACTAATTTTCAAAACGATGACCACGATATTTCAGAAACTACTGCACCGATCTTGTTCAAATTTATACAACATCTTTAATATGTTATAAGCCAGAGATTGAACTAGGATTATCATGATTGCTTCGATAGTTTTTTTTCTACGAGCGAGAAACTTAAGAAAAAATGAGTAAAAAATAGAATTTAATTTTCGAAAGTGTATAATAAAATTAATTTTTGTAATTTAGATTTCATTCGCTAGTCTTAAATATGAAGATTAAAATGCCGTTTGGTTCTTTTATATCAGATAAGCAAAACAGCCGCGATCTTGGTCACCGTCAAGCACCTCCTTCACTTGATGTCTTCCTGTCGGCGACTATAACTTTGATTCTATTATATATTTTGTCTTCAAAAAATTTGTAAAGCTCATTTAAATGTTAGTAAAGATTATGTAAAAGCAATGAGATTTATTATTTCGATGGTTTGCCCGTAAAAAATTATTGAAAAAGCCGTAAAAAAACAACCGAGAAACTAGAGGACCCCCTTAAGATATCTCTTATATGAATTATTACTGGAATAATTATTGAAATTTTGCATTATTTAGCATTCTGAATAACTTTTTCAAGTAACATTTTGCTGTATTTTCAGCGAAAAAGGAGCTTTACCAGAATCTAAAACAATTTTTATTTGGTGCATTGAATATTTCAAATAGGATTATTTAGAAAATTGTTACTCGTAATGACTTCTACAAGGTATACCTTGTTCACAAAAAAAATGTAGGAGATTCTATTGTTTTAATAGTCAGACGTATACACTAAGCCGCAAAAAAGTTCTGTCATTTAAAAGAAACATGATGTTCCATAAGTGGCACTGTCTACGTCAAAATTAGAAACAAATTTGAGTTTCTCGCTCCCAAAAATCTTCTATTTCCAAAATATATCAAGATTTAACCAAAATTGGCACTACTGAATGACGATGAAACCATTGGTTTTATAAGCTTCGCTATCAGAGAAGTCAAAGTAGGGATTCACTTTTGGCAACAAATTTTAGGCCGTCCAGAGTTATGAGGCTGTGCGAAATCTAACAAGTTAAGCTTCTTTTTCTGGCGCGTCCTGAGATCTGGCAATGTCGTTTGGAATGCTTGACATTTCTGTCAACTTACAAACATCAAAAGTTGTGGGCAATATCAACAATTATTTATTCCTATAAAACTAATGAATTAAATATTGCCAAAATCAGCTAATAAATGAGAATTAATGTCTCTAATTTCTTGGCACAATTAATATATTATCTATGTATACCCAGTATACAGTCATGACTTGTGACTTTTTAAACTAGCAGGCTGGGACTGTTCCAAATACGAACTACATAATTAACATTTTTTGGAAACTTTTTTCTTGATCATTATTAATATGTAAATTAGAAAATGCAAATACAGAACTATTTGAAATTTATTGAAGTAAGAATCTTTTAACTATTTGACGATTTTCCCAAACATTCATATTAATAAATTTTTTATTTTCATCTTTCGCGCATTGTCCAATGCTGTTGTAATATTTTATTTACTTGTACATATCAATGTTATTTTGCAATTTGAAAAAATACAGTGCAATATTAATAAATCTCGCGATAACTTTCAGAATATCCATTTTTGCCAGTGTTGAAAAGGCTCGCTTATTTATTGAATAATTATTAATATCATTAGCATATTCTTCATGTTTTCTTGTATTTGAGGCCCAGGACACATTACACAGTTACAGTACACACATCTGAAACGAAACGAACCAGACACGACAATAAATTTTTAATTACAGTGCAATGAAATTTTAAATATATAATATATTAATGTAGAAAAGGAACCACAAAATGACGGTACAATAAACTATATTAGACTGTCTCTGTTGCACTCTTATAGAGATGAGGCTTGCCTGTGAAGGACCTCTCTCTCTCTCAAATGGTTATCAACGGATTCCATGCTCTTCACCTCTTTCTTACCTATATGGTTATTGGTATGAAGCATGCCTCAGATCCGTCCTTATTTATCTTATGCTTATGAATGTATCGAACATTAACGTCGTGGTTTACAAATTGTGCCGCCGTTAATTCTGTTGGTGTAAGATTTGAAGAAATTCTTAAAAAAAAAATGTTACAGCCTGTAACCCCGTTAATGATTTAACCAGTGGTATCACTCTTTTTGCCTAAAATTGGATGTATGTATAGTTGAAATGCCATATTTCAGTAATAGATTTCTTAGTTCATACAGTAACTACTCCAAAGTTTAGTTTAGAACGACATACGTATTCATTAAAAAGCTATAAAATAACTTATTTTCTCAGAAAATTTAATGCACTTTTCCTTGTTCTTGGCCCACGTATTTGTGTTACGATGGTGTATAACACCCTGTATAATAACGGTCATCCCAAAAGTAAATTTGCACACTATATATGTTTTTTTTAAGCTGTTGCTGTGCTGTGTTTAATGATTAGAATAAGTTTAATTTGTAGTAAAAAGCATATCGTCGTCCGGACTGCAAAACCTCGTATCTGCATTTTACGTAATTTTACAGTAGACACAGAAAACGAAAAGGACACATTATATAAAATGTACAAGGAAAGTTTACATTTTTTGAAACGATTTTTTATGACCCAATGAGCTTAACAAATAAAAAAAGACTATTTATATGAGTAAGTGAAAGTCATACCTTATCAAGTTAACAAAAAATCTAAATAACTTGTATTTTTATATTGTTACCTGTGCAATGATTTATATGTAAAACGAAAATTTAATTATTTTGCGGCTCAAATTCACATAAAGTTTTGCATGTATATGCCTTTTATAGTAACAATTCTAAGCCAAAAAACTCATTTTCGTGCAAAAGTGCAAATACGAGGTTTTGCAGTTCAAACGACGATATACTGATTCGAGATTTAAAAAAAAGACACATTTTAGATAGTTATCACTTGGCTGGAACGAGGTGACTGTAATAAAAGAAATGCCAATAACTTCTATTCCATGATTCAATCCACTAATTCTCACGTGAGGCGTTTACTTAGTGAAAAAACACAATATGAAGAAGAACTAAAGAAGGCCAAAGATATAATGAAGGGAAGGATGCAAGGAATACTATTACAATGTAAGTACCTTTAAATATTAGTGTATCCTATCTCAGCAGTTTTTAGTAAGTATTTTTACTTTATTTGGTTTTAGTTATCAATTGGTGTTCGACAATAAATATGTCTACAAATAGTACACATTGCTTTTAATGTCTAAAACAGACCACTTCTTTTGTATCAGTATTAAATTCGGTGAAATCAAAGTAAAATATTATTAAATTATGAATCAACAGAAATATTAGTTAATTGAGAAATTTGATTGGCAACTTGAATTTTTCCAATTATAGTACCGTAATACAAATTTTTTAAATCGATTAAAACTTTGGTACAAATAAGATTAACATTTTAAATTATATCAATGAATTTTTATTGTATTTGCTGTGTAATGTAAACTATGTTATAAAATAGCCCACCTTCATTGTTTACTTTTCCGGCCCATGTACTTTGTATTTGCTTACTTCAAGGTAAAAAAATTCAATCTCAAGTTCAGTTTACAAGCCAATCTTTTTTAAGATCAATTTATTTACTACTAAGTAATTGTTCACTTAAACCATTAACATATGAATTTTCTCCTTTGACTAATTGTTACAAATTTAATGTAAATATAATAAAAAAAGTGTCATCATGTTGATTACAGTATTTATTTAGATGTATTTAGTTACACATTGCAACCTTTTCAAAAAATTAAGGTGAGTATTTTTGGTTATTAAACTTTGAATTATCATACAAAGTCTTTTGTAGGCATATTTGTTAAATTCCAAATTCAAAATCATTTACTATAGAAAATGTGTAAGGCAGTATAGGTTACATAAGTAATTCCTTGTAAAAAGTATAATGGTTAGATCGAGATATACTGTACCTCAAGCATGGAGTGTCAAAGAATAGGGAACTCCAAATATACAGTTATTGTATTTTTTAACAAAATTGTATAATTGTAAATTACTAATGTGAAAGAAATATAAGTATTTCGTTCAATTCCCTACTACTTTAAACTCCTTGATGCCAAACAACAAGGAAGGTCCCTTAAATGGTAAAGTCATAGCATCACAAATTTATTTGTGTTGCTATCAAACAAAGGATACAGTATAATTAACTATTGCTATGGTTATAATGGTGGTTTAATTAAATATTTGCGTGTGCCTGTTAGTCAGTCAAATTGAGCGATTATTCTTGGCGGCCTGCCACAAGAAGGTTTGGGACCATTTCACCAAGGCTCAGAGAAAGAACATAGAGACTTGGAAAAAGCAGTCATTGGTATGTACTACCTAGGACTATCAAAATGTTTATGTGGCTAAGGCATTTGAATTAAAAGGGGTACAAAAATGTATGTATTGATTTTTAGTGAGAAACAAAATACATTTTATTTTCAGAGATAAAAATGAATAGTTGCGTTAAACCAAACAATACATATAAGAATAATTTATTTCTGTAATTTTTTTCCCCAAAAAAGTATTTTTAGAATAGGTATTTAAGTAAACATTTTTGTACTAGTACTATTTGGCAAGGTTAAAAGAATGTTTTCTTTTTATTTAAAATATATTTTTTTTGTCAAAGATAAGCATGGAGATATCAAAAATGGTTAATAATAAGAGATAAATTGCTCAGTTAAGGTACCTTTGAAAATACAATTTTTCGTTTTTCTATTTTATTTTTTTGATATGTTATTCTTTTTCATCAAAATATAGATTTTGCCATTAGATTTTTAATTATGCATTTACTTATCTGTCAACATTATCAGTGTGCTTCTTTGTTTCAAAGAACAGCCCCTTTTTAAAAGAAAAAATAAATAAGAATTAAAAGAATGCTCAAATCATAGCAACCTTTTTTGACAATATGAAATAATATAATTTAATTCTAGTTATTTTCAATAAAGAGCTATGCCGAAAAATTTCCAATGGCTAAAAAAATTTGATTTTATCTCGAATTTCTCTAAATATCACAAAAGAATGAAAATTCATGCATATACCATTTTAACGATCCCCTATTTGTACTGCTATTTTTCTAATGTCACATCCTGCATTTTTGATATCTCCTAGACATTCTTATCCTGAATACAACGTACTGAACATTTTTTTACATTTTGAAAGTCCGTGGTAATTTTGCATGTTAGTATTAGTCATTGAATTAATACATAGATTTTTTGTACAAAATATCAGTTTTGTTACAAATGGCATAATTACATAAATATTGGGCTATTTCATGTCATTTATGGTTTTGAAAAAGGTAAGATAAGGTAAGTTAGTCACTCACAGTCAGTCAAACTGAGGATGGATTTAAACTGGATGGACAAATAGTTTTTTTAGCAAAAAAAAAAGATATTAACAATCAACTTAAACATTATGCAGTACATTTCATATTAATTAATCAAAACTGAAAAATGCTAACTTAGATGATACTGATTAGAGTTTATATATGCAGATAGTTTTTGTTGCATATTTAGAGTAAGTCCAAAAATTTTGTCATTATAATTAATTGTGCAATTCCTACATTAATTCTTTGTAATAATTTTTTATATTTAAATAAAAAATATTTCAAAACTTATATAAGTATAGGGTTAATAATTTATAAATTTTATAAAAATAATTATACTTTTAAGGGTACAAAAATGCTGGAGCGATGCTTTAGAGGAAGATTGGTTAGAAACTTAATAAGTTAGTTATAGTGGAAGGGGACATTTCTAACGAGTAACCCTCTCAGTTGATGCTTGAAGCAGCACTTCGGCATATTTGTACTTTGACTTAGACTGCTTCTGTGCTAAAATAAAATTTGGTTTTCTGATTCTATCTTTTCGATTTTTCTATTCAACAGACATCGTAAAATATTAAAATTGATAATTTAATAAATACTATTTTTTTTCTATGCCTAGACTTTTTGACTTAATGTACCTACTACTAACAAATTATTTCTTCAAAACTTTATCTTCAGATTCAGAAGATGAACAAGCTGATGACCATCGTTTTTGTAATAAATGTGAATATTTGATTAATTAAAAAAGTGAGTATCTAATAGAAAATGGAGAGAAAGTTCATCAGAAAACATCCAATATTACTTATAGAATGTATGTTTTCCATCTTATTCATTGATTTGTAGAAAACTGTGTCCAGGTTTGTGAGCTTTATAATTTTATAAAATTCCAATGTTTTACAAACAAATTAAGAACTTGTCACATAAGTTTGCGGATTAGATTGCACAGGAAATAGAAAAAAATGTTTCTATAAATAAATAATGTTCAGAAATTAGTACGTAAGCTCTAAAATATCCTGAAGATGAAAGGTAGGTGACACTAAAATCTGGAATTGGAAATTTAATAATTCTACCAGTAAGAATTCCACTTGGGTCCTTCCAACAATCACTGTGGTAATTGGGCAGAACAAATTTTAAAAGGTAGTATATTGATCTAAAATGTCTACTTTCAAAATATATTTCAAAAGTTGTTCCAAGTGCAACAAATGCAATCTAATCTAATCATAGAGTTAGATTACATTATTTTTTCCGATATATTTCATGAAATTCTATTTATTCTCATTATATGAAGATGTGTAAGTATGACAACACATATAAAGGTGGGTGCTTTTTTAAATATTAACCTCTGATACTGTTTTCATCTTTTGGGTGCATTATCTTTTCCACAGTTTGCATACGAAATGATTAATTATTATGAACATGTACTGCGTAAAGCATTTATCGTTTGACAGTGGATGTAGTTTGAATAATGTTACATTTGTAATGGTAACTAATGTTTACAATGATTCTGTATTTATAGGAAATTAAAAATGTCCAGCTAGAAGAATCTTCAATTGAGAAAGATGATGATGAAATGGATGTGTCAGATGATGATGAACCATCAAAAAAGAAACATCGAGTGGAAATAAGTTCTGAAGAAAGAAATAATCTGAAAGATGAAAATGATAGTTTACGTTGCCAAATGGAAGCATATAAAAATGAGGTAAATAATATTTATGTACCTAGACATTAAAGTTCAACTTTTTATCACGAATGTGAAGTTTAGTTATATATAAACCACATGTGATATTAAGTTTTTTTCTTAAAATTTAAAAAAATTTGATATAATAATAATAATAATAATAATATCTCTACCCCTCATTCTAATCACAGGGATTAGCCCAGAAGTCGGAGACTTGTGCGGGAGAGGGGGCGGCATATTATTATTAAGCAGACCGCATTTGCGCCCAGGAATGACTTACGTTGGTAGGCCCTAACCACTATTCAGTGCACGAATGAGGGAAACCTGGAAAACCACATTAATTAAGGGGGTAGTCAAATATCAACCGGTATCAATCTCTCACATTGACCCAAGCTAACATTATTCCACCCTACCATACTCGCAGAGAGGGTGCCAATCCTCTCCACGAATATAGCTTATATACGGTCTACCGGCAGCTGGGCTCGAACCAACTCCGATCTAGTCACCTCGATTCAAGTACTGACGCCTTAAACCGCGCGACCACTGACTGACCGAACATATATTAATATGTTTAATTAAAATTTGGATTTTAGCATCGAATATATACTCCAAATCGTTGACTATTTGTAAATTCCTTGTCGGCACACATGAGTTTTCTTTTATATTCTTTCTATCTAGTCAGTACTGTTTTGACAGATTTTATATGTTGTTTTTGTCATATATTGACTAATTTATTGAACTATAATGGAAAAAGTGTTTTTCATTGCACTAGTGTAATAAAATGTTTATTGCGTTCATCTGTCATTCTACTACAGCGTTCTGTCATCATGACAAACATAAACGTTCAAATCGACGTCATATTTTCCTAGACTTAATGTCATCTAAATAAAACATTTTTTGGTTTGTATGCAACTTGTACAAAAAGTGTTTATTGAACTCGACTTACTTTTTGTACTTGTTGCATAAATAACTATTAAACTATTATAGAATTTATAACTAAAATGTCAATCTTAAAA
Source organism: Monochamus alternatus (assembly GCA_037114965.1). NCBI lineage: Eukaryota > Metazoa > Arthropoda > Insecta > Coleoptera > Cerambycidae > Monochamus > Monochamus alternatus. Next base: position 39,632,607 of record CM073426.1, read on the forward strand.
AATTAGGTTATATTAAACTGATTTGATTGACATGATTGTAGAAAATTTATGTATTCAAGGGAAGTAGTGATTTCACATCTCTATCATTTTTTGAGTTGAAGTGGGGAAACTGATTGTAAATGAAAAAACAACAAATATCATGTGAAATCACTTTATGTTACTAAATTCAGTTTAATTAGAATGAAGGAAAACTATCGTTGCATTACCGTAATGACTATATTTTGTATTTTAGTGACGATTTTGACATACTTTAATGCCGATTTAAAAAAAAAATGTAATTGAGCATCTTCCACTGATATTTGAGAAATCTTACTTGTCTTTATAATAATGATAAATGATATTAGTGTCAAATTAAAAAAAATGCTAAATATAGTTATTTCTTAAAATTAAAAACTCTAAACTAAATAACACTTCATATTTTCTTAATAAAGCGGAAATGAGGAAATAAAAATTTATCAAATGCGATCAAATTTTACTTTTATTTTATTAGTTTTTATTAAACTATTTTTGCCGAACAAAAAATATCCACGTTCTCCCAACAGTGCAATATTTAATACTCGTATTATAATGAACGATTTACATCATCCATTTCTTTCTCATTATAGCCAATTTTGTAATGAAACTATCGCCAGCGCTGTACTTACAAATCATATATTGTGTGGTTTTTGCAGGTAGAAGTTCTAAAAATGGATTACAAAAAAGATATGGAAGAAAAAGACAAGCAATTTAAAATGTTACAACAAACACTACAAGGTATGCAGCAACAACTAATCGATGCCAAAAGGAAGCAAAGTGAAGAGGAGGCTAAGGTTAAAGAACTACAGTCTAAACTGAAGACGGAAAGTAAAGGTAAACATATAAATGATAAAGAAATCATAACTCTTGATGATAGTGAGAATGAACAAAGTGATTCAGTAAGTGTGACAGAAAGTTCAACCGAGACTGTACAACGTTTCAATGAATGTGATGCAAAGCTGATAGGTATCATATCAGCATTTCTAAATGTCCATCCTTTTGGAGCGGGCTTGGATTACATTTGGTCTTATGTTAGTAAAATAGAATGTAATTTAAGGCCATCAGAAATAGAATCTCTCATGAATCGGTTTCCAACTGTTTTTAAACAGGAATTAGTCGGAATTGGAGCAAACATTGAAAGACGGTGGATCTTCAATGCCTTCAATTCTATTGTTAATACAAATCTGAATCATTAATCTCAGTTAATATTATAGATTACATATTGTATTTATTTTTTAGTTAAGTTTGGACTGTGAATTTTATCCTAAATATACAATATACTTAAGAGTTGTATTATTTTGAAACCAGTCACCTAAGAGTTGGCTAACAAATATCTTTCAGTTAAAAACTGCAGTGTAATTATGGGGTCTTATTCACATTAAATCCTGTATCAATGGTGAAAATTAGTTTTATCTATTTTCTGAAATAAAAGGTAGTCTCGAGAAAACTATATACAATAATTATTGTAATAAATATGGTTGTTTCATTTAGTCACCAAAGGTAGTCACTTAGTTAAGTGGAGTTTTTAAATTTAATTATAAACATATTAATTATTATCACAAAAAAGTAGTTTTAGAAGAAATGTTATAGGGTAGACCTCTATTATTTTTTCATGCACTGTCGTTTACCGAGGTTATGAACAAAAAAATATAATCATAGACACACATCACATGATCAAATCATAGATTATTTTCCATAAAATGGATCAAAGCATCTGGTAGTTATGAGCTAAAACAGATATGGCAGACATTGGATTCTTTTAGGAAACTGCACAAATATTAGTAAAAAGTTACTTTATTGCATTAATCATATTTTAGTTTGAATCATGAAATCGTCTGATTGTTATATTATTTGACAATTAAAATTAAACCTCACTGACTGTTATGATTTCTACACTACATTCTTTCATAATTTTAGGTATAAGGTAATCAAAAACAAAATATAATTATTTAACAACAATATCTCGCAACAGCATATTCAAATGTGCATAGATAGCCAGGTGGTGTTACACGTGCTTATGTCATACGTTATTACTTCTTCGCAATCCTAAACCATTGACTTTTTAACTCTAAAAAGTCAATGCCTAAACGCTCCAAGTTAAAAAAATAATTTAAGTGGGCAATAATGCAGCATGCAGGTTATGTGGACACAAACAAGGTTGCATGCGCATCCTCTGTCAATGTGTTTGTTTAATGTTGAAAAGGCACACCTCGTCGCAGTATTTCCACAGATCATTGGCCGAGTATTTCTTACTCATAGGATGAAGAGAACTAATATTCATGTTTTATGAGTCTATTAAACTCTACTTCTAGCAATATGTACAATGAGTTACAGGACCTGAATGCTGCAGCATTTGCAGCAATAATTATTTTTATTTCAAAAAATTTTAAGAAATTCATATAGTAAGTCATATTTTATTTCACTGATATACAGTGATTTCATTATTATGTCATTAGTTTTAACTACGTAGGGCTTATAAAGACACAAAATCGAAAAATAAATTTTGACAACTTATTGAAAGTGAAACAAACTAATCCAAACTCCCGGTAACCCAGCGCTCCTGGTTGATAACAAATTTTCTAATAGAACACTAAGACAAGGCAAGTGCTGCAAACTGTCAAAAAAAAATTATACATGTATTTTAAAATATATAATATGTATATATTCAAGGTGAATTTATTATTCTGTAAAACTAGGCGACAATGAACGGCAATGCTAATTACTCCCCAACTGGTGATACACATGATATATTACATATAATATGCTCTGGTGTAAAACTTCTGAGCTGGAATTTCCTAGACTTTTCCGCTCAACCCCTCTACAAAACTTAACCCACAACAGAGCTTAAAACTCGAATTTTTGTTGGCGCAAGCAATATAATACTGCTATATAGATGTCGGTCTTCAGCTGGAAGTAAAGGTAAAGCCAAATTAAAGAGAGAGAATAAAGGAGACTCGTGTGATATGCACATGCACTAATTTGCCAATGATACAAAGATATTTGGGAATGCACTGCAAGACCAGCAAACCCTACAAGATGATATTATTTCCATCGAGCACTGGTGCAACGTTTGGCTCATCTCACTGAATTTAGATAAATATACTGTTCTACAGATCGGTAGAAATAATCCCAAGTTTACATATACTTTCCATCAAGGTCAATCTTTAAAAACTGTTGTTAGCCAGAATGATTTCCGTGTACTAATTCATTCCAATCTCACTTGGTCCAAACATATTTCCGCCATTGTGAAAAAAGCTAATTCTATATCTCATCTTTTAAATAAATGTTTCCAGAGCTCAAATGATCAAGTCTTTTTAAAATTATATAAATCATATATTCGTTCGCATCTGGAATACTGCGTAAACATATGGTCTCCTTACCTAGTGAAAGATATGAAACTCGTAGCAGTTCAGAGAAGATTCACGAAATGGATCCCCAAATTCAGATCACTTCCATATCATCATCGTTTGGATAGTTTGAAAATTACTTGTACTAATATGAGACGTATGAGTTGTGGTCTTATTCATGTATACAAGATTCTAAAAAATCAGTAGTTTAACATTTGTGGATTTATTTGGGTTAAACCTGGATGAACGTTTACGTAGTCATCAATTTAAATTGTCTAAAAACTATAAAACATCTTTTCGTCAACACTTCTTTCCAAATAGTGTTCCATCACTGGAATAGCCTACCTTCATCTGTTGCTCCATCGGTCAACTCCTTCAAAAACAGATTTGATGCGTGGATGACATCGCAATTTGTGCAGTGAGTGCACGTCTAGTGTATTTTTCGTGTGCGGTTTATGGCCTGTCACGCTAGTGAGCTATGATTTGTATTGTGATTTTAGTTTTCTGTTGATGCATTTGTTCTTTTTCTTTTGTATTTGTTTATTTATTTAGTTCTACCCTACAAGCTGTTAACTGTCATTTTGTATATTTTATTGGACTAATAGGCTAATAATAATAATTTTGAACGGAATGCGTCGTAAAACTGATGTGTGAAACAGATATATTTTATGATTCTGATTTTATTCATGCACTTATTTACTTATCTCCTTTATTCCATATTGAGACTTTGAAACATGCGCAAATGACAGTGTTTCGCTTACAGATCTGTTCTGGGAGGCACAAATTTTATTATAATCGTTCAATGCATTTCTGTTTTATAACCAATTATTGAAATTTTTTAATGCCTCCTGATGTTCTAACTGTGCATTTTTGCATGTAGTTAAAATTGCATAAATTGTCGTATTTTCACCTTAAGAATTGGCTCACTGATACATGCATTTTAAGGACACACTGTAGATAGCGTAATCATGTAACGTAGCTTATAAAAGCAATGGCGTAATTATTTATTTAAAAAATAACAATAACAGATAATCACCATAAAAAAATACAAAAAACATGTTAATTGTTTTGAACAAATCGTAAAATTAATAATAAAAAAACGATGAGAAACAACCTTAGTTTTAACTACCAGGTTTGCTATATTGAAATTGAAACTATTAAAACCTATTTTTTATTTTTATATTTCAACATATAAAATATAAGTTTTTATAAACATATAAAGCTACTTCTTCTTCCCTTTTTTCTCTTTCACTGGTGGTTCAGGAGGGGACGCTGGTTCAGGTGCTGACGGTGTAGGTTCTGGTTCTGGCTCTGGTACTACTTCAGGTTCTATTGGAGTAGGAGGCTCTTCTGGAGGCGGTTTAGATGCTGCGATCTCTTTTTCAATAGTTTTATAAAACTCTGCCTCCGCTTGTTGGACTAAACTATCTTGAAATACTCCTTCCGCAGCAGTTTCCACTTCTTCTTCAGCAACATCTTCGTCTGCATCTGCAGCTTGTTTCGTTTGCTTCAATTTTAGGCGCAGTTCCCTATTTCTAGCCTCTAATATTTTTTCTCGGCGACTTTCTCTTTCAAACATCTGAAAAAAATTGGTGCTTGGTGGAATTACTGTACAGTAAATTTTATTTCAATAGTTAAACGGCAAATTAAATTCTGAATAGGTTATTTTAATGTGTCTTTAAATATACAAGGTGATTCTTTATGAGCATAGAGCAAGGGCATATAGGAAGGTTAAAAATATATACCAAGTACCACCTCTGAGGCGATATTCACATTTAAAAATTGCACTGATAATAGGCGCATGCTTTAGGTTTGTATCATTTATGGAATAACAAACGTTGGAACGTTGGAACTAGGTAACCTGTGAATTTAACTTCGAAGTTGTAAACGTCATATTCAAGTGATTATTCGATTTATTAACCGAAAAACGACTAAATTGAACAGCTTTAATGTCAAATCACAGCAAGATTACTTAATGCACATGTCTATGCGCACAAGTCATTCACAAGAAGCTCCTGCTCGTTCCAAAATTATTCGGAAATTGTGCAATGAACGTTAATTTTTAATTGGGAAGTTCTTTGCCATTGTGCAGGCTGGAAACTGTACATTCTACAGTTTTCTATGTATATGGAACAAACATTTACTTACTGCGGTTAATAACATCTTGTCATTTTTGTTGCAAACTGATAAGTTCTCGCTGAATTCCACTAAATATATGGATCCTTTTTGGTTACCAACAGCCACTAATCGACCCATATCATGAGTTCTAAGACATTTTAATGGCTCGTCAGAAACTTTTACACTTAAGGATGCTTGTTTTTGTTGTTGTAAAATATCCCAGACATCTAAAGTGCCATCACTTCTTGTTGTAAAGAATACAGACAATCTGAAAGAAAATTATTATAAAAATTTTTGAATACAGGGTGTCCCCAAACAAACCATACATATTTCAATGTTTAATAAATAGAAATACATATATTAATTTGGTAAGTGTAGCACACACGGACAAGAGCACAAGAAAATTTTCGAAAATTTTGTTATTTCTCCAAAATTTACCTGTTTTCCCTAACCATTAGTAAATTTCCTGACTCCCTGATTTTCTACAATTATAGCTCTGCTTTCTTACATAACACAATGCTGTTATATATTTTTTTTATTAAAAAGAAATTCCTACTACACGTCACTACAGTGAGAAAATCCAGTTAGAAATTAGAAAATTTAAAACATCAATTTAAATTTATATGGAAAGCTGAATATTTCGGATATTCTAATCTTAAGTAAGTTTTATCCTGTTGTTTGTTAATTTTTTGCTAGTCCGAGGTCAATATCTACTAAATGTTTTATGGATCTACTTTTAAAGGGCCGTATCTCGTTAGATGCTGACATTTGTACAGATAGTCTAAATTAAATCATAAACAATACTTAACATAAGTTTAGTAAATAGATGAAGTTTAGATAGAATACTTACTTCTAAAATTCTGCTATTTATAGATTAATATAAAATAGAAAATTATATCCCTTTTTTGCTAGAATAGTGCTTTTTAATGACAACTAATATATATGTTTCACAATAAATATATCGAGGCTTTATACAACATCAATGTTTTCTGAAAATCTGTTTCAATAAAAAAGAGATAGAGATAGTAAAAAACCAAATACAGTTTCAGGTTTCAATAAAATCCCTAAGAAGGACCCTCTGCTTCGGCACTGTCAGATCTAAGGGTCTGGGCCCCAAATTGCCCCAAATAGGCATTTTGTTACATAAATTGTTATAATAAGGTAATAAATGTAGTTATCTTATTTTTTTAGACATTTTTTAACAAATCAAAATTGTACTGATATAAATCAGATTATTTTCATCCAAGGAAGCTGCCCTCAAAGCAGCTTCCACCACCCAGTAAAATCCTCGGTATAACCTTAAACTATAAACAAAACTCGCTCAATTGAAAATGTTTACCTTGTAGGGCTCCACGATCCATCAGTCAACATGGCTTTGTGGAAACTCGTCCACATGATTGCGCCCTCGCGACAGTCTTCTGACCAAATTTTGGCAGACCAGTCTCCGATAGTTAAAAAGTTTTTAACAAAACCAGGGTTTCTTTGAAGTGCTAAAACTGGTCCCATATGGGCAGAGAACCTGGTCGTCATTTTCTCTAATGCTGTTTTGCCTTTTCTATTGCAGGAAATTACCACTCCCTGTTCTGTGCCAACCATAAAACGAGTTGGAATGGTACTCTCATATTCTAAACACGACGCTCCAAATGCATTAGATATTTTTTGGTCTTCTTCTTTATTGTAGTCAAGAATTAGAGTTTCTGTCGGTTCTGACAGTTTTCTGATGTCCCACCTTAATGAAATAAAATTTACTTTTTATTTATTTATTTACATCCAGCAGTCTTTCGCCCATTGGTTATTGCTTCATTATCAGAAAGAAGACTTTAATTTTGACTACAAATTTGAGAATCCTTCACAAAATAATTTACTTTGATGTTCAGTGATTTTATACAGCACGTAACTTTAGATATGGGGTAAATTTAAATTTTTTAAGTGTATGTGTACAATAATGTGTTCCCTAGAATATTAATCTGAAATTATTGTTTTTTTTTTTAATCAAATATTTAGCGGTTATAACTAATTTTTTAACTGCACTTAAACTGTTATGTACAAACTTTTGCAATATTAATGACACCGCTTCAAAACAGTTTGAGAGGCACTAGAATTTTCAGTAGAAGTTTATGCTCCTATCCGCATTGCCCTCTTACGACGAGAAAATACACTGTCTATGAATAGCTTTCCCGCCGTGAGAGGGTGATGCGATCGAAATAATTTAGTGGGAAATTCCGCATAAAAAATAAATAAAATAGAGATAAAGAATCATTCAGCCAAGGTCAAATGTGTTACATTTACTCAGAAAATAGGTATATAACTATAGATGTTTACTAGTATCTTTTCTTTTTCTAATAAGTGCAAATATCATGGCCATGCAACTGTAATATTTATACCTGTGACCTATACCCACGGTCTATACCTATAGTATTTATTTATTCATCACTTTTTGTTGGTGATTATGAGAAATTCGTGCAATATATATCGTCTGTTATATGTATTGCGGCACTCATACAGGTGGCAATCATCTAGTATATGTTTAAAAAAAGTTCAAACTTCTCTCGTATAAAGAATAATTTTCAGCACAAACATTTATGATGAATGTTATGATTTGGCTACTATTAAAATTCGAAGACAAAAGTCATAAAATAGAATCGAAATTCGCCAATAAACAAAAATACTTTATTTCGGCATCCCTGTTTCAATATACAGGATGTTAAAATTACATTTTATAAAATTTAGAATTATCCATTTTGTTTTAATTAGCAAATATTCATACAGAAAGTATTACGATTTGCTAAGTTGCCAAGTTATTGTAATAATAGGTATATCCACAAAATTTCAGTTTCACTTGAAAATGATAGTGAATGCTAGATTTATGGGCACTACAAATTGCCGTTTTTGTCCAAAACGGAGTGTTTAAACAAAATATTACAAAAGAGATAAAATCATCAGAAGAAAATTCTACGTTTAATATTTCAAGAAAAAGCTGCATAGGCATACTTAGAAATAATTATAATAATAATATAATATCTCTACCCCTCATTCTAATCACAGGGATTAGCCCAGAAGTCGGAGACTTGTGCGGGAGAGGGGGCGGCATATTATTATTAAGCAGGCCGCATTTGCGCCCAGGAACGACTTACGTTGGTAGGCCCTAACCACTATTCAGTGCAGGAATGAGGGAAACCTGGAAAACCTCATTAATTAGGGGGGTAGTCAAATATCAACCGGTATCAATCTCTCACATTGACCCAAGCCAACATTCTTCCACCCTACCATACCCGCAGAGAGGGCGCCAAACCTCTCCACGAATATAGCTTATATACGGTCTACCGGCAGTTGGGCTCGAACCAACACCGATCTAGTCACCTCGATTCAAGTACTGACGCCTTAAATCACGCGACCACTGACCGACAAATTGGAAGGGATAAAGGGTAAAATTACATGATAAGTATGCCGGAATAAGATAAAAGTACGTGCAAAATTTCAACTGTGTATCTTACAAAACAATGGGATTATTAACAAAAATAGTTTTTTAAAATGCAACTTTAACATCTTGTATATTAAAACAGGAACGCCCAAATAAAAAATAGCATAAGAAAAGTCGCACTATTTTTGTCCAAAAAATATGTGGTTAATGGTATGGCCTTCTATTTTAGAACACCCTGTATAAACGTTAACGTGTCATAAAATTATCGAATAAATACCGGATTTTGCTAAAATATAAAGATAATTTTTTTACTGAATGTTTTAATATTAATTTACACCTATTATTAAAATATTTATTATTTAAACACCTAATATTGTACAAAAATTGAACTTTTATTGTATTTTATCAAAACTATTATAAAAGTTACTATAAAATCAGAAGAGATATTTCATAATATAGACTTTTACAGAAAAAAAAAACTGGTCAAAACCTCCAGTGATTGATTAAGGTACTCTTTAAAACAACAAATATTTAAGGACGCTTTACAATTGGCAATTTTTATTGGAAGACATTTTTATTCCCGGCAATGTTTCTTGCAGCTTGTTTTTACACTTAGCAATTCCCCGGAATAAAGTGGCAATTCTTATTAAATATGTATTCGGCAATTTTTATTGCCGGCAATAGAAATTGCTAACTGTAAAGTGTGCCTTACAAATAATATATTTTTAAACAGATTTAATCTATTTTCTTTAGTATTATTATCAGTTAGTATTAAACAGAATATGTTCTCAAATCTTGACCATTTAATATTTCTCTGCCATTTTTTCAGGCGATACAATTTTTAATTCAAGATAAACAAAAATTTACTGTAGGGGCAAGAATTCAGTAGACAGTACATTTTATGGAACCACCATATACAAGGTGATTCTAAATATAGTACCAGTTACTGCATTTTCTATAACCCAAAATAAGATGGAAAGTATATATAAACATGTATTACAAATTGCATATAAGGTGTGAGTGTTAGTTCCTGATGAGTGTTTAATATTAATATATCCCAAACGTGTTGAGATAATTAATGACATTTGGCACAATCCCATAACTTTATATGCCCTTAAAAAATTCTAAAAAATTTTTTGTGTTTTTAAACATTTTTTTTGATAATTTCATAGCAAATATGAAAACTCTGAAGATTTTTACATAAAAAAAGATGGCACTCACCTAATGTTAATAACATATTCATAATTCATATCTTCAGTTTGAAAAATGATAAATTTTTTGCAATGAATGTCGATTGCTTGTAAATAAAAATTTGTGTGATAACAAAAAACCACACGATCTACTAATCAATGCTTAGTGCAAAGCAGTTTTTTTGAGCCAAATTTTTATTTGCTAGATGAGCTAGCGACAGTTGAATAAGGTTATATATTAAGACAACTTAACTTCATTTCTCTCCTTTACTTAACGATATTTTAGGAATTTGATCAAATAGTAAATGGACGTATTCAGACGAGGTCAGCCGCTGAGTAAGAAATTCAGACTGAATAAAACACTGACTAAATGCTAGCTCCTGGTTTCTATGACGATTTAGCTATCAGCGGTAAACTGAAAGCTGCTTATTTTCAGCAAAGCAAGCCACTTTATATTTTAAGATGGGCTACTGGCTATTTTAGAACCGTTTCTTTTCACTTAAATCTTAGCATTAGTTTTTTGTACACTGTGCGCTATATTGAACACAAATTAATAATTATTGTTTTAACACGTATATATATTTTCGTTTCCATTTTGAATCTTTATAATTTAATAAAACTTCATAAACATAAAGTAACCTACAAATGTCAGAATGTCAATTTTTGACATCCAAAATGGAGTTACATTCAGCGCAAGTAATCCAGCCAAAAAATTTTCGCTGGAAGATTTTTACAGCTGCTGAAATTCAGTGTAAGCGTCTTAGAAACGTAAACTCTAAGCTACATGCAAGCAGCTGGAAGCGCTTGATTGTGTTAGACACGAGGATTATTATTGCAAAAGTTTGTACACAATCACTGAGTAGTAGGCTAGGCATTAAGTGTTGTCGTTCTAAATAAACTGTATGACAGAAAACATAATTGTAATGAAAAATAATTATATAAAAACCATTTGCTTCTCTATCGGTGATTGAAGCAAAAATTACATCTAGACAGGAGGGCAGGAGGTAGTTTTATTATAATATATTGTTTATTTAGGTCTTCTTGTATGAAGGGATAATTATTAACTTTGTAAACAGTACACTGATGTTTATTTTTTTTTTAATCAATGTGAAATAACCTCAAACGTAGTGACTGCCGACTGCCTATCCAAAAAAACAGGTAACTGAAACCACGTGAAAATTAATTTGAATCGTCAATAAGTTTAACTTTGTGATATGCGTTTTTAAAGTCTGTCACTTTGCCACTGACCTAATTTATCCAGTTAAAATGGAAGCTACGCTCTGGCAGTAGACAGCAAGAAACTAAGCAGCCAGTGTTAAATTTGTGAAACGAGAATGGCTGAATATGTCATTGCTTCATTTTATATATATAATGAACTTTATTGGCAGAACCAATAGGCCATCGACCAAAGTTCTTCAGCCTTGCTTCATTTATTTTCTGTTTATCAATTTACAAGGTGTTGGTAATGTATTAAATAAATTTGCAACTTGACACATTGGAAATTTTCCTTAACATATTCAAATACTTATTAAACAGTACAATCAGTAGATAGATATATACAGGGTGATACCGAATAATGTGCAAAAAAATTGAGAATAAATTGTAATTACGTAGTTTACTTTCCAATATCTGATTTACACTTTTTTATTATGATTAAAAAAATGTTAACCTCAAATGTAATAAGGCAATCCAGCGTGCTGTCAAATCACTTTAAAAATAGCGGTTGTAGGAGAAACAACTTGACATGCCAACAAGCAGAAATTTGTGCTCTTGTGTAGAATTGTGAACTGTGTGATTTGCTCATTATATTATATACTTATTTTCGAATACCATAGATAATTTAGATTATTATAATGGTTTTGTTGTGTTATACAAATCCACACTGTTTGTCCTATAAACGCCATTTTTAATTATTTGAGGTTAGGGCTATTCTAATTAAATGCAAAATGATAGAAAGCTACTAGATATTGATTTGTAAATTAGATATTTGGGAAGGAAACTAAATATGTGTAGTGTCATGAATATTCACAACAGACATTCAAAAAGTTTTTTTTTATTTAAAAAAAAATTCTAATAAAAAATATACAGGGGGTTTATTTTAACACTTTTACAACAGGATGAGAAGAATACAAAATTATTATGCAGAAGGTTCTTCTGCTTTAAAATCTTACCAAATTTCACTTCTTAATTTCAGTGATTGGAAAAAACTAAATAAAGTGTGACCTGTGAAGAAAAGGTCTTAACTCCTCCAGAGGGACTTAGATCAAAATATTTCATATGAAGGACTTTTATTAAAACGAGTCATACAAATCTGCCTTCAATTTTTTTTTCACATTATCTAGGATCACCCTGTAAAATCAAGAGGGTTCGTCTAATTGTTGACATTGCCCATAACATTTAATATTTGTAGGTGGTCACTGCAATCGACACTGTCAGATCTAAGGACCTGTGCCAGAAAAAAGACAATTGGTTACATAAACTGTTATAACAGGGTAGTAACGAATAAATAATAATTTGTTAGATCTGAGGGTGTTGCCCTATGGATCTTACAATGTCAAAAATGAACCTTTATTACTTGATCGATAACGAAGCTTATATTTATAATCAATGGCACAATATTATTTTGCAAATTTTCATAGTAGTTCTAAATGGTTGAACATCATTCAAGGTGGTTACTACATCGTTAATTTGCATTTCTTCATTTCTTAAATTTCTCGAATATCAAATTTAAACTGATAATGTCACAATTACTTCAGAAATTGTTCAACCAATAAAGTATTCTCAAATAAGCTCAATAATAAACATGACATTACTTTTTTTTTGCTTACCATTTCACTTGACCATCTGTGGATGAGCTAAAAAATTCTGTTCCCGTTTTCGAATGTATCCATAATACGTTATGTACAGGATCTCTAAAACTTGACTCAATAACACTTAATTCAACAGGTTCATAACTCTTTCTCGTATCCCAAATAGCAACCTGTCCATTTATTTGACCGCTAACTAAGGAATGAGGATCTTTTTGATTGTATTCCAAGCAAACTACTGAATATTCTGGTTTGAGAACAATCAGAGGTCGATTTGGATTTTCTAGAAGAGATAACAATCAATAAAATCACTTCTCCTTTAAAATATTTGTAGATCAAATTTTGCCATACATGAATACCATTACAAAGAAAAAATGTAACAAGAAAAACCATTTCTATAACAGATTAGTATTAATTTAAGTGCTACATATTTGTATTACTTTAAATATATATTATCGTACTATCCATTTTTTTTAATAATTATATTCAAACGATTATAGTCACATAAACCAAATATAGAGTACTGGCCAATTCTCAATTCCAGTTTAAACAACTGTGTATAAGAAAGACAAGAGCTAATTGTACTGTCATATTAAACTCCATTGACATTAAGGATTTGCATTATCCATTTAATTCTTTCTCATTATAAGTATTCAGCTTTGGAATCGAGCATTGACCAATACTGTATACATATGTAAGAGGCAAAGTTAAATATTAAATTGTGAATTTATTTGTCATATGTAATTAAACTTACCAACTTCCCAAATATATGAAAATGTAAAATCCTTTTGACCTTTTGGTTGAAATATTAAATTGCAATGTGACACTGCCAATTTTGTTTGATTATCAGGAGACCAAGATATATGTGTAATAGGCCTAGTAGGACTACATTGGTCCTGATATAGATTGACAGTCCTCGCAGAACTTCTTTCTACCAAAGTTGTGGGCTCAACGTCAGAGAAATATTGCTGGTATATATTTATGGCATTATTTTGCAAAATACAATTTTCCATATTCTAAATAATATTTTCCATTAATGTCTCTTTACAACCTTTTACTCTTTACATACCTATGTTTAATAAATAATAAGAATACCTACTACATTCTTTAATATCATTAGATATAATTACTCAACTGTTAGCAAACTAATACCTATAACATAAAATAATGAAGCTTACTTTAAACAACTGCATCATCGTGTGATAATACCCCTCATCTTTCTCTATTTTTCTTCTATACCGTTTGGTTTGTTCTTCATCAGCGGTATTTACATCTTTTGGCCATCCACCTTCGACATGATTCATGGAAGAATTCGTGAACTCGGCTCTCATAGTATTTAAGTAATGTTCTGCTTGTATAGGGGCACATTGTGTACTTCTTGATACAGGATCTCTAAATAAATGTATTAGATGTAACTGATTCTTACTTTAAAGCAATATTACCTTAAAATAAAGTTTTTGTGCAACTGTTTATCCGATGGATAATTGTCTATTAATTCCGGTCCTCTATCAGAAAATAAACACTGCCTGCCAAATTCACTTCTTTTTTTTTGATATGCATATTGAACTTCCATGTTTCTTTACAATTTACAAATTGTTATTTCTGATGGAAAATCAATATGTGGAAACCATGGAGATCGAGGTCAAATATTTATCATAAAATATACATTTTAACATTTAAATTTAGTTTATCATCTTATTTATTGTTCATCGATTGATAATTTGCAGTTCTACAAAAGAAATAAAACTGATCCTAAAGCCAGCCATTGATGATCCAACACTTTTAGTCTCCAAAGATATTTTCTCTGTAAATAATTTTATTGCAATCCTGCAGTATTGATTCATGAATGGCCTGTTTAAATTTAATTCATATAAACGTTACAATAAATCATGCAAAAATTATTTTAAAAATAATAGAAAAAATAGTATATATACTGCTACATTATCCAACCCTCCATCCAACATTTTACTGAATTATCTATTACAAGAATTTTCTAATGACTTTCTAATTAATGCACTTAAGAACAAACGTGACATTACCTGAACATTCAGTAAATGTAAAAATTCTGTGGTGTATTTGTCAGAAACTTGATCGATACAATTCTTATAACTTTCAAACTGTTGTATTTGCTTCTGAACCAATGTAAAACATTTGTCAGGCATTGATGTTGGAACTGTTTTTGATTTATTCATCTTTCCACCACAATTTGTCATTACTTTTGTTAATGATTTATTTTTAAATATATGACGGCTCGATATGTTTGACGCTGATTTATCGATTATTTTCATTTCATCTATTTGTGAAATTAGATCCAAGTTTTGTACATATTCTTTTCTAATTAAAATATTTTCAAGAACACTATAAATTTTCCTACTTTTGCAACATGTTATTTCACTTTCCATATATTGGTCGATAATCAAATTCAAATCTTCTACACTGGAAATAAATAGTAATAATTTAAAATTAAAATTCGTAATATATTTACCTCATATTAACTATATTTGATATTATAAGAGAAAAATTAAATTAAATAAAAAAAACAATTCACACAAAATAAAATAAATTATATGAACCATAGATAGAGGACAAGGAACACTTGTTACCACAGAACATCTTGTCACTAGCACTAGTGTTAGTGTTATTCGGTTATTGCAATAACCGAAATCACTCGGTTATTAATTATATGAGTAACGAATTATTTATTTGATTTTTTTTCACTGTTCGCTATAGGATTTCCACCTTTTTATATCCTCAAGTAAGCATATTCTTCATTACTTGCCATATCGAATAGTGAGGAGATGTGTACATCATCATCATTTACGTCGTATTTGAATTTTTTTTACATGTTTCGTATATGTAATGTGTCTAATGCAATATATATATTGTTATATATCTAAGATTTGTATTGTTTTGTTTTAAATATATAAATATACTCATACAAAAAGTGTATATCTATTTAAAATAAAACATTTATATGTAAACTACAAAAATAGTAATATGTACAATCGTTTGCAATAATAATGACACTCATTAAAATGAATTTTGCGATTTCTTTTGAACTTCTGACGTATTCATAATGAAATCTACTTTAAATTTTTAACATTAGTTATTAGTTGTTTCATTCACCAATAGAGATTGAATGAAATTTCTACTTAGAACTTTCAGAAGTTCAAAAACTGTTTCAAGAGAGTGTCATTATTATTGCAAACGATTGTACAGTTGCTGAGAATTCAAGAAGGATTCAAGTTACTATCATTCGAGTTATCAATCGGTTTTTGAAATCACTTAAATACTCAGTATTCGGTTATCGAAATAACTCGGTTTTTCCCAGAGAAATGGTTTTTCTCCATTTCTCTGGTTTTTCCCAACACTAGTTGTCACTTTATAGATTTTTTGTCCAATGATCTGTGCTCTGTGCTTATAGATGAGAACTATAGTCGACTTCCAAAATTGTAGAGAGCTCACAATTTATAGCAGTCAACACAAAGAAATGTACATGCAACCCGTATATTTTTTCTACCGATTACACAGCTTCTGCTACGCATGCGCTGCAGTTAGTACACGTTAGTACCACAGCATATTGTGTTAGTACGCGCTGCTGCTTTTTAATTGGCTGCGACAAATTGTCGGATCCAACTGTTTCATTTCCAGCGCTATCATGGCCGGGTATATCGTTCGGGCGGGCAAAATTTCGGGTATATCTTTTCGTTTAATTATGAATATAATTAATTTTATTAGTGATTTGATCGAAATGAAGAATATCGGATGATGACATGTATGAAGAGTTTAGTGACTAGCATATGTGTGCAAATAAAAAAGTGATAAAGAAGGTACAACTGTGAAACGGAAAGTGATGGAAACTCGCGGAAGGAAGATTGTATTTTTAAAATGAATTTTCGACAAAACAAAATTCTATTGCTATATCTTACAAGATGAAACTTAGTTCGTATAAATGAAATCGAAAAGAGTATACTGATAGAAAGGACGAAATAGTGATATGGCGAAGAAATTATTTAAAATAAATATTAAAAAATAAGAATCTGGATCGAAGAATACATTAAATTTTGACGAAACGTGGGCGTATGAAGTTCATACGGAAAGCGGTACGATATGATATAAATAAGTGTTAATGTGTGACCGTTATAGTGACAGTGCTAGTAACCAATAGTAAATAGTGTGTATGTTTTCTAAAGCCTTTTGTCCTTTTGAATGCGGAATTCTCAAATATTTGCGCGATTTATTTATGGCCGATTTCTCAAGTAGTAGATATCTATTAAATAAACTTATCGATTCCATAAAGTAGAGATATTCCATGAATTCGGTTTCTGAACCATTCGATAATGCTTATGTATTGCATAAGTTAGCGAACACATATTCAAAGAAAAATAGTAAGATATCTGTCCAATAAACATTAGCGCACGCGCGCAATGATTTAGCTTTTGCTTGTTTACATCTTTATTGTAAGGCTTAACCCAACTTTTCTAGATATTTTTTGATATTTTTGTGACGATTACTTTGTGCAGTGGAAAATTCTGATTCGTGTACTTCTTCAGAGAATATTTAAATATAGTCAGATATCTCGAACGGCCATGACGTTATCGTGAAAGAGAAAACCAGTATGAAAAGTACATCGTCTCTAGAACAAATAATCGTATCTAAAGATGCACAAAAAACACCCAATAGGTGGATGTTCTTATTAGCGTAGTACTAAAATATAATACTGAAATTTAATCATTTCAATTAACTTTTGAAGAAAAAATGTGTTAGAGCACATGAAAAACCGTGAATTTGTTGTACCTTATCACTGTGTTCTATACACCGTGAAAAATACTTGATAATTTACATAAATTCAAGTGCTACTATTTTTTTAAAAGAATTCTGCGGAATGTGATAATGTTTATAATGTCGTAAACAATGTTCTCGATGTGCAGTTGACTTATAAAATTCAGGAGATTTTATGATAAAACATAATAGGTGAAAATTATGCTCTTTATTCTTATTCTAAATGACTTGTCTGCCTCGAAATTGTTTTATATCCTGAAGAAAACTTGATTTCTTTTAGACTGTCTCAACAAACAGCTATAAAATTCTAGTGTATAGTAATAGAATAAATTCGCTGTCAGTATTAGAAAAGGTTTTAATAACTTCGTTTTTATGCAACAGGTTTGTATATATTTTTATTTAGTTAATGTGATGTGATATCATTAGGTACTGAATGTTTATACTCGTATATAAAGTTAACGTTTTTGTCAAAGTCTGAAATTGCCTGATAAATTTATCTACTCAATAGTTATCGAATGGATTGCGCCAAATGTTGAGAAAACGGCCATTAATGGTGGAAAAATCTCTATTTGTAACAAATTTTGTCAACTACCTATAACATTATCTATCATTTTCATCATGAAACTGTCATGGTAGATTATCAGAAGCTCAAAACAAATTTATTAATACCACATAATAATGAAAGGGGCAATAATATTTGTAGTGTTTGACAATTTCGCAAATTGCAATTGTCAAAAGTTGGGATTTTTTCGCCTTAAATAATTAAAACAAAATTCGTGCAAAAATCCGTGAATTTCGCGTCCATGAGGACAAGGCTTAAGTGTGATATCCGCGGAGTGCGCATCAGGTAGGTGTAAGAGGGTGGTGGTGGGTAATCGCTGTCCAAAAGAACGGCATTGTAATTTGTAGAAAGGATGACACAGGTGGCAGATTTAAAGTAAATTGTTAATGTGCTAGGTTCAGCCGACGTCAACTTATTTTTGATAATTTTGTGTGCTTTAACTCTTCTTAAGTGACACGCTTAGGTAATCATAACACGCATATCTTCCGTACTCATCTCTGTGTTGTGAATTAGCCACTCGCTATTATTTTCGACCTTGGGTAATTGATAATACAAGATGAAAACTTTAAATTTTGAAATATTCTTATTATTTTTATTATCTAACGCCTCGAAATTGGTAAAAACTGTTATATCAATGTTTCTACTCTAAAAATAATGGATGTTATGTAATGCAATTATTTTTGTCATTTTTGTATATTTTTTATATCTGATCGCATTCAAATTTAGTACGCCTATGAAATGTTGCTCCCCGCACGCTTCGCCCGTCGCGCTAGTCTACAAGCTAGTGATTAGTCACTCTCTACAATTTTGGAAGTCAACTATAGTCACAAACCTAGAAAAAAATATAGACAGCATCGGTTCATGATATAGGTCACGTGACAGGTTCCGCGTTTCCTAGAGTCTTATGGTCCAGAAAATGGATATTTTATTTGATTATGTTGGCGGTTATGCAAATATGATGGCTGCATTGCAATGTGAAATTAACTAACTTGCTATCATTTTAAATATTTAAATGTCATTACAGAGTTTAAGTCGATTGTTGATTATCATGATAGGTAAAACGTAGAACGTGTAATTTTCAAGTTTACGTATAGTAAGATTCGTGTTTAAAAAATGAGTTTAAGTAGGGTAAGTTATCATGGAATCATATTATTCAGAAACGATGATTATTACTTTAATCTACGAGTATTGCTCCTTCTGTTCGATAAGTCTTTTATAAATCTGTTCTGTGCATTCAGAAGTTTTCGGCCACCTCTTCGGTACGTATATGTCTCTGTTTACGTTACGCAAAGACCCATGAGCCCACGTACATCCGTATCAAGTAAACGTGGAAAATTCTAATTTGAGCATGCGCGATGGTCAAGCTCTACGTACATGTTCACATATCGCACACAACTTAAACTACCTTTTAAGTCGATTGTCGATTATCATGATACGTAAAACGTAGAACGTGTAATTTTCACGTTTTACGTAATACGTATAGTAAGGTTCGTGTTTCAAAAATGAGTTTAAGTAGGGTAAGTTATCACGGAATCATATTATTCAGAAACGATGATTATAATGGGATTTTTTTGCGCGTAACTGAATCACAGTTAGTTAGCAGTATCTCTTACATGAGACCCCCCCTCCTAGATTAAGTTCCGGTAACGTAGACTCACTAAAATACACCGGTTATGGTTGTTCTTGAATCTGTGGTTGTTATAAATTAATAAATAATCATAACACAAAATTTTGTAAACAAGCAACAGCAGTATGGAAGTATTTGTTTCTTGTGTGCTTGTTGAATTTATTTTTAATATATATTGTTTATTACACTTTAATTTTAATAGAAAAACCTTACTTCCACCACAGTGAGGCAAGTCAACATTTGAATAGCTAGAAAAATATAACCGCATTGTATTCTATCAACTGTTACAAATGGAAAAAGTAACATTTTATAAGTTGATTAACTTTATTATGGATAATTATAAATGTACCTAGTACAAAAAAAGGAAAAGTTTCTATAAAACAATGGTATTTTTTAACTAATTCTACAATCAATCATTTTATTAAGACGTATTGTATGAAATGTTCTCTACAGTGCAGAAGAATTTATGTTATAATCTCACAATTTTCGTAATTTCGTAACCGCGGTTAGGGTTACTAAAAAACAGTTACCGGCACAAAACATATAACTAGGTTACCGGTACTTGAACGGTTACTCGCAAAAAATCCTATTAGTTTAATCACAGTCTATTATACAGTCCGTCGTCTTCATGTCGGCTCCTTTGATGTGCAGGTCCCAGATTTCGTTTTTTTAGACGACCAAAACACGACTGCGCATTTAGCCGCGCACATTCCCGCGCACGATGATTTGTCAAGAAATAGATTTTCTCCCACTTCGTCGTGTACAAATGAATTTCATTGGTGTTCATTGTGCATTTAGCCGCGATTTAGCCACACCCTCTGGAATCTTCACTCGACGAACTGTATAAAATAAACTGTGGTTTAATCTTTGAGTATTGCTCCTGTTGTTCGGTTAGTCTTTTATCAATCTGTTCTGTGCATTTTGAAGTTTTCGGCCACCTCTTCGGCACGTATACGTCTCTGTTTACGTTACGCAAAGACCCGTGATCCCACCTACATCCGTATCACGTAAACGGGGAAAATTCTAATTTGAGCATTTTTTTATTTATATATATTTAATCTGTGTTGAGCATGCGCGACGGGTAAATTCTACGTACACGTTCACGTATCGGACACAACTTAAACTCTCTCACGTTCTTTAATGACATGCAAGTTAGTTAATTTTATATTGCATTGCAGTTATCATATTTGCACAGCCGCCAACATAAATCAAATAAAAGATTAATTTTCTGGACCGTAAAACCCTAGGCAACGCGGGACCTGTCACGTGACCTATATCATAGCCGTGTTCGGCAAAGCCCTAAGATCGCTCAGATTTATCCAGATCGTTCTTTTATTGCACATGGAGGTAGGGGAGGTAAATCTCGATCGTTCGGCAAATAAAATCAGAGCGATCTGACGTTCATCAAAATGATCCAGAGTTTTAGATGGAGCAAAGCGATTGAATTTAATTTTTTGTCAACTGTCTGCGTCACTCTGACAGTAATTTATGACTCTGACAGTTTCATGCATGGATATTTTATTTTTTATTTATAAAAAATGGTATTTTTGAAAGTGATCGATAGCGAACAAGATAAAACGTATATATTGAATATCAGTAAGGAAGAATACAATGAAGTTGTTGAAAAAGGCAGTAAGAACAACATAATTTGCATCTAGTATCAGTCCTGTTCGCTTCGCAACTTCGCACAACTTTTGGAAATGATTTCCAATCGTCCGACGCACTCGCTTTGTACTAATAAGTTTGAAAATATTATTTTAGTTAGAATGCGCATGCACTTGACGATTGGAAACTTATATCGTAGTCTTCCTCATCACCATCTTCAAAAATAATTTGGTGTCCCTGCACCACAGCTGTTAATGCAGCTTCCAACCTGTTTAAATTTCGTAAAAAGGTAGAATAATAAATTATTTGATAAATAAATGATAAACACAAAATGATATGTATATCATATGAAAAGTGAGGTTAAGAAAAACAATTTGCTCCGTTCGTTTATTACAGATAAGTCTGTTTGATATGTAGTCACGTGACAAAAATCTACTCGCATCTGGGAACATATTGCTGAACACAGCTCATGAACCGACCACTGAAATGTAATTTTATATTCTAATGACTGGAATGCTCGAAAAGCTGCTCCAATGGGATTACTCATGATCAGCGCCATATTTGTTTTGTGCCTCCTACCAATGGCGGAGCAATAAAGATTTAGCTGATTGTGAATTGAAATGAAATTGAATTCTGAATAATATGAAGAATTATTTGGTGCTATGTGCTGATTAATTTTACAGTCCCTTATAAAACATGACATGTTCCAACAATAACACCCACAAAAATACACAAAAATAACACTAACGAGATACAAAATAAAAGAATGTACTGGTTAACCACACTGTACGCCAATGACGTGTTTACAAACAAAATAATAGGAAATTAAGAACACAATTCATATCGTACGTGCAGATGATTATCTCTCTCGCTCCCACATACATAACCAATGAAGTATTTCTTTGCTGAGTTTCAAGTGCGCCTTTTATTTTCTCCTAGGTGTGGTACCTTTATTTGGATGCGCAGTGGAACTAAGAGCATTCCACATCGTACATTTCAGTGGAACCAACGCTGTCTATATTTTTTCTAGGTTTGTGGCCACTGGCACTCTGTTACTTTGTGAGTCTGTGGTGTACGGTGTATGAATAATGAAAATTGTATAGAAGTGCTGTTGTATGGTGTTCTCGTAGTATTTAAATATAATCGGCTTAAAAATCACTTGAGTATTTCACTATTTATTCGTGTTGACTGACCAGAGTCCACGAATTAGGTTTGAAGGTAATTTTTTCACATTTTCCCTATAATCTTTTATTTGACACACCCTCATATTTTGTAGATATGACTGAGCAACATAGATTTGGGAATAACGTGAGCCCTATAACGTGCCATGCCTGGAATAAAGATAAAACTCGTAAGCAAATTCTTTATCATATTAAAAATTATAATTTATATTTGAGAATAGTCCAGTTCATAAAACTATTTTCACTTTTTAGAAATAGCTCTATCGCCAAATAATCATGAGGTACATGTATATAAACGTAATGGTTCTGATTGGAAATTATTGGACGTTCTCAACCAGCATGACTTACGTGTAATGGGAATTGATTGGGCGCCAAATACAAATAGAATCGTAACATGTGCTGCCGATCGAAACGCTTATGTATGGACTCAAGATAAAGATCAAAAGTGGAAGCCAACCTTGGTACTATTGAGAATAAATCGTGCCGCTACTTGTGTTAAGTGGTCTCCAGATGAAAACAAATTTGCTGTGGGTTCAGGAGCTCGACTTATATCAGTCTGTTACTTTGAATCTGAAAATGACTGGTGGGTTTCCAAACACATTAAGAAACCTATTCGTTCTACTGTTACTTCGCTCGATTGGCATCCCAATAATGTCTTACTTGCAGCAGGATCTTCGGACTTCAAAGTCAGAATTTTCTCTGCTTATATTAAAGATATAGAGAAAACTCCAGAACCAACACCATGGGGTACCAAAATGCCACTTGGGCAATTAATGGCTGAATTTGTTAATTCTGATGCTGGAGGTGGTTGGGTGCACAGTGTTAGTTTTTCACCAGATGGCAATAAAGTTTGTTGGGTATGTATAATTATGACAAATCTATATTACCATTTATAAATCTATTTATGTCATTACTGTATTGGTGTAGTAACATCATGAATCTTTTCATTTTTCTACTTTCTTAACTAATAATTTGAAATAATTTAAATTTATTGTTTTTCAGGTAGCTCATGATTCATCCATTAATGTTGCTGATGCTACAAAAGGAAATGGTGTTTATAAACTACGTACAGAATTTTTACCATTCCTTAGCTGCACTTGGATCACAAATAAATCAGTAATAGCTGCTGGCTATAGTTGCATACCGATTCTCTATAAGATTGATGAGAACAGTCAGATATCCTTTGTCGAGAAATTAGATGCTTCTCAAAAAAAAGAAAGTGGAGGATTATCAGCTATGAGGATGTTCCATTCTCTTGACAAACAAGCAAGAACTGAAACCTCCGATACCAATTTGGATTCTATCCATCAGAATGCTATTACCTGTGTCTGTATTTATACTGGTACAACACAGAAAGTTACCAAAATTTCTACTTCTGGATCAGATGGCCAACTTGTTATCTGGGATTTGATATCATTAGAAAGATCAATGGCCAATTTAAAAATTGAATAAAGCAATTTTATATTATAACTAAAGCATATATAAATTTTTTTAACTGGAAATCTTAATCTTTTAGTTTCAATTAAACACATTTAAACTTTAAAAGCCTTTTATTAAAAAATATTAATTTTCAATATTTTGAAATATGATTTCGAATGCCTTAATTTATACATATTTTACATTGCCATTCATGTTCCTGTTAGGAAAGATATCTATACATTCATTTATCAATAATCGTCTCATAATTGACAAACAAGAACTATGAACAATGTATGGAGTGTTGGAATATTTCCTAGGTAGCAAGAATGGAAACTGCAACAAAATAAGTATAAATACAACCTTGAAACAAAAAATTAAATACATTTTCCACAGCAGGCTTTCTTTACATCAGGTTTGTGATTGGGAGTCCATGGACCTAGGCTTGCGTTTGCATAAAAATCCATTGGATAATTTGAATTCTCATCGTGCCATTTTGATTCTCCCGTAACTATTGCTGTTTCATATGGAGTCAGCAGAGACTTTGAAAATGCAGTCCCCCAGTCAATTGACAAACGAGGGCATGCTATTTGCACAAAAGCATCTATTTTTGTAAACAAATCTAATTTAGTTGGAAATATTTCAGACAGTAATATAACAATAGCTTTTTTGCCAGCTTTTTCTAGACGTTCCCGCAAATATTCCACCACCTTAGGACTACCCTGTCGTCCAAGAGTTCCCATTATAACTCCAAAAGTGTTGGCATTCTGTGCATCTGCAATACATTTCTTCCTTACTTGCTGCATTTCTTCATGATCGTAGTACTCTTTTGTTAAGCATCTGCTGTATGGGTCATATTTGTATGCTTGAATATTTGGATTAGCTATCATAGCTGCCTCTAAATGAAACTGTCCATCACCCAAATAGATTATAACGTCTGCACAAGTTAAAGTAGGTGCTGTACAACCTAGAATCTCCCCAGGTGATAATGGTTTAAACTGAGAAATTGAAACATCATATCCTATTTCTTTTAAAATCCTTTGACAAGTTTGTATCGTGGTTACAAATTGGATTGTACTCATTAAAAATATCTTAGTTTGTGCTTCAAAATTAATCTTTATACTGTCTATAAAGTGTAATGGTTCTATTTTAATATCTACAAATACATAGAGTACTTTAATACCACTCGTTTGGTCCAATGGTACTAGACAACTGTGCCCATAATGTATTAATAGTTCAACACCTAGTGCTTTAGCTGTTAAATCATCTATGCAACAAGCTCCATAGGTAACATCTCCCATTATGACTGTTTCTGCACCTGTAAATTCTTTTATAATATCAGCGATGGTAGTTGCAAAAAGTAAGAGTCCTTCAGGCATTTGGAGGGCAACAGTCTTCGCTTTTAATTGTTTTATCCGAAATATCGTTTTATGAATTTCGAAATCATAATTTTTCGGCAATGATTTAATTGCTTCGTTTAAAATTGGATCATTACGTATCGATTCTGGGATTTGATTTGCATAAGCCTTAAATATTTTTCTGTCATATTTAGCTTTTAATTCTACTGCAGAATCCGTCATTTCAAATTAATTATAATATTTACCCTAAGTTTTTAATTCAAGCTTTCAATATCACCATAAAATACAAAAACACATTTCGTGTGTTTTGACTTTTAGGTTATTTTCTTCTTCTCTTCTTTTTCTTTTATTTACATTGTTGCCAACAGCAAATCGTTAAATTATACATGATCATTGAATGTATACGCGAGTGGTTAGCACATCGTAGTTACCTCAAATAAAGTAAAAAAATGGAAAAATTTACAATGATTTATATTAAAAAAATGTAAATTTGAAATATTGAGTATTCTTATAGTATTATATGTACGTAATAAGAGTTGTAAATCAAAAATTTTGTTTTAATTTAATTTGATTGTCGTTATCGACGTGTATGTAAATTTTAATTAAGTACACATTTTTTTTATAAATCAGCTGATCTAACGGTTGCCACCCGTCCCGTATTTCAAGGAACAGTCCCGTATTTAAGTCCCGCGTCCCGCCGTTAGTTTATACGGGACGCTAAAAGTATCGTATTTTGGTATTCAGAAAAATAAAATGTCAATCCACACCCAAGCAATCATATGAATAAATTCTTTTTGACCAAAAATATAATGACAATAACATTTAAAAGCCGTATGACACGGTGTAATGTTTCACATAGCTTTTTATTTGATATTATAATTAAAGTGGTTCGTCCCGTATCATACAAGCAAAATGTATAGTTTTCTATATATAAAACTGAAAATTAAAACATATTTATATAAAATTCTGAATACATTTTTATGTGAACAATAATATAACCTCCAGTGCATCTTTCCCATAGCTTTGCTATGTTTGCTTAATTTATTGGTTATTGGTTATAATAACAATAATTATTATTAGTACTAAATAAATAAAAAAATGCTTATATAGTTCTGTGCAAAATTTTATATATAATTTTATACCGTGTCATACGGCCTTAAGTGTCGGACAACAGCACAAATAGATTTAGTGCAAAGTTGTTTACTTATGAATCGCCAAGAGGAAATGTGTTAAGTTTTTCAGAATTCCGTTCAAGAAAGCTGTTGGGATATCAAGTTGTTTTATAATCCAATTATTCTGTAAAGCATGGGACATCATTATTCTTATAGTCGACATTCTCGCCACAGGTGCATATAATGAATAATAGCTTTCCTCCTCCTCAACTTGAAATCCTTTAGCTTTCAATCTAGCTTTCTTTGTTCCATCTTCTTTAGTTTTAAATATCCATTTTTGCCAACTGCCTTGTTTTGTTGTCTTTGTCACTTGTATATGGTGACTGGTGACTCCTCATTTATGTGTCATTCTATCTAACAGTTGAGTTTTCCAGTGCCTTGACTGTCTTGCGCGGTCCTATTTTAAATTACTTACTACTTCCTGTTTTAAACGCGCACTAGATAATTATTAAGGTAAGCGCTAAGAAGTTTAGCATAGTTTAGAAAATTTTAAAATTACCTATTTATAGTCATTTCAAAATTAAAATATATGGATAAATATTTAGAAAAGCACGAAAAAAATAAGAGCAATGGACACCTCGGACCACAGTATGCTAAGCATAGAAAATATAGTACTATACTATCGTCAGTACTATATTTTCTATGATACTAAGTATACACGCCTCTGCAGCTATCGATTAACGTGGCAGACTGAGTATATTTGGCTATTAAAGGATTCAAACGATTTTTCTGCAAAAAGAATTTTCCAATTAGTCCCGGTGGCCTTAGTGATGTCAAACAGCACTCTAATACAAAAGAGCATAGAACACACGCGAAAATGTCGTAAAATCTTCTCAAGTTTTAACAAATTTTTTTGCCAACGACCGCAAATTCATGGCTGCCCTAAAACGTCCAAATCGCTAAAACTTGGTTTTTATTCCAATTTACGTTGGTTGTATTGTAGCGTGAAGCTCATTTGTTTACTGTGATTGGTCACATTCATGTCACATTCTTTAATGACAGCAAGTTAGTTAATTTCAGGTTGCAATGCAGCCATCATATTTGCAGAACTGCCAACATAAAGCAAATAAAATATCCATTCTTAGGACCCTAGAAAACGCGGCACCTGTCACGTGACTTATATCATGAACCCAGGCAGTCTATATTTTTTCTAGGTTTGTGCAAGAAACTAACGATGTTACTGCAATAGAGCTTGGGCAAATCTACCACTGCGTTAAGCATAGTCAGTCCTACAATTTGATAGATTGTGGGCTGAAACTTTTACCAAAAAATTATAAAAGATTCTGAACTACTAAAAAATATATCATCTGGCAGGACTAAAATCTGTTGAAGGCATTTTAAAACATCTGCTTTGGACTGATCAGCAGAATCCTATCTACTTCTTAGTTGCTACAGACACTTCCAATAAAGGAAATAGGAAAATGTATCCAATATGCATTAGGTATTTTACGATGCAAAATGGAGTACAATGCAAACTGTTAGATATTTTTGAAGAGCCCTCAGAAACAGCTGAAGCAATTTTCCAGTTCATACTTAAAAGTTTACAAAGCATAAAATTGGAAATAAGAAATGTTGCCTCATTTTCTGCAGATAACACCAATGCAAACTTCGGTAAACTTATCAAAATTGATGATTTTACTGCAGAATTTTAACATTTTCTATTAATAAAATTACTCTCTCGTAATGTCTTTTATTATTTTATTTACTTTTTTAACAACTGTTTTTTCATAGATAACATGATCCACAATACTTTATTATAATCAACTAGACTAGGTACTTAGACCATATATCTAACATTCCTCCTCAATTTAACATTGTGCTAAAATGATAAATTGTCTACAACACTACAATACTTTAGCCCTATCTCTTAGTCTATAGAACACTTCATTACTTAGCGGCTTGTTAACATATCGGCAACATTTTGAGATGATGAAACATATTATATGTTGATAACTTCGTCGCTGATTAGATTTCTTATAAAATGGCTCCTGATGTTTATATGCTTCGTTCTTTTTGAGTTTTCAAAAGTTTTTGACATTTGTATGGTACTTTGATTGTTACACAATAACACTGGTTTACAGTTCACTTAAAAACAGTCAATGATGCCTTTTATATTCACTAGTTCCTGAGCTACGGCTGCAGCGGACATATATTCACTTTCTGCTGTCGAGAGAGCACAACTACACAAATTTGCTTCTTAGAGAACCAGCTTGCAGGATTTTCATAGCAAATTCACTCAATCTATCATTCCATATTTTTGGAGACTATATATCTAACACAGAAAAATAGTTAAAAATTTGTAAATTGTGTGAAAAGCTTTATATCATATAATATCATACATTTGAAGCATTCCGCCTTCAAATGCTTTAGTTTGTTCGATAATGAATTTAAAATGGTCAAACACTCAGGTGCAGTGTTGACTTAATAAAATCAGATTATTAATCAGAGTATTAATTTAAATATGTCGTGTACAGAATTTTTTGAATATATTAAAGAATATCCGGAGTTGATACAAGCTGCTAAAAGTAGTAAATATACTTTTAAAATTAAATAAATATTCATATATTTCTGTTCTTACATAGATAGAGGTGTCTAAATAGTTGTTTGTTTTTTGATAATTTTTATTTTTTTATTGTATATCTTCCATATGTTTTAAGACATACGTATGTATTTTTTTTGTTTGTAATAATAAAATTATTTTGTTTATTTTTTTGTAAATATATTTTGGATTTACTAAATCTGAACCTCTCATAAATATTACATTTCGAAAATATTGTAAATGCAACTAAAAGTTTTTAGACTTATTTTAAGCAATTTGACCTTGAAAATTTAAGAAGATCTCGATATTTCTTCCGTTTCTCCTCCTCTTTTAGGGCAATGTTGTTTTTCGCGAGGGACGAAGAACTCATGCAACATCTAATCACAAACTTAGCTCTAAGTTGGTGATCGAAGAGAGCTACATTAGCTTATTAGCTTGATTCTGCCCGAGGGTAGCAAACAAGTAGTAGATTTGGTACTTCTCCCATTAAGCATAATTAAGTGTCTCCAATGTTATAGAAACATTTCTGTACTAGCTGTAATGTTGCTCTCAGACTTATGATTAACTATATGCAATGTCCCAGGGACCTTTATGCTGCAGGCTAGAAACATTGCAGTGTAAGGTTCCTAAGGGAAAACATTACTAGCAAATTGCATTTTAATTTCTATTAATATTGCAATTACATTATTTAGCAAAACGTTATCAACATCGCTAAATGTACATGACATGAACGTATGTGCAATGTTGTTACATTATTTCACACAAGTCGCAGTGCAATGTTCTTTTATAACATTCTAGACACTGCATTTGTAATGTTGGTAGGAATGGACATGGAGTAACCATTGAATATTTTTTTGAAATTTTAAATATACAGTGTATACTGTAATACAATATTTCTTCGGGATTTTGTGACCAAGCATAAATTAGTGATCTATTATTCCCTTACCCGTGGTGCCAATTGTCGAGATCCAAATCTTGTAGATACTTACCAAAATTCGATTACACAGTATCAGTGAGATAAGTGGCGCCATCTGTCGGCTATTAGTATACATATAATTCACTGAATCGTTTCGTTATTTTTATAAAAAACGCATATTCCACAATTTCAAAGAATACCGATAAAATCTAGCATTGATAGATTTCATCTGCGCTAATAAAACTCGACGGAGTGTCCACCATATATTGTCAATTTTATCCGTACGGGTCGATCCACGCCGATAAATCGGTGGAAAATATCCGAAATGTATGGGGTCCTTTAGATTTAAGCATTTCAAAATTACTGCGTTCCAATTGGCTATATTTAAGCTAACATACAAAATAATAACAATGCTTCTTGTTATGGTCAAAATAATAACATAAATATTAACACATAAGTAAATTATCAATAAATATAGTTTTATCTTAATTGTATTTTGTATCTTTTTTTTGGATGATAATCGATAAGTTATATATATTCTAAAACATTCTATATAATATTCGAAAACAATAATGATATCTACATTTACAAAATTCTCAGATATTTATGATAACAAAAAATTGTATAAAATATTTTAATTGAATTTGCATTAGAGCTTAGTGGGTACGTTATAGTTGATGTTGCAGCAATTACTATACTTCATTACTAACGTAACAATTCACTGTGAAACTGTTTACGAAATTGTTACAACTATGAGACGATAATATTGTGAAAACATGCCTCTGTCAACCTTATATCAATAATGAAAGTATAGACATTGTTGTAATTTGAGCAAAAGTAATGGTATATCAACTGGACAATTATAACGTTGCAGAAGTGTTGTAGAATTAATTTACCCTCAACATTTTTTAATAATATTATATTATGAAACATTGTTAAAAGCATTTCACAACTTTCATTAATTATGTATCGTAATTCAACTCAAATTTAACTGTATACAACGTTGCACAGATATGCTGTAATGTTTCATGCTTAGTGGGCTCAATCCTCACAACAGATTCTACATCCCACGAAGCATAAAGCCGGGTACTCACATGCGAACTGCAACTGTAACGGCAACCGTTACTGCAACCAAATTCAGAATTCCTTCTCAAGAAGAGAGCGACATGACTCTCGAAACGTCATGCTACCAGATCCGACGACATATCATCCAACCCGGAAATCCCACTTGCAATGGCTATCTGAGGAACAGATAAAACAGATCAAAATTTAATTTTCAAGTTTTTGTATTGCTAAGTGTACGTCAAGTAACAAGCAAATCTGAGGATAGGCTTTATTATTGTCTCCAAAATAATGGTCTCAAATATATAATTCCTCTATCAGTTTTGCAATTCCACTGTATATTATACAGTGTGACCAATTTCAAATAGAAAAAGGTCTGTAAAAATGATATTTATTATTCAATTTAGTTCGGGTGTTTTGAATAGATGGAGCAGTAAAAATTCTATTTTGGTGCAGAATATTAAATTTCTCAAGTCTAACTGCGGCACTGGAAGCAAATTTGGTATATTAATAATTACTTATTTAAATATCTAATTATTATTAACCGTTAATTATATTTTTTCCATTTGATGTGATTAATTACAAGAGTGAAATTAGTTTATCACTTTTTTAATTAATTTTTCATAGCTATTTTTTTTTATAAAATTATTATAAATATATTTAATAAAATGAAACCTTTATCAGAATTTTTTTTCACTAGATATCGATAATAAATGCAGTACTTCAGACCCACGTTCATTTTCGGTGTTACAGAGCACTATACTGGTATTTCTTTCGACGCATAAATGTTCAAGTCATTTTTATTAAAAGAATGTTATTTGTAAATTTATTATTATTTTGATTAAATTCATTTTGGAAAAAACAGGTATAATCTAGAAGCCCACTTTCGTCTAGCCTGTTTATTGTAAAATGTTAATATTGGACTTCCTTACTACTTTCTGCCTTTGAGTTACTGAATGTGTAAATAAGATATTGGAAACTATGTGCGTGTACAGTTATTAACTTTATTTTTTTACTCAAAAACTGTGCTACTTATCAAAAAATTGCAAGAGACATAAAAGATTCTAAATTCAACAGGAAATCAAATTGCATATTTTCAATCGAAAGAGTTAACCCCACAAAAAATTTAATGAATAATATACTGGGGATACTTTATTTTAACCCCTTATGACAAGACGAGGAGAATAAATACTAGTTCAGAAAAAGTTTCATCTAAAGTAGTCTAAATATTTTGCCCAATTTAACTTCTAAATTTCAAAGGGTTTGGAAGAAATTAAATGACTAACTTCTTAAAGGGAGCTCAGAACTCAGATAGTTTTTTTTATATGAAACCCTTCTATTAGAATCGGTACCATCTCCCCTCAATTATTTAGGTTACCCTGTATATGTATATACATATAAAAGAGATATAAAAACATACTATCGTTCAATATAAAACCAACAATATAATAATGTTTGTACCAAAATAAAGAAATTGAGACACATTAAAAAACACAATATAAAAAATATATTTTAGATTTATTACATAATTTATATTGTTTCTAGTCCCATCAAGAATAAATTTATTGAGTTTACATTTGAATATATTTTTTTATAAGTTTGAAATTCAAGGGAATTAAAATTATGCGTGTTTCAATATTCACCTAAGATTTCCAAATTGGCTTGTTTAAATTTCGAGAAACATTTTTTTTCATAAACTACCGACAGGTTTCAGATTTTATTAAAAATTTTTAATTTTTGTTAAAGTTACAGCAGTTTGAAAATTAATATTGTATTTGTGATACATTATAAAAATTTCAAAATGCTATAAATTCTACAAATATAGTTATTTTTTCATAAAATTTGAAACTTATCCGTAAAATTACGTCTAGTTTATGGAAAAAAATGTTTCTCGTAATTTAAAGAAACCATTTTGAAAATTTGAGGTGAGGCCCACGTTTTTTTCCACTTTTTTTCGTAAACTGTAAAATCGTTCTTCTTCTACCAAAATTCTCTGTATGGCCACAGTACATATTTCCTAAAGTTTGGTATCGAGATATGGCATACCTGAAATTTCACCAGCCGCTAATGATTTTAAGTATCTCCTCATCCTAATATTCCTAGGCCAAATGTGCTTAAAATCTAAAAATGTTTTTAAACATTTGAACCTATAAATATCTGTTACTTTTTTCCCATATAATTTACCCGCCTATGCCTATTGTCAAGACCATTCATTCCTAGGTAATTATTCATTTCGTTCATAGTAACCATAAAGAAATCACTATTTACAGAAGTTGATTAATTGTTGGAGCAGATCGACCATGTAAATGAAAAAGTACATATGTCAGGTATTTGATAGTAAAATAAATTTTTATAATTTGTTAGGCCGGTTTTGTCAGTCGTTACTTTCTTTATAGAAAAGCACAGTATAATCCAAGATAATTAAATAATCTTGAGTATCATCCGCATAAGTTGTAACTGAGACATATAAATAATGAACAAAACATACCCAAGCACTGTTCCCTGTGGTACGTCATATTTAATTGTATTAGCACAACTTCTTAAACTCTTTATATAATTATAATGTGTTAAATTTTTTAAGTAAGATTTTAAAAGATTCAGGCTGTCCCCTAAATTCAAAATTATATGAAGTACCGCATCAAAAACCATTTTCAGATCAATTAAAACTGCTAAACATTTATATTGCTTATCAAAGGTTCTATAAATGTTGCTCACTACATTTAACAGGATATTTTTCCATGTAATTATTGATTATTATTAACTTTTTCAAAAATATTTGTAGTTCGTAATTAACGAGAATGGTTTGTAATTTGTTGGCACATATCTTTATTACCATTTATATATATATATATATATATATATATATATATACAATACAAGTATACATCAACCACACTTTAAAGGCCTATAACTCAAGAACCCATCCCATAAGAATACTTAATTGCAGCCAAATATTGTTGGTGAAATTATATATATATATATATATATATATATATATATATATATATATATATATATATATATATATATATATATATACAATACAAGTATACATCAACCACACTTTAAAGGCCTATAACTCAAGAACCCATCCCATAAGAATACTTAATTGCAGCCAAATATTGTTGGTGAAATTTGCGAACACCCTGTATATTACTGCGCTAAATTTGAGCAATATTCGTACTTTTATCTATTTTATTTTGTATAGTATAGGTACAAAGTGATAAAATTATTGACTATCAAATATAACTTCGGTTGTTTCCAAGTCCCAGTTTCCAATTAAACTCCAAAAGATGTTTGAAAGTTCATTTTTAATTTTATATAATTAATGCATTTTGTTAACATTAAACGCAGTAAAAGTATTTAATTTCACTATTTCGTTATAATGCAATTAAGAAACACCCTTCTTTTTCTTATAATGATCCCCTGAGTTCTAACATCCTTCGTTATCATCCCCCACACCAAACGAAAAGTAAATGAATAATAACAGTTCTAATCAGAATCACCAAGACAATCCGATTCCATTCCCAACCCCGTCCAGCCAGCTTGGCGCTTTGTAGGTGGACGTGGACTTGGTTCAACCTGCGCTTGAACTTGCAAGTCGGCTGAGTGAAGTCAGTGCTGGGTTCAAGGAGATTGATAGGGTGTTAAATAGTAATAGTAATTTTGTAATTGGTTATTTTCGTAATAAAGAACACTTTTATATCAGTATTGAAACATGTTTATCATGAATGGGGTTAGCCTTTTGAATATTTTTTTTGCAAAATTTTAAACATACTGCTTTACCACATGCTAATTCTTGAGCTAGAAAAAACGTGCTGGATTAGCACATAGCGTTACATAAAGAAATGTATGTAACATTTTACTCCAATTGTGCATGACAGTACTCCAAACTGACCTTAAAATAGTAACAGGAACAATTTGTGTAAATATTGATTACATTTTTGGAGTAGTATTATTGTGTATTCTGTAACATAATATTGTATGATTATTTCTTAAAAATGTAAACATTACACTAAATTGAATTATAAATAAAATTATGTTATTGTTCACAAAAAATATTTTTTACCTTACCTTAAATAAGTACAAATATTTTAACCAGCAGTATAGTTATCTGTGTAGAACACATAATTAATAGTTTTTTACAAAAAAAAAAGAATCAGAAATAAAAAAGTCAAATTTTAAACAAATTTCGAGATTTTTCAATAAAAAAACTTGTTGAGGACCGCTGACCAGACGATGATTCTGAGTCACAAGTGTTGCAGATTGAACGCGTGGTTTACAGCGTTGCCAGTGTTATACTAATGTCTTGGCTTCAAGAAAGTTCTAACCTCTACATGTATACATTACATTAGTAAAGTTCCAATACCTTAAAATTTGGGTTAATATTACTGCGTAGTGTACTACCTACCAAATTTTACTTATCTTATCACTTAAAACAAGTATTTTTAATTTCAATCTATACAGATTAACATTAAAAAATTATTTATTTTAAAGACGATATGGCAACCTCGCCTTGAATGGATCATCTGGTTTATTATGTTACGTCAGTGTTCTGTTCTATCTGATTAGCGACCCTCAAAATGTGGGTCTTTAAAAACAAATTAGTATCTCCGTAACTATTAGAAATTTTTAAAAATGACTTACTAGACTCATCTATATGACGAACTACACCTGCAGTTAAAATATTTGTACTTATTTAAGGTTTACCCTGTATATATAAGTACACAATATTATCTCATCTCATAATTTTTAAATAATATACAAATTACGCGAGATGTAATGCCTACATCTAAAATGGTCACTGGCTTCTCAATGCTGGGCCCAGATATGACTATGGACAATTGCAACATTTGCAAAATCGGAATTTCAGGAAACAACTGTTACAAACTTTTAATAAATGTGTATTTTTAAAGCACCTCCTTCCTTATGAACAAAATATTCCCTCATAATTTAAGGCCAATCGGTCAAAAATATTACAGATAAAAATCTGGAAGAATTTACACAATCCATATTATGTAGGTAACTAACACCCTCTAATAGGTTTCTGAAGACTAATTATATAGCCGAAATTCTTGCCCTCTAAAACACAATTCCACTGAATTTGACTTATATCTGCCCAATAGTTTCCGATTTTCGATAAATTTGGATAACAAGAGCGAGATCGAGAATTATTATCGTCCTATTACAATTATTTGTAATACCTCCAAGGTTTTTGAAATTTTGCTCTATGAGGGTCTCTTCTCGCATGTAAAATCAAACATATGCATTGCACAGCACGGTTTTCATCCCGGTCGTTCATCAGTAACTAAATGATGTCCCAAAAGCATTCGATCGGCTGGATCACGGTATTCGACTGTCAAAACTATCAAATATCGGCTAAAATAATTAAACCATTTATTAATTTCTTCACTTCATATCTCTCTGGAAGGAGATTTTCAGTGGACTACCGTGGTTTCCGATCTATAGAAATAAATGCTACCTTTGGGGTCTCTCAAGGATCGGTTCTCGGCCCGCTATTGTTTCTAATCTATATTGATGATATTGTCCGGAATCTGAATTGCAAAGCCCTTCTTTATGCAGATGATCTCAAATGTAGCTGTCTGTGTCAGATATTATGAATGTATCGAGCTTCAATCAAACCTGGACAAAATTTCTGATTGATGTTATATATTGCCTCTGAAATTTTAGAAGTGCAATTCTATGTGTTTAATGAGGAAAGTAAATCCTGTTACTTTTAATTATAAGATTGACCGTAACCAATTAGCAAATGCAATAGTTTTAAAGATCTCAGGATTATCTTTGGTGGTAAGCTTAGTTTTGTTGAAAACATTAATAATATACAATGTGAGGCATATAGAAATCTTGGATTTGTTCTGAGAAACTCAAGACAGTTTTCTGAAACTACGACTACTTACTGTTTTGCCAAAACTGAAATATAGATCATTAGTACGGTGTCTCACTTATCAAATCCGATAAAAAATTAGAAGACATTCAGTGTAAATCTGTTAAGTAATTATGGTTTAAAACTGACAACATTTATCCACCTCAAGGAATACCACAAAGCACTACTAAGTCGATTTCATCTTGCTGACCTAAACATACAATACGTATGTACAATTCGTTGGTCACTCATAAACGCATAAAATTTAACTGGAAAATTGATTGATCCAGAATTACTAGCAGTATTATATACTATCACACTTCTCATTCTGCCAACCGTTTTTCAAGACCTTTTTATTTTCCCACCCCTAAAACTAATAAGTTAATTTTCACCTTCGTACGTCAAAGTTAAAATTTTATTTTCGATATTTGTAAATAACTTCTTAAAAAATTCAAATATTTACATAAAATTTGTAAATCGGGTTTTTTTGCGGGCGAGAAATTCAAATTTATTTCTAATTTTGACGTCACTAGTAGAAGGCGCCACTTGTGGCACACCATGTTTCTTTTAAATGGCAGAACTTTTTTGCAGCTCAGTGTATCCATCTGACTATCGAAACAACATTTTGCTCTACTTTTAGTATAAAAGACACTTTACCTGAAACGGTTTTCAATCGGTACACTGAATATTTCAAGAATTATTTTGAAAACTGTTACTCCTAACGACTTAAACAAGGTATACCTTTTTCAGATATAACAGGAAGGGGAATCGATTGTTTCAATAGTCAGATGGATACACTAAGCAGCAAAATTTTCTGCCATTTAAAAGAAACATGATATACCATAAGTGGCGCTCTCTACAAGTGACACCAAATTAGAAATAAATTTGAATTTCTCGCCCGCAAAAAATCCTATGATTTACAAATTTTAATTAAATATTTGGATTTTTTAAGAATTTATCTACAAATATCGAAAATAAAATTGTAACTTCGACACCCTGTATCTTTTTTATTAAGCGAATCAAGTTATTTTGATATACGGAATCTGTGGTCTCATTTTTGCTACTTTATTTAAAAACACTCTGCAGAAGATTTTATCCATGACAGCAAAAGAAACAAATAAAAATCAACTAGAAGGGTCTAGAACAGCTCATTGATCGCAAGCTACCGGTAGCTCGAGTGGATAATTACGGTAAGTCACAGAAATATCTATAAAGACTAGATCTATATAATAGGATAGGTATGTGAAAATGCATTGTTTGATTTGGTAGCCCAATATCTGTTCGAAAATGACTGAAATTTAGGAACAATTCAGAAGCACAAAAATCAACAAATAAAAAAACTAGGTTAACAAATCATCCACTGATTTATCATAGGCCAGGACATACATCAAATAAAAATGTCAACCGACTTAATATCTGGTTACTTCTGACGAAAAAATCTCAACAGCAATCTCAAATGTCACGCCAACTTTTAAACCAAACAATGATTAGCCCCTGTAAGGCCTTGCCAGGAAACCGCCACTGCCAGAAACGCGGCGATGCGCGTGGCGCGTACCACGGGGGTGAGTATTGATCGCCCCTTCATTCTGGGGTGAACCGATCCATGCCAAAAACAGTCCTGCTCACGTCGGCGTCGCGGACGCTGCTCACGTTCAACCGGGATGATTTCGTGACTTCCTGACACTTCCGCGACGTCAGGATGTCGTCCATATCTGCCCAAGGAGTGGTCGAACGCGCTTCGGCGGAACTCTCGAAACGCATCAATGGCCTGGGCCTCCGGGGCAGCAAACACCACTCAGCCAAGAGCAGCGTGATGGAGAGGGTGACCAACGTCTTCTGCGGCGGCAGCAACGCGGCCGTGGCGGCCCCCGAAAAGCCCTCGAGACTGCTGCCGGCCAGGGCCTCGAAGGGTGCAGGCGCTAACTCGGCCGGGCCGCCCAACCAGAGAAAGCAGCGACCAACCCCAACTTACCTCAACTGGGATCAGCTGATGATGGATGAGAAGTTCCTGACCAAGTTTTTTCTTTACTTCAGTGCGTGCGAGCGGTGCGTCTTGGCCAGAGTCTGCACGCGCTGGAGGGACATTCTGTATCGGTCGCCACGCTACTGGTCGGGCCTCGTGCCAGTGCTGCAATGCCGCGAAATGCGCGGATGCCAGGGCAATGAAAGGGCACGTCTATACGCCTCTTTGCTGAAAAGAGAGTTCCACAGCCTCTGTTTGATGGGGGCTTCGGACGAAGATGCTTTAGATTTGGTTAATACGTTCCCTCTTGCTTCGAAACATATACACACGCTTAGTCTACGATGTTCTAGTATCACGGATAGAGGACTGGAGTCGTTGTTAGACCACCTCCAGGTTAGTCCCCTAGACGCGTCTCATTTTGACAAATTATTTCCAATGATCATTTTCAATGATTCATTTTGACTGAGAATGAAA
Organism: Monochamus alternatus; assembly: GCA_037114965.1. Taxonomy (NCBI): domain Eukaryota; kingdom Metazoa; phylum Arthropoda; class Insecta; order Coleoptera; family Cerambycidae; genus Monochamus; species Monochamus alternatus. The sequence goes on from CM073426.1 coordinate 39,672,046, forward strand.
GATTCACAGGCATATCTTATGCATCATTGTTCTGTTTCATATCATTATGTTAACCAAAGCCTAATGAAAACCGTTGTTGGAGATATACGTAGGTACACTCGTTTGCAATAATAATGACACTCTTTAAAATTAATTTTGCGATTTCTTTTAAACTGCTGACGTAATTGTAGTGAAATCTACTTTCAACTTTTAACATTAGTTCTTAGTTGTTTCACTCACTAATAGAGATGTAATGAAATTTCATCTAGGAACTTCCAGAAGTTCAAAAACTGTTTTGAGGAAGTGTTATTATTATTGCAAGAGCTTGTACCTACATATGTGTGATGCAATGAGTTAAACATTAAGATTCCACCTGCACCAAAGTGTGCTATGGACTAGTAAAATTCTGAATCATCCAAAAACTGTCTGGATGAATAATGAAAAAATTTGAAATAACTACAAAAAGTTACATAAAAAATATAGAAATATATCTCGTCGGTACCAGAAGTACTACGACCTTAAAATTTTATGGAGTTCTATTTGCAGTCTTCCACCTGTTCACCATTATCTTTATTATTTTTTACGAATAATCTTTAAAAATGGCCAAAAGTAGAACTAAAGGCTAAAATTTGTTGATCAGTCTTACTGAAATCGTTTTCTCACATTCTATATAATATTCAGTTTCAAAGAATCATTAGAAATAATTGATTGAAACTGACTTGTCAAAAAGCATTTTATTAAGAGATCAATTTCTTATAATTTTAATAAGTTGAACTCTACACTTCACCATAGGCACAACTAGAAGAACTTTGTCTTTCTATAAACAAAACAAATGCTTACATATTTGTCCTATTTCATTAAAAATTGTTGCAATATATTCACTAAATAAATTACTAAAAACTCGTTTAATTTGTCAATGTTTGAACCTGAATAAATTTACTAACTTACCTACGTTATTGAAATAGATAATTACAAAAGTAAACAATTATTCTCTTAACTTTTTTTGCAAACGTCGACTTTACATCGAAAGGAATATTAATTTTTATAAAAAGCGTAAAAATATTTACACATCTTGAGAAATTGTTAAAAACACCTTTACTTCATGTCGTTCCTCGAGCAAAGTTCACATGAAACAGATTTGCACCACATAGCTCTCTATTTCATCAAAACTTTTTTTTTGACATTTTGAGTTATAGCATCTAATTCTGATATTTTTATTGAAAAAAACTAAAAACACACAAAAAATTACCAAGTTAAAATACATGGTTTATTACAAAAAGGTATCTTTATTTTTAACAAGGGTCAAACAGCTAGACAAAAAAAATAAAATCAATTCGACGTTGATTGCGTCTATACACTTCACATAAGTGATCTCAAAGTCAAGAGCCATAGACTAAACTCTCGTTTTTATTAACCGTAGAATTATTTAATCAGGGTTTAATCAATATATATGTCATACTTATATTTCTTGGTAAAGAATGATAAAACACTTACATAGCTTAGTCTAGTAAATTGTATATTATTTACTTTAAAAAGCTATTTACAGAGCTTCACGTAACTAACAATATCCAATATTATTTATAAAGAACATAAAATAACCAATTATTATAGTTAGATGCACATCATTTTCGAATATTCGAATGAACAGGAAAATGGAGCATTTCATCGCTTTGCCACATTATTGGTCATACAAGGATGCTTTTACAGTTTATCGACACAGTTAATGTGGTCTTTTATTACAAATCGATTACATCCAGGTTTATCATTTTAATTCCAAAATGGCATATTTCACTGAAAGCAAATGCTTCATTAATACATATATTAATTCTGTATGAATTTAACTAATCAATTTCAATGTTGAATTTTACTAACGTTGATTTAAAAGATCCTCAAAAGTTACACTGGATCATTTGTCACAAATGGTTTAGTTATTAGGCCACTGTGGTAGCTATTTTTATTTTGTACGTGTAAAAGAAAATATTATTTTCCACTTGAATTGACGTTAGGTACAGATAAGAACGATCGTGATTCAGACAATAGGTCACAAAGCCCTTCACCTACTAAATAATGGCCTTCGCTGATGCGTTGATTTTTTCTTGCTGAAACAGTCAACGGCAATATATCGATTCCATTTACAGCCTGGAGTTAGACACGACCAGTTTCCAGAAAAATAAAATATCTCAGTAATGTATTCGTGTCAGTCAAATATGTTTTTTCGGGAATATCCAAAAGTAATTTATTTAACTTCTCTATAAAATACAAATCTCCTTATATTTAATTATAATTTATACACATATAAATACTATTGTATTCTATAAAGTACTGAGAAAAGCTATTTGACATCTATTTAATAATAGTTTTATTTTAAAAAATTAATTGCATTTTTCATCTGAATTAAAATAGAAAGTAATAATAAAAAATTATCAATTAATTATACACAAAATAAAGATATCTTCATAATTTCAATTGTTTTCTATCTTGTTGAGACAATTTAAAGTTAAAAATTAAATGCAAATCATCCTTACGGAGCTACAACCAGAAAAATATATTTATATATTTTAATAAAAGATATACCTTATTATTACAAATTAAGCTAGTTACGGACGGTGTGCTAACTGTGCTTAATATATATTTATATTTATGCGGTTTACTTGTCTGTAGGAATATATCTCATTACAAATAAATAAATATATATTATATTATTGGTCACCGCCCATAACTAGCTTCAGACAGTCAAGGGGGGCGCACAGAAATATAGAAATGAAATACATATGCTTTTAAAACGAAAATATACTCGAGCAAGCTATTCCTACACTAACGATAAAATAAAATAGAACATGTATATGCTATGTGACGCCACTGGCGTTGGATAGAACACTGCAATGAAGTTACTGCAAGATTAGAGATCTCGCTGGACCGTCCTCGAATATTCGTTCAAGAGTGAATAGTTAATAGTGTGGAATAGAGACTCATAGACAGAAGCGCGATGTTATTTATTACAGTGAAGTGCTTATTTGTTTATAGTTGTAGTTATCTGGTTCTGTTGTGCGGTTTTAAGTGAAATATGTCTTTACGGAAAAGAAAAATAACCAACAAACATCAAGTTTATACAGGGTGTCCCAAAATAGAAGGCCGTACCATTAACCACATATTCTTTGGACAAAAATAATGCGACTTTCCTTATGTTATTTTTTATTTGGGCGTCCCTGTTTCAATATACAGGGTATTAAAGTTATACTTTTTAAAAAATTGTTTTTGTTAATTTGTTTCTTTTATAGATACACAATTTTTGCACGTACTTTTATCTTATTCCGGTATTCTTATGTAATTTTGGTAAAAAAAATCGAAGGGCGAATAGAGGTAACTGATGCAGTACCCTTTATCCAATTATTTCTTACACTTATATAAGTGTAAGAAAGGGTGCATAAGTACACTTATGCACCTCTTTCTTGAAATACCAAATAGTAGAATAGTAGAATTTCCTTTTGATCATTTTATCTCTCTTGTAAATTTTTGTTTAAATGCTCCTTTTTGGAGAAAAACGGCAATTTGTAGTGCCCGTAAATCTATCATTCACTATCATTTTGAATTGAAATTTTGTAGATATACCTATTATTACAATACCTTGGCAACTTAGCAAATTGCGATACTTACTGAATGAATAGTTGCTAATTAAAACAAAATCTCTTATCAACCAAAATATAATAGACTCATTTAGTAATGGTAATAATCAAATCAAATCAAATATGGTATGATATAATGAATGAGCAACATAATAACTTTTTACCTAAATAACATTAAATAAAATAATTAATTAATTACTACTAATTTAACAAATGTTCTACTTGCCCACTCTCCTCATTAATACATGTACGTGCTCTTTTAAATAGCGAAAACCTTATCTTTTGAAAGATATTCTCCTTTTGCCTAAGTTCATCAGCTGCTATTACTATTCTCTCTCTGAGAGAGTTAATGTCGTTTATTTCTGTAGTAGAAAACATGTCTTTCATAGCACCCCAGAAAAAAATCCAGTGTATTAAGGTCAGGAGATCTTGGTGGCTATTGAATAGGTGAATTTTGTCCTCGACCAATCCAACGATTGGGAAATAGATGGATATTTAAATACTGCCGGACGTTTCTACCATAATGGAGTGGGGTACCATCAAGCTGCATCCACATACCGTCACGTGCGATAACAGATAAATCATGTAAAACATCTCGGAATTCAATTTGCAGAAAATTTAAAAATGATGCTGAATTAAAATTATTTGGTATGAAAAGGGGACCCAACAGAAAATTATCCACTGTTCCCGCCCAGACATTAACCCTGAATGTAAATTGATGGTGTGCTACAATGATTGTTGCTTGGGGATTCAATATCTGCGTCATGCTGTGTTAACAATCAACGACTAAATTGCATCCTAGAAGCAAAATCTTGGGGAAGAATATTTTGCACGCGTTAGATGTGTTACGGGTGCAGAAGTAGGGTTTTTAAAGTCCGATGAACATCCATTTTTGTATAATTTTCTATTTGTCGACAAACAATTCTTGTACTTGTGCTTGGTTCTTCTTCTACCAGTACTAAGATTTTTTCCTATTGTTTAGGGCTTAATTTTCTATGTAGGCCGCAAATTCCAGAATTCTGATCCATAAACTTTCCGGTTTCAAGATGTCCAAATTTAAGAAAAACTCTCTTTTAGGAAGTGGTCTGTTAGGATAAGTTTGTGTCCAACGTCGCTCTGCTAGGCTTGCACTTCCATTGCATTTTCCTAATAAACATAATAAATTATAATTAAAAAAAAATATTTTTAATTTATTTTAAATTATAGTTTTTCAAAACTAGCAAAACGTAAAACAGTGTTTTTGTTACCTTTTTGTACTGTTAAAATGTTTCACAAAACATTTTATTACAATGTGGTAATACTTTTTCGTAAAAGTAATTGATGATGAGTTAAAATGATCGTTAGTGCAGAACTTACCTAACATTAAATGCATATCTGCCATATTTGCAAAAGTCAAATTAACTACTGTCTCCCCTTTAGCCTCTCGATTAATAGTAACTAATGTCATTATGTTGACAAGATGGACATTTGTTTTCAGAGCTCACTGTTTTTCCTGACATTTGTAACCCATCAATATATGTTGTTTTTCTCCAAAACGGAGCATTTAAACAAAAATTTACGAGAGAGATAAAATGATCAGAAGAAAATTCTACGTTTGATATTTCAAGAAAAAGCTGAAAAGGCGTACTTAGAAACAGTTGAAGGGGATAAAGGGTACTGCATCCCTCAGTTACCTTCGCTTTTTTTCACCAAAATTACATGATAAGTATGCCGGAATAAGATAAAAGTACGTGCAAAATTTCAAGTGTGTTTCTTACAAACTATGGGATTATTAACAAAAATAGTTTTTTAAAATGTAACTTTAACACCCTGTATATTGAAACAGGAACGCCCAAATAAAAAATGGCATAAGGAAAGTCGCATTATTTTTGCCCAAAGAATATGTGGTTAATGGGTATGGCCTTCTATTTTGGGACACCCTGTATAATGATCGTTGGGAATCAGAAACAACAATAATAAACTTCAATGCATTCTTTGTATGCAAGTATATACTATCAGTTTCTAATGAATATAACATTAAATAACATTACATTGCCTTAGACGAGAAAAAGTTAATCTAGACATGCTGTCATTACGGACAAGAACACATTTTTCGGAAAGATTGATACTAGTAATAAATGCAGTATTGCCGCTTATTACGAAGTCCGGCTGGAAATTGTTAAAGTGAAAACAACTTTTAGTGATGAAGTGGTTATTAAGAATTGCGAAAAATCGAAACGGTCATACAGTGGTATTCATAGTCTGTCTCCGGTCGCCAGGGAGCGGTCTCCATTCCGAAATTATGTGAATTTCATAATATATAAAGTACCACTGTTACAGTACACTGTAGTCATTGACCGTCCGAAATTATTTGAATTTCATTATGAAATTCGCATAATTTCGGGACGGAGATCGCTCTCCGGCCACTGGAGACATGCTATTGTCACAGAATTTGCCCCGCTCGCACCCAATTCGACGACTGTGGTATCACGAAACGCTAGATTGCCCCGATCGCCTTTACGCGATTCTGGTAAACAAACAAATAATGTCGTGTATCGAGGCGCGACTGGAAAATTTGAGAATCGACGAGAAGCGTTCGAGCGTCGTTTGGGAAATGGATCTAGAGATGCTGCAGCTGTAATTAGTATTCAGTAGTGTACACAGTAGTTAATAAAGATAAGTGATTAATTATCGGATTGTTTTTCTGATATAAGAAAAAAAACGGATTGGGAAATCCGTGGCACTATGAATACCACTGCGAGTGTTGCATCAAATAAGAGGAACACGTATAGACCGTGACGTATTTAGAAAGTCTTCTAGAAAGGGAGGGGGAGGAAGGAGGCAAATATCGCCCCTTCTGCATTTTCACAACCAACCCCTTTAATCAATATCTATCCAAAGAAATGTATAACAATTGAGAAATGTTAATATTTTTCACTCTGGACAAAAACACTGATCTATCAGACATCAGCCAACTTGTAATTTTTGTTCGAACTATTTAAGACGACTTCAGTGTAGCAGAGAAGATGTTTGATATTATTCCTCTTCTTGGTATACAACTAAAAATATAGATATTTGTGACGCTATAAATAAGGTGATATCAGACTATCAGAGATTCGAAATTGGATTTGCAGTACTCTTTTGAATAAACAATATCAACTGTTCTGTGATACACTGCATTGTTCACAAAGATGCCCTATGTGAAAAGTCCTTACTTCAAATGAATGGTAGGAAAATGGTTGCTAAAATAACTAATATTATAAGATTATATATTATTATATAGAAGATTACCCCCATCGCGCTTTGATACACAGATACTTTCGTGATTTTTTGACCGTAGATACATATGAGGAGTTACTTCACACCGATATCCGTTGGTTAAGCGCCGCAAACTGTTTGCAAAGTTTCTGAGCTGTACGCAAGGCGATTCCCATTTTCCATAAAAATTTAGTGAAGTCCGACACTACGGAACTGGAAAATCAAATTGTAGATGCAAAATTTCTATTAGACCTTGCATTTTTAACAGACCTCTCACATCTCACCTCAACGTACCAAATTTGAAGCTAGAGAGAAAGCAGCAGGATATTGTAATTTCTACAGCCACAAAAAAGGATTTAAAAATAAAATGAAGGATTTTGAGAAAGTTTCATATTTAATTCATATAAAATACATTGACATAATTGCAAAAAATTCGAAAACTGATTCAGTTTTTACTTAGTCTCTTACTATTTCCATTGAGCAAATGAGACCTTCAACTGAAATTGTGTGATATGCAGACCTTTTTACCAGGGAAGAACCGAAATAGAATTGTATTTCTTTAGGTTACTCTCAGGATAACATTACTCCAACTTGCAAGACTTAGGCCAATGCTGAGAAGCACGTATCTTTGCGAAACAACAAATATTAACGTTAATATTGGTACACTGGTTAGTCAACATCTCCAAACTGCCCATTAATTTTGTTTTTATGTGTTATTTTTTTGAATAAATAAAAATAATTATACAAAACACGTTTTTTGGAACATATTACAAATCACTAATATAGTTGCATATGAAGTATTTTATGAGACCCTTGGGTCACTTGGAGTTGAACAACTCTGATCTACAACATCCAGTTGCACAGAATTAAGTTATATATAAACCAGGCCATTCCAAAGATTTTTTCAATGCCACTCAATTCATAGATTAGGCAGTAGTATTTTTTTATTGTTATTTTTTATATTTAAAATGCCCCGTCATAATAATTTTTCGAATATGAAATGAGAAACATGATATGTGTGGCCGCCGTGCCAGCGAGGTACTTGGAATTATATCTAGATAACAAACAACCCGATTATAAACTATTTAAGAGATTGTACCACAGACTAGGTGAAACAGAATCACTTCACCCGAAAAGAGACGTTGGAAGGCCGAAAATACACACAAGTACACGTCAAATTTCGGCAGCTACTGGCATCAGTCACTCTTTCGTTAGCAGAATACTCCAAAAAGAAAAATTGTATCTTTATTTTTATTTATCTTTATTATTATTTTACTCCAATTCAACATTTAACGCCACAAGACCCTCTAGCTAGATTACGGTTTGCACAGTTTCTCCGCCAACAACCAAATGATGACCCAACATTTTATAATAAAATATTATTTATGGATGAAGCCACAATTACCCGACGATGTATTTTTAATTGGATAAATAGTCATTCTTGGGAAATAGAAAATCTTCATATGCCAAGAGAAGTATATTTTCATCAAGAATTCTCTATCAATATTTGGTGTGGAATTCTCTCCGATAATACTGTGGGGCCGTTCGAACTACCACGCCCACTTAACGAAGAAAATTATTTAAATTTTCTAATGAATGACTTGCCACTGCTTCTTGAAGATATTCTCTTAAATGTAAGGCAGAACTTCTGGTTTTTGCATGATGGTGCACCTCCGACGAGTAAGAGAATATCTTAATAGAAATTTTCCGCACCGTTGGATTGGACGCGACAGCGAAGTTCCTTGGCCTGCACGTAGCCCTGATTTAAATCCGCTGGATTTTTACTTTTGTGGCTATATTAAATCTTAAGTTTACAAAGACATTATTAATAGTCAAGAACAACTGTGGGAAAATATTATCAAGCAACATAGAACTTTATTCAACGTCAAACAAAATTTAAATAAGAGGCTAAGAAAGCACATTGAAGTCGCTGGTGGTCACTTCGAGAATCTTTTATGATTAATAATTTTTTAAGATATGCCCAATAAAATTTTCTGTTTTGTTAGGGTTCATCTTACTGTTAATTCAATTTTGATATGTTAAGACTCCCTAATTTTCTAATTTAATTCCCGTCGAATCTAAAAAACTTAAATCGTCTGTTTTTCGAAAACGGTTGAGTTTATCGATTTGTAACAGGGATACCTTTTCTATTTAGAATTGAAGGTAGTTAAATAGTTTTTTTATTAAAAAATTGAAAAGTGTAAAATACAAAAAATTAGACATATTTTTAAATCGAGAGTACAGTATAACTAGCGCCCCCTAGTCGTGATCTCAACACTGTTTGCATATTTGTAATTGCCATCTCAAAAAAAGACAAATTTTCAAAACAATCGGTCCATACGTTAAAATATAGCAAAAAATTGAAAACATTTTTTCAAATTTAACACCCTGTAGAACGAAAAGAAGCAACAATTGAATGAGGCATGTTGTGTTCAATCGCTTTATTTTGACGTTGACAATCTGTCCTTAAGCTATGTATCATTATTAATGATTCACCCTGTATATTTGGTAAGCATGATTTTCTATACACACTTTGTCTATTATTTGAAATCTTCAGCCAAAGATGGTCCAACAAATTTTGAAAATTGGGCTTTTATTTTATGTGGAAAAGGCATACTAAAAGCATTTTGTCATATGTAAAATAAATCATGAATACACGTTGGACATTCTATGTGCATTGTGCAGTAAGTCCAAGAGAGAAAGACAAGCTAATAGCAGTTTGTCCTTTGAATGTGATCTAATCGCTATTTGATTGTTGTTGCAGGTTTACTCAAGAACGAATTGTTTTACAGAAATTACTATTTCTTCAAAAAGTTCCAAAAGTTATTAAAATAGGGAAAAAAACTGGGAACTATACAGTTATACTTATAACTATTTTATAAGTATAACCAAAAACCAACGAAGTAAACATTTTGAGTCGAAATGTCTGGTGCAAATTGGATAGCCAATCCTAAGCTCACATGGTCACATCTAATTTTCGCAAATAATGGTTATTACCAAAATGAACAATATTCAAGGAATAATTATATTTTTTTCATTTTCACATCAGTCAAGTTATTTGTGTAGTCAAACAAAATACAATTTGATTCATAGCAACATACTACTCGTAAATGCAATTTATTTTTTATTTGTTTGTTCGTTTGTTTGTTTGTTTATTTATTTATTTATTTATTTGATACAACTACCAAGATAATCAAACGCCCAATTACCATGGTAGGTACAGTACAAAAGAACAATATATAGATGAATAATAAAATAACTACATGTATAGTCAGTACAGGGTAATAGAAAAAAAAATAGGAGCAAACAAACAAAGGAAAAATAACTAATTCATATGATACACGTATACACACCAATCAACCCAGACACAAATGATTCAATCCGCGTCGAGAATGCATCGCTTAATATTCCGTACATCAGAACAAAAAATGTCGAAAGAGTTCTGATATTGATGATAATTTGAACACATTACATTAATCGGTGCAAATCGAAGAACATTTGTTCTGGGTGTTTTTAGATAAAATAAACAATTATATCGAGTTCTTCTCTCCAAAATATTGAACTTTAAATAGCGCAATAACTCTTCACAAACTATTATGCCAATAACAAGTTTAAACAGAAATAAAACAGAAAAATATAGCCTCCTCTGAGCTAACGAGTTGAGATGAAACCTGGCTAATAGTTCACATTGAGGGTGATCTCGAGGTGGATAAACGTTGTCAGATTTAAACGAAAGATATTTAAGTAATTGCCTTTGGATTCTTTCAATGCTAGTTATATGAACATCGTATCCTGGATTCCACACTGTACTAGCATATTCTAGTTTAGAGCGAACGAGAGAGAAATAAAGCAATTTGATAGTATGAATGAACCGAAAACTGCCTTTGTCCAACATATATGTATTTTTAAGATATTTTTGTATTTAGGTATTATAATTATGTGATTCTTTGTTTCAATTTTAACGGACGACGTTATTTTCTCGGTAAATTCATCCACACACACGCGACAGTTTTTCTTTTGAGAATTTCAAATAATAGACAAAATGTACATGCATTTTGTGAAAGTCTGCTCTTCATATGGACTTATTATACGAGTATAACTGAGGCATGTTGTATATATTCAGATTATTTAAATACAATAATAGTTCATTGGTGTTTTAAAGTTTTTTTTGTGTTATTTAAAATTATTAAATGAAAAAGACAAGTTCCAATATTTCTTAATATCCTGAAATGTTTCCAAGTAAACTTGACCTGTCAAATTTATTTCATACCTCTTTCGATTCTGATCCGAGATGTTTTATTTGTTGGATGTCAACATTTTGACACTTAAAAAATCCATCTACCCACATTATACATTATTGAACTTGTATGGTGAAAAATTTAATATATAAAAATAAGAAAAGTCAAGTTTTCAGTGCTTTCAGGACGTTTCAGGATTGATTACATTTTCCAGAGCAACTGACTATCTGAATATAAAATCTCGATATAAAGTGATCTCAGATTATAATCTCGGTCGGTGATCAAGCGGTAGATTAGCTATTATACTTGTGGAGACAGAGGATTAGCACGCTTTCCGCAGATATAGTAGAGTGGAAAAGCGTTGGCATGGGTCAATGTAAGAGTTTGATACCGGTCGGCGTTTGATCATCTCCCTAATTAATGAGGTTTTCCCATACAAATCATAAAATATATAGAACGCCAAAAGAGGTAGGTATACCGAAGACAATCAACCTATGAAGAAAACGCGTGTCTGGTAATATTACAGAAACTTGGTTTTTATGAGTTGTTAACGGAGTAGCTTCACACTAATGGGTGGGATTTTAAAATATGAAAATTTTACGTTCAATTCTTAGTAACATATGATTTCTATGGTCCAATTACAAATATTGTTTTGATTTCAATTGTATGCTGGGATTAAAATGCAGTATAACCAACAGCTTACACTAAGTTTTCCCTAGACGGCTGCTTTCTAAGCTCCTATGTATTTTATGATTTCTATGGGGTTTCCAGGTTTTCCTCATTCCTACACTGAATGATGGTTAGGGCCTACCAACGTAAGTCGTTCATGGGGGCAAATGCTGTCTATTTAATAGCAATATGCTGTCCCCTTTCCCGCACAAGTCTTCGACTTCTGGCCTAATCCTCAATACTAAAATGAGAGGTAGAGATGTTATTATTATTATCTCAAAATTATAGGTGAAAGAGTTCAGCTTGAATCTGCAAATGATTAGCGTATTTCACAATAAGTACCTAGCGGTGTTATTGATTAAGGCTTGACACTGTTAATTAAAACATCAATAAACGTCAGGATACTCATTAACAATGTAGTAATAACCCACCACCGTCGACCTTTATGATAAATTTTTCCATTCACGTAATAAAAGATGGTGATGTCATTCACAGCGAAGCTGTTAATTTTCTTTTCTTTAATCGAACTTGCCTTATATAAGTCTGAACTGCAAATATTTGATTTAACTAGGCTTCATTGTCAACAGCAATTAAGTTAGGACAATAGAAGACGATATCTCGGCACGTATTAAATGCACTATAACGCCTTCAGTACAAGCACAAATTGCTTTTAACTGGTCTAGTAAAAAGAAAATGGGATATCCTTCAACTAAGTTAGTCATCAATGAATATAGGGGCAGGGAGGGAAATATGAATAGATGGGATATTGCTTGTAAAGTTATTATTATTTTTTTCTTCATGTAATTGCGACTTTACATCTTGTTCCTTGTTTTCGAAAAATAGTTTTAATTATACCTATGTTTTGGTTACTTTTATAACTTAATGCCAAATTCGACATCCCGGCTGATCATACTAGCTGGACAAGATGATAAATGATAATAAATAGAAGAATAATACAGGGTGATTCACAACTCAATGGACATAGAACATGTGCGTATAGAGCCAAAACAAGTTGATGTTTCATATGATTTTTTTTGTCATACCTACGAAGATATTAGTCTAGAAAATAACTAAAAAAAAATCGAAAAAACTCGGTATTTTAGCAATGCCTTAATACAGAACCAAATTTTGTAAATTTATTTATTTTATTAAAGTCTTTAGCTGGTAGAAAGTTGAAGTGACCGGCATTTCAAGAAGGGGTGATTTAGGTTTTCGAAAATAAGGCATTGCTGAAATACCGAGTATTTTCGATTTTTTAAGATATTTTCTGAGGCCAATATTTTCGCAACCGTAGGTATGTGAAAAAAAAATTTAAATGAAAAATCAACTTGTTTTGGTGTTCTCTACACGCACCTATTCTATGTCCATTGATTTGTGAATTGCCCTCTATATAGGAAGAAATTTACGTTGTACATTTTCTTGGCGTACTTATGGCACTTTATAGTTTCTAATCACAAATCCGAGCGTTAAGACTGAATCCGTAATATTCTTTATATAATATGAAAATGTCAACTTGGAATCAGTTAGGGATATGTATGTACAACATTAAATTATTACCTTTACATCAGTTTTTTAAATCAGGAAATTGCATTGCAAACAACTTTAAATCCAAATAATAATTTATCACAGCTAACTTACTATACTTACTATATTACTAACCTCATTTATAAATAACAGAACTAGCAAAGGTCCAAGATTGTAACCTTAAGGCACATTCGAGCTAGCTTTCAATATTTGTTGATTCATGTCGACAGTATGTAACATACTATTTTCTATTGGATAGATACGTTTAGAAAAGTTGCAAAAACGAAAGGTAAAGCCAACAATATTTAAATTATAAAGAAGTTCATGTTCAATACGGTCAAAAGTTTTCGTAAAATCAGTGTACACCACATCAGCTTGTCCTTGAATATCAAGTTCACTGAAAATATATTGAACGAGGCAACACAAACTGCAATTGGTTGTAAATATTTTCTCTATAAACTCATGCTGATCTAAATTTATTAATGTTTTTACCATTGGGTATGTGCGATTGAAAACCACCTTTGAAAAGTGGCACATAATTGATATCAGTCTATATTTTTTTATTTCTGCTTTTAAAGATTGGAAAAGTAGCGGTTTTGAAAGTTAAAAATAGCTTATAAAAGCCGATTTAATATGTGAGCACAATCCTTTACAACATAAGACAGCATTTTATCATAGCCAGATGTCATCTTATTTTTTAATCTGAAGATCGCTGAAATTATTTCAGTTTCATATAAGTTGCAAACATTAAAAACAAGATAGGCAATATCATGCATCATTATTGATTGTATGCACACTACTGAAAACTTCAGCAAATTTATTTACTCATATATACAAACAATAGTAAAGCTTACGCTTAGCGGACACCTGCATAAACAAAAGAAATTCCTTATAGGTCCTTCACATAATCGTACTCATCCATGCAACTAATCGATCGAGAATTAAAAATTCACCATGACATGTCTCGACCTTCTTCAATCTCCATCACTTTTTGTTTTTCTATTTACGCTTTGTCTCTGCTTTGAAAGCAGCAATAGGCAAAGTATTGTAATTGGTTTTGCTACTGTAATATCTAAGGCAGCTAAGAATTTCGAAATTTAGGTAGCTACAAGCAAAATTTCGAAACAAAACAGGAACCTGGCAGTATTAGAGCAGGACCTAGCAATACTAACGCAGGTCCTGGTAGTATAAAGGCAGGACCTGGTAGTATAAGAGCAGGACCCGGTAGTATTGAAGGACCTTAGGACCTTAGTCTAGATCGGGACATTATTTGTTATTTGAAACGTATGTTACTTTTTTAAGTCAACTTCAGCTGAACAAACGTGGTAAATATTTTGTAGCCGTTTTGTGTCACCAATTCCAATTTTGTAGTTTGTGCCATTTTCGAATACAATAGTGGCTGGTAGCAATAAAAAAACATGTTTTTCATTCAAGTTAAAAATTTTTTACTGCTTGCACTTGTTTAAACACGAAAACTCAAATAGTCATTAGTCAAATTCGAATAATATTAGTAATTTTCATTAAAATGCATTTTTGATAAACCGTAGCTGGACTGGAAATCAATATTTTGGTTTTCTTGCCCCTTCAAATTTGTTATCAAAGCTGTGTCGAGAGTGCAAGCCAAATGCGTGAGTAAGGGCAAATTTTCTAATTTCTCATATGTGTGTTGTGACGTTGAGTGAATAAGTTTATATAGAGGCGCATCCCTGTACAAATAAACGACTGCTATGCTGGGCTCGAGATTTGGATGGCGCTGCAGGAGAATTGGGCCCGAGATTTCTTAGTCTGCTGCCAACAGTTGAGGGAGTGACATCGACCGCTCGTCTGTTATTAGCAAACAGTTTTGTGTGATCTGTAGTTTTAGTTTCTACTGTAGTAGTGTTTTTTGCAATCATAACAACAGCTAATCACAACTGTGTTTAAAAAAACTGTTTAAATAATAAAAGACGAAACAAAGGAATAAGTTTTTTTAAATTTCCAGTTACTGACGGTAAACGTGCCCAGGAGTGGCAAAAAAATTGCGGAAATTTATGTATTGCTCTAATGGACGTTAATGAATTAAAATATAAATTAAGTTGTGAGGTGCATTTTTCTCAGAACTATATTATAATAAACAATAAGAGAAAATTGTTAACTAAAAATGCAATTCCCATACAGTTTATTGAAAAAGGTGAAATTTGTCTCATTAATCTGTGGTTTTCAAGTTTTAACTTTCTTTCACATATACAGTGTCGATAAAAAGTTTGGAATACATAAAATATCTCCTGAAATAATATAATTTTGGAAAGATGCTCACGTCGATTTTTTTAATTAAATTTGCCACTTTTTGAAATGATGAAGTATTAAGGACAGGTAGGTATCATTGAGCAGGATTTTTTTTAATGGCAACTCCAATTTTTTTTCTCGAATATGAAAGAGCTTTTTTTTTATATGGAATCATAAAATTTTTATTAGGCTATTTAAGAAAAATTTCGAGATAAATTCAATTGAAATTTCAAGATATCAAAACACTGAATTATTATCTATAATTTTTCTGTAGGCTAATAGCTACATTTTGATTTTAAAGTCCTCATTGCCGAGTAGTAGGCATTAAAATAGTTTCTGTATCAAAATTTGATAATTTGTCATACAATAATAATTATGATACGATATCGTGAATCTGCAATTATCTCGATTTTTTTACGTTACTTACCAAAATTTTTATGGCGCCATATTCAGAAAAAAAAGCTTTTTTATATTCCAGAAAACACAATTTTTTTCCTGCTCAATGATACGCCACTGTACACAATTTTTAATTATTTCAAAAAGTGGCAAATTTAATTTAAAACTCGACGTGTCTAAATATTTTTCCAAAATTACTCTATTTCAGGAGATATTTTTTATACCCAAATACCCAAAATTTCATTAATTTATGTCGTTGCATGTTCTTATATAGAGCCTCAAAGTCCCAAAAATAGAAAATTCTTATCTTTTAGAATGAGTAAACATTTCGAATATTTACTTTGATTTAATACGATTTTCGTTATTTATTTTTTTATTTATTCCTATTTAATTAATTAAAAACAATTTTAACCTAATTTTTTAACTATTTAATTTAGTTGTAACACAATGTTAAAAATTATTACTTCTAAACTGCATTTTCGTTTTTTCTTCAAAACTTCACGTCCTACTGACTTCAGACAAGAGGGACTTTTCTGGGTAAAATTGCATGTTCTTTCATATTTTTCGAAAACATTTGCAAAATTTCAATTCAGCTATACTTTTTTATATAAAAATGTTAATAGATACCCCTCTATCTCCACCACTGCAATCAATATGCGATGATTTTCGGTGTCAAATTATTTGTTCTCCAATAGGTCTTTTGCCGCAACATGACGATTTATTTTGTTAGCGGTTATTTAGTTAAAAAATAAGTAAACAAAACAAATATAACATTGAGCATCCTGTTTCTCACAAACGAAGCGTTTTAGGACCCATATATATATTGGAACTTTTCGTCTCAAAATGAGATCTTATAAAAATTCCTGAAGTCCTGCTATTTAAACCTGAGACACTCTGTATATTAAGCATGTAAAACATGTAAAATCTGCTTCATTCAAATTCTACCTGATCTTAAAAAGAAAGAAAACAAATTGAAGCCGCAGCTGTTGAGTGAGTCACGCAATGCCGCAGCCGGACAGATTCCAGTTAGTTTAAATAAATGAAATAGATCGGCCTAGGCGGCGCTTCAGATCAGCGCTATAGTTTGTGGACGGTGCGGTACCAGGGGTAGAATGTGGTGGGGAACCTACATGAATTCGTTTTGGGCCATTGGACTTGCGGCTCTTGTATACTTATTCACTCAACGGTTGTGAGCAACAGTAAAGCCTAGAAATTTTTAAAAGAATATTCGCTCTCGCTTTGTCTTGCTCGCATATTTGGTTTGTACATAGTATGCATATATGTACTACTATTTGAAAAAGCTGCAAATATTTAATAATATAAGTATTTTCTAAACATAAAAAAAATTAAGAAATATGAGGCAGTTTTTTTAGAATTAATGCAACATAAAAGGGGCTCTTATGCAGTGGCAATCTCAGGAGCAAGAAATACATTGCCAATTCATCTAAAATAATTGTTTCTCTTACAATTTTGATACCAGTATTTCCTACATTAGAACCTACTACATTAGAACTTTATGCTACTTTACAAAACATTGTAACAGGCTCTTTAATGCTGATGCAGTCATGACGCAAGACGCATATATTGCTTTAAATAATTTCGCCATATTACTATTTCGTCTTCTTCTATAAACATATTCCTTCGATTTCGTTTTATTAAACGGACATTCATGTCACGCACAATTGGCAAAACCACGCTTCTAGATATTCTAGACTATTTCTTCTTGAAATTTAGCAACCTGATTTTTTTATTGTTGGAAGCTTGTTAATGAACATATTTCATACATATTTCAATTCACCCTCACATTTTGGTCTCGTGCCTTAATCCCTTCATTCACGTTGTTCATTATCATATTCCTCACCTGTTAGATTGGAGCGTTTACTATTTTAGGAACACGCTGTACAGCTAGAATTATTACCCATTCTTAAGAACACAAAATCACTATTAAATTAATCACAATACACATACAAACTTTTCCCTCGCATACGTTACTATCAGCTGTGCAGATGGAATAGGGCATCATTACCAATAGAAGTCGAGCATTCTGATATGTGCATGCGCATTTGCTGCGGCAAAAGGAATAACCGGTTTCCGAAAAGGAAACCGAAGCTGTGTAACATAATTATTTTATACGAAGAATTTACGGACGGCTCATATTATGTTGACTGTTATAAATTAGGAGCAGGTTTATGAACCCAGTCACTCTCTGTACTATTTTCAAATCCGACTATAGTCCCCACATAGCCTCGTGGTTGGCAATTGAAACGACGAAGCAGGAAAAAAAAGATTTATGAAGTCGTTAGTGTTAGTATTTTTGACGCGTTTATATTTGTGCAAACAGGAATGCTCGGGATGAGTTGCATGTAGAGAGTGGTCTTAACGGTTGAATGAAAAATTGATCAAAATGCAATTCAATACCTACTACATTACTTTGTCTGTGACTCTGTGTGATATCGTGCAGATAATTAACGTTTTTCTATTCGCTTTTCAGGCGCTGTACGAGCTGGAGCTAGCGGGCTGTAACGAAATCACAGAGGCGGGCCTGTGGGCATGCCTCAACCCCCGGATAGTGTCGTTGACGCTCACTGACTGCATAAACGTCGCCGACGAGGCGGTGGGAGCAGTGGCGCAGCTGCTGCCCGCCCTTTACGAATTCTCCCTACAGGCCTACCACGTCACAGACGCGGCCCTAGGATACTTCTCGCCAAAACAAAGCAATTCCCTCAACGTGCTCAGGTTGCACTCCTGCTGGGAGATCACTAACCACGGTGTTGTAAATATAGGTAGGTACACTGAGAGAAAAAAATTCACTAGTGGTAGGTTTTGCCTCAGCAAGAGAATATAAAATAAAGGACAGATAAATAATTTAATTGTAGCAGCAACATCAAATTTTCTGAAAACCTGTCACAAATGAACAGATCATCTAAAAAATCACGCACATTATGCCTGCACGGACCTGCAAAGACTGATCATGAAAGTTTCCAGTGTTATTTAATGGAGCATCGCACACTAGACCAGCACCTGTGTGTACCGCTATCTGTAGCGACCGCCACTGAAGCACTGAAATGTACGATATGGAATGCGTTTAGTCCATTTGCGCATCCAAATAAAGGTACCAACCTTAGGAGCAGACAAAAGGAGGCACATGAAACTCATCAAAGACATACTTCATTGGTTATGTATCTGGGTGCGAGAGAGACAACTATTTGCACGTACGATATGAATTGTGTTCTTATTTTGTTTGTAAACACGTCATTGGCGTACAGTGTGGTTTCTTCTTTTATCTTGTATCCGTTAGTGTTATTCTTTGTGTTTTTTTGTGTTTGTTATTGTTGGAACAAGTCATGTTCTATAAGGGATTGTAAAATTAACCAGCATATAGCACGAAATAATTCTCCATATCCAGAATTCAATTTCATTTTAATTCACAATCAGCTAAGCCCCTACTGCTCCGCCATTGCTAGAGGCACAAAACAAAATATAGCGCTAATCATGAATAATCCATTCGCGCAGCTTCTAGCACATTCCAGTCATCATAATATAAAATTACATTTCAGTGCACTGCAGGTCGTGTCGGTGGTCTGCAATTTTTACGCCAGGTCGCGCTAGTCCGACGTAAGCTATGTTCCCACTATAGTCTGGGATTGGTTTCAAACGGTTAGAAATATTAGACCTGTTAAGTTGTGAGTGTGTTTACTTACTTTAAACAAGCTGCAAGTCTTTCGTCAGATGACATGGCTCAGCATCTTGTATTTTCACGTTTTAAGAGCTCAAAAAAATATTTTTGTAACATTCGGAAATACTGAAAACAAATTTCACTGTGCCCTCTCCAGTTCAGAAAATGATAACATTCACTTCCTCATTTTACTGACTTCTTAATCCCCCCTCTCACCATACAATATCGTTAAAAAAAATTTCTTATTCAAAGCTACACTCAAGTACTACTTAAAAACTTCAAAATGTTTACCACACATAAACTGCATAAAAAGTAACTGGTCCGTGCTGGACAAGTGTACGAAGTCGTACAGATTTGCAGATCCACCCTGTGCTGGTCCGTGCAGGCATAATGTGTGCGATCTTCAACTGTGGTTACCAGCAATGACTAAATTTCTAACTGGAGTACCTGAACTGTGTTGCTATAGTTATTAAAACTTTTAACTAAATGTATTTCTGATACATTAAGAACAAGTTAACTATACATTAAGCTCGGTTTCACACAGGACAATATTATCGGTGTCAGAATACAATGTTCTCACATACCGCCAATAAATCTGTTTATAATGGAACCTGCAGATTTAACACATTTAGCTACTAAGGTTTAGTCACGGGATGCTAGATATTATATTATTTGGCTTGACAACAATTTATTTGTAGATGGAAATTTAAAATGCATGCAATTTGAATTCGCGTCTAAAACGAAATTATAAATTAACCGTCCGATTCTACAAAGCCATCCGATAAAGATCACATTATATTACTAGATGAACATGCATTTTTTTCTGACAACATGAATCTACTGCATTATAGTTCAGAATCCAGATATTTCTTTCAACAATTTTTTTGCATACTTATTTATACAAATCACAAGATAAAGGTATATCTACAATAAAGATGCAATAATTACATAGGTAACTGTTTATTTTACAATAAAAATATGAAAACAACTCTTTAATGTGAATTATGAGTTGTGAAACTAAAAAATTTAAAATATGTTCTATAATCACAACTTAACTCGTTATAATTAAACTGATTAACACTTTCAGTTCTTACTGCGTTGTAAAACAAACTCAATGTGACTAATACGTTATGCCGTTAAATACATTATTATTGTCAGAGACAAAGTCTATTATGCCAATAGTTTTATAAATACAAAAATAGCCAATTGCTAATGTTAAAAAAAGGCAAATAAAATCATACAAAAAGTATATACCTACTTGTATATACACAAAATCCATAAATAATTAAAAATTACGGCAAAATGACTGAAAATACATTGAAAAGTTAATTAATAAAATAGAAATTGAACAGGTCATACCCGCACACGGAATAACAAACCAATTTACGCGCTTAAATAGCAATATTTTGAAATCCATAAAAGGCAAATACAGAAACTCCTAAATCATTAGAAAGGTACCTAATTTAATTCATTTAAATAAAAATATACAGAGAGTTCTATTGAAAAAAATCAACTTTTACGCATTAGAATTTTCTTAAAATTAAACGTCACAAAGTCACACCCTAAATTGAAGACATGTTCATTTCTCAGTACAGCACTCTTGTTTATCCTCCGCCTCCGTCTCAAATTTCTTTTTCCTGTTGGACAAATTTTGGTAGCAACGTATTTTCCAAAAGGATAATGTGTTTGTAATTTGTTTATTAAAAAATTGAATAACTCTGCAACGGTTACCTATTGGTATTTTCAAAAACAAAATGTCACTGAATATATAATTTAATTTGTAAACAGAAATTTAAAAAGTATACACAGGGTGTTGATGCATTTAAAAATTAAGTTTAATATAGCCAAGTGGAAATGTAAGCATTACAAATGTAAATTATTTTAAGATATGACGCTGTTAGGGTCATATAATGTTTATTTACACTTCTTATGTAAGGATATAAGAGGCTTTATCATTTGGTTGCAATACCCTGTATACTGTACTAGGATAACAGCTTTGTTCCACAATCAATTTTCAATCGTCAGATGCATGCGCATTTCAATTAATAAGACCATGACCTGAAAATGAGCAGGATAAAGATAAAATTTTTAATCCTATCTAGAAAGATTGATCTGAAGTACTAAGTACACATGCTACTACCTGAAGATTATCTCCGTAGAGTTCAGCTCTGTGAATGGCAATTTCACTACTAATTGTAAATGACAATTTTCCTACTTTCTTCAAATAAGTTGTCTAACACCCACACGTGCCCCTGTGCTCCCTTAGTTCCGGCAATATATACTTATACATATGCAGCTATATAAGTTCCAACCCGGAATACAACTTAATAAAATTTTCTCTTGCCACAGTCATCATGGATTACTGTGGCGGCGGATAGTGGTTGTTTTACGAACATTGCACTTAACGCGCAATTGGATATTTTAAAATATAAACCTATATTATACATTTAAAAATGTATTGTAAACGTTACCATAAAACATTATTTTTGTTTTCATTTATACCTCAAATTGAAAACGTGTAGTGTCAATGTATTTTATACGTTATAACATATTTACGTATTTGTATTTTACCTTTAACATTACTCAGTTTATGAACGTTCAAAATCATCATACGTCTGTTCAAGCAAGAAATTCAGACTGGTTCCAAACTAACAAAAACGTTCGTGCAACTACATATTGCAAGATGTTTACTGATAACGAATACTATAACGAATATTTCTGACAGTTTGAAACCAGTCCGAATGCTTTACTTGAACAGACCTCATGTGTCAGACCAAGCATTCTATATTTTGGCGAAGGCGCCGATATTAAACTAACATCAAATTCGGGGAAATATTCCTATTCCTTATTATTGAACTAATTGTATTTATTTTCCAATGCGACCACAACCTGAAAATGAGCAGGATGAAGATCAAATATTTAATCATATCTAGAAAGATTGATTTGAAGTATTAGGGAAATTGCAGATCAGGTCAAAGTAAGCCAAACAAAAGTGTGTACACACGCTACTACCTGAAGACCATCTTCAATTCTGTGAATGGCAATTTTACTAGAACTACTAATTGTAAATGACAATGTTCCTACTTTCCTCAAATAAGTTCTCTAATACCCATTCTGGGGGATACGTGCCCCTGTGCCCCCTTACTTCCTCCAATGTATACTTATACATATGCAGCTATGTAAATAAATAAAGTTCCAACCCGGAATACAACATAATATAATTTTCTCTTGCCACAATCATCATGCTTACTGTGGTGGCAGCTATACTCGCGTCAAGAATTCAGACGTCTTACGTCATAGTTGACATTAGGCAATTGTCTTTATTGTCAACGTAAATTTCGACATTTGGTCGCGTTAAAAACAACAATTTTTTGGAATTTAGTGCAATATATAATGCAAACATTTAGTGTAGTATATAGTTTTATTACTCTCAGTTGCAGTTTCTTAAATATTTTAATAAAAATATAATGAATTATTCATTTGTTCGTATGACGTAAGTCGTCTGAATTCTTGACGCGAGTATAGTAGTTGTTTTACAAACGGTGCACTCAACGCGCAGTTTAATGTTATTAGGTATACATTTAAATATATCTTGATGCAAACGTTACCAGAAAACATATTATTTCAATGTTCATTTCTACCTTCAATTGAAAACGTGTGTAGTATCGATGTATTTTATACGTTGTAATATATTTAGGATTTTTATTTTACCTTTAATATTACTCATTTTATGAACGTTCAAAATCATCATAGGTCTGTTCAAGCAAGCAATTCAGACTGGTTCCAAACTAATAAAAACGTTCGTGCAACTACCTACAGCATGATGTTTACTGATAGGTAACAAATTCATAACTTTACTGGCCGAATATTTCTGACAGTTTGAAACCAGTCCGGATTCTTTACTTGAACAGACCTCATGTTGACATACAAAGCATTCTATATTTTGGCGAAGACGCCGATATTAAACTATTAGATACTAATTTACATATCAAAATCGGGTAAATATTCCCATTCTTTGTTATTGAACTGGTTGTATTTATATATCTTACCTTTTCTACAATGCATCATCAGTATTGCATTTGATTTATTAAAAAACTATAGCCATAAAATCTTTATACAGGGTGACGACAAAGTAATGCGATGTTATCAAACTTACCTTAGTCAAAAGTTGATGGTTAAAAGATTCAGGGTGTCAAAGTAAAAATTTTATTTTCGATATTTGTAAATAACTTTAAAAAATCCAAAGATTTGCATACATTTTAGATATCGGGAGTTTTTGGGGGCAAGAAATTCAATTTTAACGTCACTAGTAGAGGGTGCCACTTATAACACATAATGCTTTTTTTTAATGACAGAACTTTTATACGGTTTAAAATAGTCGATTTTCCTCTTTTTAATCTGAAAAACGTATAAGGTCGTTAGGAGTAGTCGTTTTTGAAATAATCCTATTTGAACTATTCAGTGCACTGAGTAGAAACGGTTTTGGTTTCAGGCAGAGGGCCTTTTCCGCTGAAAATACGACAAAATGTTACTTGAAAAAATTCTTCAGAATGGTAGCTAAATTATGACGACGTGCAGAGTTATGACGACGTGCAAAATTACAAGAAATCGGCGTGCTTTGATGAAATCTTTGTGCTTCGATGAACTCATTGTTGAAAATTTGGTTTCATCAAACCTTGTTTATATCACCGTTGTTTTAACACTGTTCAATTAACTGTTATAAAGTAGTTTTTAACTAAAGAACATATTCCTACTTAAATATGAAAGATAATAAATGAAAAATTTGTTATTATAGTCTGTTTAGAAATGAAAGAGAGTAGAGAGTCCGGGAAGAGAGTAGAATAAAAGCTTATTATGTATGCAAATCGTAAATAAATGTAGTACTGGTGCTTATATTAATATTTTTATATTATGTATTATCGGTATATATGAGGTGTACTTTTAAAAAAACTTTGTGTGACCAGGTTGTACTAAATTGTAGCAGGTAGCTAAAATTTAATCCCCGACAATCCGTCTTTGTCTATGCCGCTTCAATTTCTCGGTCCATTTTTCTTATAAGTAAACAATATAAAAACGGCATTTCAAAACATGAGGCATCATAACCGGTTTAAGAGGGTTTTCAGTAATTCAAATAAAATTATTCAATATTATTATCAAAATATTTATTTAAATTTAATGTATAGACTTTTATTCCACACAAAAATATATGTATTTTGAAAATTCAAATTATGGTGAGTAAATGTAGTGTTGTATAAATGTGCAATAAAGAAAATAAAAAAGTAGGTATATTAAAATTCATCCTCTTAATATTCTGATGAATTATCTTCGTCTCCTAGATTGATAACGATAGGTTCCACAGTAACGTCAATTAAATTATCGAGTTCCCACATTTTCTCCTCTTCTTTTTGTACATGATGTATACATCTTTGCCAGTTATCTGCAGGTACTCGTTCCAAGGAATTTTTTAACAAAATTTTCACGTCACTTAATTTAAACGTCGTATTATTTCGCGCTACATCTCCTTTTACCTGCGCCCAGACTAATTCGATTGGGTTAAGTTCACAGTGATAAGGTGATATACTCGAGTCAAGAATTCAGACGTCTTACGTCACAGCTGACGTTACACATTTGTTTTTATTGTCAACGTAATTTTCGATATTTGGTCGCGTTAAAAACAATCATTTTTGCAATTTAGTGCAATACATAATGCTAACTCTTAGTGTAGTATATAGTTTTATTATTATCAGTAGCAGTTTCTTAAATATTTTGATGAAAATCTACTGAATTATTCATTTGTTCGTATGACGTAAGTCGTCTGAATTCTTGTCGCGAGTATAACCGTAGTACCGTTATTTGGCGATTTGTTGCCATTTCATCGATAACATATTTTTTCTGATCTTTATTAAGATTGACAAGTGTCAAAAGTTCCTTTTTCACCATATTTGTTTCAAAAGAAATGTTTTTCCGGATAACCATTGAATTATATCGGCTTTCCTCCAAGCAGTTGTAGCCGTCCGCTCGGTTTGTCGTGAATGGTAACTGGCATTATCCATGACAATTACAGACCCCGGAGGAATAAGATCCAACATCTGTGTAAAATACTCTATGAAAACATCTGCGTTCATGTCTTCGTGATAGTCACCTGTATTTTTACATTCAAATAAAAGTAAACCGCCATCTACAAAACCACTGGCACTACCTATATGTGTCACTATTATTCTTCGCCCTTTACCTGAAGGTGCCTTAAACCCTGTCCATCCAGAAATGCTTGCCGAAAAATTTTTACATTTTTATCTTGCCATACTTTTGTTACAGTATATCCCTCGTTGACCCAAGTTTCGTCTAGATAATAAATATTCCTCCCTTCGTCACGGAATTTTGTAATTGATCTTAAGTAGGATCTTCGCCAACAAATAATTTCATCTTTATTGATAAGAACTGACTTCTTATTCTGCTTTTCCCAGCAAAAATTCAACTCTCGTAAGACGGCCCATAATCTTCTACTCATTTTTGGCAAATCGTTGTCCTCAGAAAGTTCACTTAAAATTTTGTTTAGTGTTGGTATTTCTTTTTTAAAATAAAATGAGTGTACTTTTCTGCGAATGACATTTTTGAAGAAATCATCTATAACGACTTTTGACGTCGCTGTAGATGATTTTGGGGAATTTACAGTATCTTGTTCATTTTTTGTTGTCTTTAAAAGTCTGTAGATAATCGATTTTCCAATCCCTGCCATTTTGGAACACTTTTCCACGATGTCGTCAACACTGTTGGTAGGATTTTGCTGTTCCAATGCATTAAATACATTTAATATAATAATCTTCTCATTCTGAGACAGCGCACATCTTTTCACGCGTTTAGCAGGTACGTAATCTGATAAGCTCGACATTTTACCCAAACAATATTATATCCACTGGCACAATAGTCACTAAACACAAGACGAATTTTACTCTACTGCACTAGCACGTCTTTGTATATTCAGCTCTAAGACTGAATTGATCTGTCACAATACACTGGCTCCTGCCCTATGACGTATCCAGTAAAATATACTAATGTACACCCATTACTTGTTAGCATTAGTGTTACCCGATAATTACCTGAAATGAAATATTACCACGCTCATGGCCGGTTCTTATCTCGGGGTTTTATTACTCTCTTTCATTTCCAAACAGACTAGAGTAGTAGAGTACAGAGATATTGAACACAATGAAAGAAATAATGTCAGGGGCTTCACCTTAGGGTCATAATTCAGAGATCGATTTATGAGATATCACGGACGGTGTCCGTACTCTCATTAGATATAATTAGATCACCTTTGGAACTCGTTAAAACAACGTAAACATGCAACGTCTAATTATTATGTACAGAATGTCCCTTCAGTTCTAAATTTATCAAACTAAAAGTAACAGAGAATTGTATTTTAGTCAAAACTAGTGTTTATGAGTTTAAAAACTATTAACTATAGATAAATTATCAGATAAGAGTTAGTTGATATGATATTTATTTATGGTTTTTGCACTGGTATTGCTACAGCGGCAGAACGTGAGTACGGGAGCAAATTCCGTTTTCCCGAACTGTTTTACGTTAAAAAGGTACTCTTGTTTCAAATTGTTATCTTCAACGGTTTCTGAGAAAATCGCTGTTGAATTAATCCCACTTTGGTCAATTTCTTAGTAATTTAAACAAAAAATAATAATTTAATACGTAATCAGTAATACACATTATTGATGTAGAACAATTATGATATGATGATTTGTTTATGGCTTTTGCGATGGTAATGCTGCGCGAAAGAAACGCGAGTACGGCAGAAGGTTTCCAAACAGAAGGCTGACATTAACCACTTATCCTTTAAGTGGGTTATACCCGTTGCATATTTTAAGAGTAAATAAATAAATAAATCAAGGAGGACATTCCTCACTGTATTCCGCAATTTAGCTGCAACCGTCACTTTTCGAAGGGATCATAAGATCCCTTCGAAACTTAATTTTGATAACAGAGAACAAGCTATTTTAAAAACTGTTCAAAAAACCCTCCACCTTCTCTGATACAAAGTCTTGCCCTACGTATAACACTTCTCGAAACTATTAAGATGCTAAAACGGTTTTGACGAATTTCAGTGGCTGCACCATTGATACGCTGCAGCAATTCCTCACGGGTATCGACTTCGGTGGCGTAAACTTTTTGATTTAGATATCCCCAGAAAAAGAAGTCCAGCGGGGTTAGGTCGGGGGAACGCGGCGGCCAACCTACCGGTCCGTGCCTCCCTATCCACCGTCCAGCGAAATTTTCGTTTAGGACATTGCGACCACTATGTGCCGTGTTGAAAAAACATCTTACGTCGTAAATTTAGAGGCAGATCATCGAGAATTTGGGAAAGATTTTCTTGAAGTAAGTTTAAATAAAGATTTGAAATGAGATGTTGTGGAATTTCAATAGGTCCAATCAGAGTGTAGTGAATTATTCCCGCCCATAAATTTATGGAAAACGTTGCTGGAAGTTTGTTCTCCGAAAATTTAATTTTCCATTTCGGGTAAAAGTAGCTTCGTCACACCACAAAATTTTGGAAGCTTGCTCGTTGTCCAGCGACAAAATTGCATACGTGGCGGAAAATCTTCTGGTATCAAGCCATGTACACGTCGATAGTGATAGGCATGTAGACCTTGTCGCTTTAATATTCTTCCAACCTGAAATATTAGTAGCACATCTAATCAATTCTGTTAAGGAATGTAGTACCGTTGGCCGAGGAACATTTATTTGCCTTGAAATGTTCCGTATGCTAGCCGTAGGATCTTGTTTAATAGCGTCAAGGACCTCCGATTCCCTATTAAAGTTGCAGAATACCGTAGGGAATGTCCTCCTTGATGGCAGCCTTCGGTTTGGAAACCTTCTCCCGTACTTGCGTTCTGCCGCTGCAGCATTACCATCGCAAAAGCCATAAATAAATATCATATCAACTAACTCTTGCCCCGTAAACTCTTCCATTTTTTTCGCTTAGAACTATTAAATTGGCCATCGGGTTGACAATACTTTGACATAAGAATACCTTGATAATTTTGTTTAAATTACTATGAAATTGACCAAAGTGGGATTAATTCAAGAGCGATTTTCTCAGAAATCGTTAAAGATAACGATTTGAAACAAGAGTACCTTTTTAACGTAAAACAGTTCGTGAAAACGGAATTTGCTATCCAATTTGTTAAAAAGTCAAAGATGAAAAAGTTACACACGCAAAACACCAATCCTCGAATCGACTATGGCATAGTATCTTAAAGAATCATATAAATAAATAAAGCTTAGTTTTAGGAAGAGGGACTTTTGCGCATCCTGCCAATTTGTCACTCCTCTCACCCACCAAAAACAGACATCAATTTGAACAATGTCATATTACCGCTTGTTTGATCGTTTACTAACATTGTTGGTTGGTGTGTTTGAGATTCCATAACATGTGTCCGCGCCAGGGCCGTATTTAATACATGTTTACTACTACTTTTGGTACAAATAAAAATGTACCCAATAATTACTAATTTCTGAATAAGAAAATAATAATTGGGAATAATTTCCATAAAGCTATATAATTTTTTGCAGAGATTTAGTGTAAATTGTTGGGTTTGGGGTGTGGCTTATTTAACAAATAACATATTATTTATATAAATATATTTAATGTAAATTTAAATGAATAGGTAGACTAAATAACTTTTTGTACATCATATCAAGACAAGTGATACCCAATGGCTGCAATCCTAGTATCTCATTAATCAAATAAATGGTAATGGAGGTCTTATGCCATGGCCACATAGATCACCAGATAATGAATATTTTCGATGTTCATTTCACTTCAGGCAACTTTATTCCCGCAATTAATTTGACAAATTGTTCAAATGTCTCTTTCAACATAAATAAATATACAGTGGTGTTTCATAATTGATTGTCAACATTAAGGTAGTAAATATGCGGTTGATTTTAAGACAAAATGTTCATATACGGGGTATTAAAGATTTTTTTCAAAGATTGTTTTTTCTAATAACTTCAAAACTACATTAGGTATGTAGATTTTTGTTTAAAACTTGGTGAGTGTAAACTAAATGTGTAGAGATATACAGAGCGATTCAGAACGTATAAAAAAAATTTTGAGTCAACAGGGGACTCCTGCAATTTTGTAAAGAAAAAATCAAAAAGGGCAGTTCGAAAATGATTTTAAAATACACTTCTACCCGGCACTGAAAACTAGTCCACTGTAATACCTGATAAGGTGACAATCTGCGACTGGACAAAAAATTGAAAGAGATACCACAGCATAGGTAGACCAGCAGTTTCACTTCGTTGTCGGCACTTTGAACTGCTTTCAGTTTTCTGCAGTGACCTCGAAATGTGAGTGCGATAGCGCATCCGATAGAATTTACAGAATCGGTGATCAGGACTGGAATAAGAATTTTTTATTTCCGTTTGAAAGCGTTGTTATTCCACATGAAAGTTTCCGTTATATCTATCCACATTATGTAATAATTCATTATACAGTTATAAATGGGTAAGTCAACATGTATTATATAGTCAACTACTACTACTACTACTATCATTTACTGCTACTAACATACAGTGTGAAAATTCGATTTACTTCTTTGGACTCTTTAAAAAAAAAAGAATTTAAAATATATATTATTGCATTAGAAAATATTTTTATTTATTTACTTACTTTTTTTGTTATTAGTGAAAATTACATTTTATTGGGATTTTTTTTAATTTAAAATTTGACATAAGTTTAGTGGACAAATAATTTATTATGATTTTTTTTCTTGTCTTAAATGATCTACGTAAACCAGAAGACAAGTATTTTTCAGAACAGAAAAATTATGTTTACTTAACTTTGAAAATTGTTAAATTGGAGATAAAAGTGCAGTAAAATGTAAATTTAGAAAAAAATTATTTTTTATTATTTTGTTTTGAGACTAACTCTCATTATAGTGACTAAAAGAAATATGATCATCTACATAATTTGAAGATGAGCCGTCTTGTGCAGGAAACGTTGGAACGGTCTTTTTAAGTAATCTATTGCGCGAATCGTTAGAAAACATATTATTTTAAAAATGTATTTGACATAGTTTGTATGAACTATTACTAATCCTGAGCAACTTCTCTAATAAATCTTCTCTATTAGAAGCCTCTGCACAAAACTTTACTCTAAAATAAAAATTTGTATTTGTGAAAAACATAAATATGTATATTTTAAACTTCACTTTCATGAGAAGTATTTATATTCCAATGTTATACTTAAGAAATAAGTTAATAGGTAAGGCAATAGCAGTAAAATATCATTAATGGTTTGTACAGTATATTATAGATTACTTATTACTTATTTATGTCTTTAGGAAATTTAAAGAAACTTAAATTATTATTTATAAATGATATATTTAAACATCTAGCTGCTGCGCAACGACTCGTTCCTCGACCAGACTCAAAATATTGCTTTAATACGGCTCTGTATAACCGATGTTCGCACTCCCAGAGTTGGATGTAAACTGAGGTCTCTGCAGCTTGAAATGGATGCGCGAGCTGCTATGCGCGACTTATTTCGGCCCGAGTGTTTCTACTGGTCTCCCTATACTTTGAAAATATTCAAGGAAAGAAATAAATAACATTTTATAACGCCGATTTTATACAGCAAATTTAACTGCTTTTGTCGCTATTGTTATTAATTACTAATAGATTTAATTTATGGTTTTAATTACTAAAATACTTTGACATACCTGATGTTACAATATTTTGGGCCCGACAACCTAGTTTCTACAAACTAACAGAAATGTTTCTGCTTCTTGCCCGTTTTGAACTTATAAGTTATTAGACAGTTTAAGTCGATTATTGATTATCATGATACGTAAAACGTAGAACGTGTAATTTTCCCTTATACATATAGTAAGATTTGTGTTTCAAAAATGAGTTTAAGTAGGTTAAGTTATCATATTATTCAGAAACGATGATTATTACTTTAATATACGAGTATTGCTCCTTCTGTTCGGTTAGTCTTTTATCAATCTGTTCTGTGTATTCGGAAGTTTTCGGCCACCTCTTCGGCACCATCGGCACGTATACATCTTTGTTTACGTTGCGCAAAGACCCGTGAGCCCATGTACATCCGTATAGCGTAAACGTGGAAAATTCTAATTTGAGCATGCGCGACTGTCAAATTCTACGTACACGTTCACGTATCGGACACAACTTAAACTCTCTATTGACAGCAACTATGAAACGTTTCCGTAAATCATCAACAGTATGTATCCACTTCGCTGCGATACACTTCATTTTTTAAATATCCCGACAAAAAGAACTCCAAATGATTTAAAGTCAGGAGATCGTGGCGGCCATGGTCGGTCCTTCTCGTCCAATCCCTTGGTGTTAATGCTTGGACATGCTATACTTGGTACGGATCCTATTTGAGTCTCGTGTATGATATGTCACACTGCTGCAATAGGTCGTGAAAGTCCTGGACCTCCATCTCTTCCACGATTCGGTTTCAAATTTCCCTAGCGTTGCACTATATTTGCATTCACTGATGAACACCGCGGTAAAAGTAGCTGCATTGCGTACATGTTTTTCGGGAAATCGTTCTGCTAAAGCATTTTCATTTAACCATAAATTAAAACGATATCCAACAACTGCGAGTTGCTATACACGTAAACCATATTTAACTTTTGAAAATACTACAAATTCAATAATTTTGTACTCGGAAACTGTAAGGATTTTACAAAAAAAAATTACGATATTAACTCCATTTTTCATGATGCATCTATTCCCAAATTCTTTTAGAAAAGTTTTGAATCACCCTGTATATTTCAGGGAAAAAATGAATGTTTGGCGCCACAATTAATGTTATCCTGAATACTTTGATTAAAAAATGATAGTCCACTGCATTTTTCAAAAGCAAAAGTTATTTTCTTAAAGGTGCTTCATTTTATAGTAAAATATAAAAAAGATCTCGTGCCTTTTTGTGTATCTTGAACTCAGTGGCGTAAAGTACACTGCAGACCCCGCACGGTGGGTAGGTATGTTGGAGGGGCCAAGCCCTTGGGCGGGAGAGGGTTAGAGTAGTTATATGTATAAAATGGAACAGGCAGACGATTTTCCGCTACGCCACTGCTTGAACTGTTTTTAAATAAAAAAAAAAACAAAGAACAATTATTATCTGTATGTCCCTATTCGCTACTATGGAAAGTACTTTTTAAAGTTTTTATTGAAATAGCATAAAAAAATCTGATTAAAGAACTGTGTTATAATAATTTTAATAACAGGTTAAGATACAAATGAAAGTCAAGAGATATTTTTTATTACAACACCCTGTATATCTATATAAAAAACAAAGCACCTATGTTAATATGAACCTTTTGTGTTAAAATCATGCGCAGATTAGGTAACTTCCTTAATTATAGCCATTCAATTATTATGAAACACTCTGTATAATTAAATTTAAATCGTATTTAAGTTCGTGTTCGTTAAGTAAGTGTCTCAAAATATTGTATATGTTTTAATAAAACGTTTGATAAAATATTTAATAGTCGTGGACAAAGTATAGTAGGTAGGTATAGGTATTCTACTTGCATATATATATATATAAATAATAGCTGTAATTCGCTTGGGTCTTTTTTGCGACACTCACCTATCTCGTGTCGTAAACTTCACCCTCGTGAATTGCAGCATTCAATATATGCTGGTTGAATATACTGTTATTTTGTATTATGAGCTTTCAAAACAATATAAAAACTCCCTAGAGAAATATTTTATCATTATTCTCTCCCTAAACGCAAAATTCCTTATTTATGTCAAGATTTTGACAACAGAGAAATTGATTTTTACTCCCTATCATGAAAAAAAAAATATTTTATTCACAATCGGTTAGTAATATAGACATTTCTTACCTTTAAAACAGTAAGGAAATGACTCATTACTTACCTTCACAAGCATGTGTCACTTTTCCGAAGTATGGCAATGTCATGTTAAGCTGGTTTTAAAAAAAAAATTGTCTCGTACCTTTCTTTGCTTTTCTCCATAATTATTCCGCAGCTTCTCGGACTTCCGGAGGAGTACAGGTTAATTCAAAATCAGACATTATGTACTTGTTTAAGCAAAAAAATTAAAATTTCATAACAGAAAGAATATTTTTTGACTTAATTGTCAAAACCAATAAACTAGTAATATTGCCTAGCAACAGTTTCATGGAGTTCTTTGTCGAAAAAAATATTAAATAATGATAACAAATTTTCTTAAAATTAATGTTTTTAAAAGCTTGTAACTAAGAGATTGTGAATAAAATAGTATACATACCACGCGGGAAGGATCATTCCAGCCACGGCTTTTAGCGGCAATGATCTACTTCTCCGCTAGGTACTAGATATATATTATTCCTCATCTCTTAATTTAGTGAATTTTGTTGGTAAACACTTTCCAAATGATCTTTAACTGGTCGCGTTCAGCAGGCAGTAGCGAATTTTGACCGCTTAGTTATTATGAGCAGTATCGTGGTGATTGATATTGAGGCATCGTGTCATAAAAATTATTTTATGACACATAAAGTGACAGCTCATAGAGTGATCACTTAAATTACCAAAATTATGTCATTAGACACACTGATCAGTGAACGATCAGTGTGCTGAACGCGACCACTTTTGCATATGTGGTGTGACTATCAGTGGCGTAGCCAGAAATTTGACAAGGGGGGGGGTTCAGTGAACAAAGTATTTCAAACTAGATTTTTTCAATAAAAAAAATAATAATTTTTAATAAATTGAAACAATAAAAAGTAAATAAAAAACAATCTCATCATAAACATGTAAATAATAAACACGTACGAACAATATTTGTTACAAAAATGACAAAAATAAGATTAGAACTTAGTAGCAGGTCCTAATGTAAGGTTTCTGTAGGAGATCTAGTTCACTGACCGCGTTGCTAAATCTTGGAGAATAGAGTGATTGCAGGTTTGTAGTGAGACATTACCTATATGACCCAACCAACCCAACCCATGAGGGGGGGTTCTGACTCCCAAAACCCCTCCCGTGGCTACGCCACTGGTGACTATCAATTTGTCAGAAAATTTCTGCGGTTCCAAAGCTTCATAAATTTGTCATTTGCGGAAAGGATTGGCACCCTCTTGGTTTGGGTCAATGTGAGAAATTACCGGTCGACATTTGCCACGCCCCCCCCCTAATTAATGACGTTTTCCAGGATCCCTTCATTCCTGCACTCTATAATAATAGGCCACCTTCCCTCCCGCACAAGTCTCCGACTTCTGGGCTAATCCTTGTGATTAGAATGAATATTATTATTATTATCATTATCATTATCATTATCATTATCATTATCAATATCATTATCATTATCATTATTATTATTATTAGTATATTATTCAACGAGCATATAATAATGATTGTAATTCACAGGGTGTCACAGTTAAAATTTTATTTTCGATACTTATTTGTAAATAATTTTAACAAATCCAAATATTTGCATACATTTTGGAAATCGGTGTTTTTTGGGAGCGAGAAATTCAAATTTGTTTTCGAGATAATCCTATTTGAAATATTCAATGCACCGAGTAAAAGCTGTCTTGGTTTCAGGTAAAATGTCTTTTCCGCTGAAAATACAGCAGAATGTTACTTGAAAAAAGTATTCAGAATGCTAAATAATGACGATGTGCAAAATTTCAAGATTGGCCTGCTTTTACGAAATCTTTGGGCTTTAATGAAACCTGAAAATCTAGTTCATCAAACCTTGCTCATTTTCTTGAAATTTTGCACATCGTCATTTTGAACCTTTTCAAGTAACATTTTGCTGTATTTTCAGCGGAAAAAGCACTTTACCTGAAACCAAAACACTTGGAGCATTGAATATTTCAAATTAATCCAGTCAATCGGTATTGAAAACTGCTGTTTTCGTAACAAAGTTGCTGAAGAACAGCGATTTTTTGGCTCTTCTGCGAAAACGTCAAAAACGCCCGCTTCCACCCTCTACAACTCGAAAATATACATGTTATCAACAAAAACCTTATACGACGTGAAAAAAACTAAAATTACAAAAAATACTTTTTACGCCTTACAGCCAAAACGATTATAAGCGAAAAATTAAAAAAAGCGAACATTTTGAGGTTTTCTGCGTTTTTCGTGATGACGATCTCATACAATTCAGAAAATTTAAAATTCGGAATCAACACCCCAAAAAACATGTAGACCCGTTGAGAAAAAAACTTCCGCAATTTTGTTATAGAAATGGTTACTCCTTAAGGCTCCTGTACTCTCACTTCCATACTGCCATCATAGCTCGTAAATACAATTATTACGCCGCAACACTACCCTTTTCGCTTAAACGGCAACTACACACTGAAGAAGAGACCAACGTGTGAACGCTGTTGGCGGATTGGGCCAAGATCTATTGATGTGTGCACAAAATACCGACAACATTCGGCTGACCAGCCAACGCTAGCCGCCAACGACCAAGTCCGGCAAATGGTCTCGTACACGTTGGCCTTAACAACTTCAATAAGGTATACCTTTTTACGTGAAAAAGGTGCGATGGTTTCAATTACAGGATTCAATAGTCAGATGTATCTAAGCCGCAAAAAAGTTCAATTTAAAAGCAGCACGATGTGCCATAAGCAGCGCGCTTTACTAATGACGCCAAAATTAGGAAAAAATTTGAATTTCTCGCCCCCAAAAACCACGTATCTCTAAAATGTATGCAAATATTTGGATTTTTTAAAAAGTTATTTACAAATATCCAAAATAAAATTTTAACTTTGACATCCTGTTTGTTTTTAACCATCAACTTTTGACTC
Source organism: Monochamus alternatus (assembly GCA_037114965.1). NCBI lineage: Eukaryota > Metazoa > Arthropoda > Insecta > Coleoptera > Cerambycidae > Monochamus > Monochamus alternatus. Next base: position 39,708,469 of record CM073426.1, read on the forward strand.
AAGTAAGTAAGTTCGTCTATACCTCATTAGTTAAAATAAACGAGTCAAGTTCGAAAACACCCTATATATTAAAAGTTTTGTTTTTAAGATATTACACCTCCGCGTTTCAAATATATTAAAATGGATTAAATAATATTTATTAAATTAAATTTCCAGTTTTTTTTCTATGATGTATCAATATAACAATAATTGTAAATTTGTTCACATTAAATTTTAACTTTTCCTTTCCCAAATTGTCTAAATATTTTTAAGAGAGTACTTATCGTATTTAATTTCTCTGGATGACATGATTAACAGTCCTTTTTTTTCAGTTCATTCGCTACCGAATTTAACAGTGCTAAGTTTATCAGGGTGTAGTAAAATCACGGACGATGGAGTAGAGCTTATCGCTGAAAATCTGCAGAAATTACGATCTTTGGATCTCTCCTGGTGTCCTAGAATCACCGATGCTGCCTTGGAGTGTATAGCATGCGACCTCAATCAATTAGAAGAACTAACACTAGACCGGTAAGTAACAAATCAACAATATAAAAGTTCTAGAGTAGAAATTTAACCGCGGAAAATTTGATACAGTACCTATGTTAAATCAAAAATCAACAAAAAAAATTTGAAACCTGGCCTATTGTGTCAGTCGAAAGTTCCGTAAGAGCCCTTATTACAAAGTTTAAAACATCACTTGGATTGAATTAATTATAAAATAATAGAAACAAACTACTGACCATCAATCGATATTAGCTAAAACACGTGACAGTATTTGAAACGTCTATTCCATAAATACAATATGACGGGTACTGTGCTCGGGTTTTCCTCGATAAGATGTAAAATGTTTTATTTCATTTTTAAGATACGTTGCGGTCTTTATTGCTCACGACCTTCATGTGGTATGTTCAAAAAATTTGCACTGTCCTGGGTTGTCATGATTCGCATATACAAATAACAAGTCATATTTACATCATATAAGCACAACTTAAATAACAATTTTAAGCTATGATATAAGTATGCATCCCCCTTACATTAATACTATATACAATTCTTGACTCGAATAAAGCATTTTGAAATAAAACAACGCAAAACACTAAATTGTAGTAAATAATTGATTGAATGAGGCAATACAGGGTCGGCTTAACTTTCGCGTAATATTCTTAATTAATTTTCTAGAACTCATACCATTTTAAACACAGATAGGTTAATGAAAATTGTTTTTATTTTCACCTCCTCTATTATCGCTTTGAAATACTAACAATAAAAGAGATATACAGTAATAACAATTACGCGATAACTATATAATAAATATTTTTTGACTTAAAAATAGCCCAGTGGGCTATGGGAGGTTTCTAACTTTTTTCACCCTATAACTTTTGTGCCAGTAGAAATAATTTGAATTTCATGCCGGGTTATAAATTATCAAATAACTTTTATATAATAAAAGATGACTTCCTTTTTGTTTGACATTTAAGGATGGAAGCAGTGTACATGATTTTAAAAACAATCTCATCTTATAGGTGAACGAACGATTTATGTTTATCTAATGCTTTGTTTTTTTTTTCAGATGTGTACATATAACGGATATTGGAATTGGATATATTTCGACAATGTTATCATTATCATCGTTATATTTACGTTGGTGTTCACAAATAAGGGATTTCGGACTGCAACATTTATGTGGAATGCGCAATTTACAAATTTTATCTTTAGCAGGTTTGCTCTCTTCCTTACGCTTCATTTACATTTACGAGTAAATCGCATACATGTACTTATATTCTTGGTAGGAGTTATGAGTTTTATTCAAACTTATGAGTTAATCCTTGCAATTTGAAAGAGAGTAGGGATATTATTGTTATTATTAGTATTATTACTATTATCATAAAGATATTGTAAATATTTAGAAACCTTCATTAGAGAATCCTATTAACATTTTTTGATATCCGTTAATCTTATATTGTCATAAAAATTTACATTGCCATTGCGCTGCAATGGCAATGTAAATAATGGATTAATGGATTCAATTCTAAGTTTTAAAACTGTTCAATAATATTTATGGATGTCAAATTACAATAATGTTTAAAACCTCGATTGAGTATCGATGTCATTTGACATCCGTAAATGCATAAGGATCATAGGTGCAGTCACCGCATCATAAAGGTTTTCAACCTGACATATATACCACTTTTAGATGGATGTGCCAGTGGACTATTAACACGAAGTTTGGGAGGCATCGATGATTAGGTTGTGTCTATTAGTATTTTTTTGCGAATAACCGTTGTCAGAATAACGGTAACGTAGGTTCGCTAAAATACACCGGTTATGGTTCTTCTTGAATCTGTGGTTGTTATAAATTATATTAACGTTAACAAGCAACAGCAGCATGGACGTGTGTTTTTTGTGTACTTGTTGAATTTATTTTTAATATATATTATTTATTACACTTTAATTTTAATAGTAAAATTTTACTTTGTTCCACCAGAGTGAGGCATGTCAACATTTGAATGGCTAGAAAAATATAACCGTATTATATTCTATTAACTGTTACAAATGGAAAAAGTTCCTTTAAAACAATGTTATTTTTAACTAATTCTACAATCAATTATTTTATTAAGACGTATTGTATGAAATGTTCTCTGCAGAGTGCAGAAGAATTTATGTTATAATCTCACAATTTTCGTAATATTCGTAACCGCTTTTGGCTTACCTACCTCGCTGAATATGTTACTGATTTCAGTAACCGGTGTTATTGTTATGACGTCAACAGCTACGTCATGTCTCTTCCCCACACTAACCGCTTTCACACTAAAACGGTACGGTTACTAAAAAACAGTTACCGGTACTACTACGGTTACTCGCAAAAAAATCCTATATATGTGTCAATGATAAGCGGTTAAACCGTCAGAATTAAAAAAAATATGTATACTAATTCGGAGTGGAAACCTTTATATTGCAACCAGTGTATGTACGTGTAACTTCAGAATTGTTAGCGGGTTAATCACGTTATTCAAACGGTTAAAACGTTAACTACAGATTCTTAAAGAAAGGATCCTAAATAGACAACTTTATAACCACCTAATTAATGTTACTTTAAGATAAATCCGTTAACATTATTGAAGTTAATACACAAGATACCTACCTATATTACATTATAAATATGAATTGCATGTGCGACTGGTTAGAATCTATCTATTAATACTTTGACTCATACTATCTAGTTATTTATTAGAAATCACCATTACGATCACCAAAAATTACTTTTTCTTCGTGTATACATGGGTTCAAAAATTCTTCCTATATACTCGCGACAAGAATTCAGACGACTTACGTCATACGAACAAATGAATAATTCACAATATTTTCATCAAATAATTTAAGAAACTGCAACTGATAGTAATAAAACTATATACTACACTAAAAGTTTGCATTATCTATTGCACTAAATAATGATTTTTAACGCGACCAAATATATAAAATTACGTTGACAATAAAAACAAATGTGTAACGTCAGCCGTGACGTAAGACGTCTGAATTCTTGACACGAGTATAGAAGTTATAGCCACTTAAAGCTCTTATAATCATTTTTTTCTAAATAACTCCGAAACCAGTTCAGATAAATTTCTGAAAATTAGTAAATATAATAGCTGAACACTTAAATACTCAGTTCGCCACTGTAAACAAAATTTTAAAATATTTATCACATACATTCCAACCTGGAGGGGGAGAGGGGTAAAATTTTTTTGTGATCTTTTAACTAAAAAGTATGAAATTTCAGTTTTTCTTTTTTAATAAATAAAAGTACTCTTGGTTCATATTGACAGAATGCTCCATTTTGGACTGAAATCCGTTTAAAAATAAATTTACATGCGTTAATAAATAACACGGAATTGATATTGTAAACTGAGTCAGTTATTGGCATTTTGTGAATGAATTTTTATCAGTTGAAAATGCAACATTTGACCATTATAGACCTAGATGATATTTACTACATTTATAGCATTTGCAAATCGCAGAAATTTTAGTGATCATGGAGGTTTTTGACATACTTGTCGGCAAGAGAGATCTTGGTCTCCAAACCTAAATCCTACAGATTACTTTTTGTGGGATAGGATGAAGGCTACAGTTTATGCTATAGCAATAAATTCTTTAGAAGAATTGCAATAGAGGATTCATTTGACTGAACCAAATCAGACAAAATAAATTTTCAAGGTTTGAGATTGTTTCGGACAATTCGATGTCGAGCTGAAAAATGTATTCAGCCAAATGGAAATCTTTGCATTTGCTATAAAAATTACTAATTAAATAAAGATAAGTTTTATTAATAGTTAGTTATTTTCTATTATTTTTATTAGTTTATTGTACAACTATTTAAGAATTTTTGGACCCATGTTTATATACAAAAAGTAATCTTTTTCGACTGTCTTTTAAAAAATATATTTTTGCAGGGTGTCCTTTGTTAACATCTAGCGGCTTATCAAGTCTGATCCAACTTCGGCATATGAGAGAATTAGAACTAACAAATTGTCCAGGAGCGTCAAAAGAATTGTTTGACTATTTGAGAGAACATCTTCCACGCTGCCTCGTGATAGAATAAGCAACATTTATTGTCCACTTGTTACATTTGATACTAGAATTGTGCAATAACACTCTCAATACATTTCCTATTGTTCGTTTTCATTTAGTTATGTTATTATTCACCTTCCAGTTGGTCCACTAAATATAAATGTATATATTTTGAGAATAAAATCAGCAGAAATGATTAGTGTAATGATATATTTTACTTTGGACTGTAAAGTTGTCAGTAGTAATATCAATGAAACCAAAATGTTTGCATGAATGCAAATTGTTGTTAATCGTATACTTGTTACAATTAAAAAAATATTGGATCATGTATGAAAAGAGAAAATTGGGTATATAAAAAACATATTTAATTTTGTCTGTCTTAAATACTAGTAATCTATAAACAAAATTAACTATCAGTTATCCCACCAACTTAGCAGTCCTAAACCGGGTTCATTAATACTTCCCTGAAACAAAATGTGTAATAAGCATATTTATTAGTATTAAGTAAAATAGTACATAGGTAAGTATTATTAAAAATTACAATAAAAAAACGATACCACTCAGGTTCAACATGCAACTATAAACATATTTACAATGTCTATCCTTAACTAATGAAATGGATGGTATGCGATCAAGAAATAATAGATAGATCATATTATGTAATACTACTATATCACGCTATTTAAGTCATTTATGAAGCCGAATTATGAGATGGAATTATATATTTCGGCCTCTTTCACGAATAAATACTTGTTTGTGCATGCCCAATCTAATCCAAGAATCACAGTAACAAATTCTTCGTTATCGTTTATATCTTTTGTGTGTTTTGTAGTGTCGGTGGTTTCAGAAGTGTTTTAAGTATAATTTGTAATTTTAGTGTTATTTATCGATTAAAGACATTTATTTGTGCTAATAAAATAATGAAGTATTATACTTTAAAAAAAATTAGGTAATTCATATTTTGCACCTTATCCTTTTCTTAATCATTTCTACTGTTTTTAAGATTTGGTGGTTGTAATTTATGACAAGATTCTGTTCATTTCACAGTAATTTTCAAATTTCTATTTAAATAGTGTGTTATTGATATTATATGTTATGCTATAGAACTGTTTTAGAATAAAAGGTAAGTAGGTTCAAAATTTATGTGTATAGAACAAAATGGAATTAGCCACACCTGCCCTAATATAAGTTAGCTAAAATTTAAGTTACAGTTTTTCTGTAACAAATACAAACTGCATCTAAATTTTTGATGAACTTTATTTTATTTATTCATTTATTCGATATACGGGAGCACCCTAATAATAAGATTAAAATTGTCAAAAATAAAAAAAAACAAAATACAATGTAAAATAAAAAATATTTAAAGTTAATTTATTGTATTCTACAGTATGAGACAATATTTCCGCGGTTTTCTGCGCATTTGTCATTTTATCTGTGAAAGAGACAATATAATTCACTCTATTTGATTTCACAAGTAAAACATGGTAAAGACAAACGCCACATAGTTGTATTATATATATATATATATATATATATATATATATATATATATATATATATATATATATATATATGAGATAAATAAATCAACATATTTGCTCGTCTTCAGGTCAGTCACGAAACAGGTACTCATTTCATAAGTTGCGCTATTCAGCTGTCTCCTTTGTTGCCAAATACCTCTAATAATAGCAAATATCTTACATTTTTAATTTGTGACAACAGTTCTGCACTTAATTTGAGCATTGTATGCAATTTAGATACCCACCTGGAAATTACTATCAGATTTTTGGATAAATAAATGTTTATTTTTTTAAGATATGTTTGGTGATGTGTCTTTTGTGTTATTGATATTATTTGGTTCTTACCAATTATCTTGACATTTGACAATGTCGCAGTAGGTATCAAGGATCTAATGACATAATGTTGATTTGTTTGATATGTCTTTATGTTATAAGTAAATATTCACTTTAAAGTGATTTTAGTGAATATATAATTATCGGATAGAACTGCGAAGCTTGTAAAAAGCTTAGGAAGGGATTCTAACGATCATTTTTTCCATAAGTATAACTACTTCATAGGCATAGAACATAACATTTATCTCCATAAAGTATATACTTAATGTTGACTAAGGCCCATATTCATAGTTCGCCCTCAACTTAAGTGTAGCTGATACATCCCTTAAGGGGCCGTTTGTAAGTTAAAAATCAGATTATGTTTTGATCCGTTTGTTTTAATTATTATTCGCAAAATTTTTAAATGTTTTCATATTTTTTATTTTTACAATAGAAAATTTGAAATTTATGAAGCTGAGAAAGTAGTTCAAGTTAATCGCGTTCCTAAAAAATTGATAATAGGTATACAAAATTTTGAAATGTTTGATGAATTCTACTTCCAGGGGTGATATATATTTCGAAAATACTGTGTTAACGTTAACTTAGAAAATATAGGAATCGTTTGCCAATACCACCAATATTACAACTTTGTGTAGCTGTAGCAGTCAGATTTTATGGTAGTAACAGTTTTTAGATAAGTAGGTATTCTATATGCAATTTTTTAACTGTCTTATTGTGATGGTAATATTAAGCTTTCGTCTTTTAAGAAAAAATATTTTTTGATAAATAATGTAATTATATTTTCAACATAATATCTCTATTTTATATTTTCAATATAATATCTCTATTTTATATGTTTCCAGCTTTTTCTCAATTGTTTACAAGGGACGCTTTGAAAACTCAAGACTGTTAAAAATTGAAAATTTTCAAGTTTATTTGTAAATTTTAAAGTACAAACAACCAACAGATTTTTTACTCTCTAAACTATCTTTTTCTTTAGTTATTAGTTGCACTAATAATAGTTTATCTTATTGGATAGTCACAGGTTTATTCCAATTTTGAAAAATATCATCCACTCAACATGACATAAATTTAATAGTGCAACTTACAGTAAAATTTATAATCGTATTTACTCAAGTAATAAATAAAAGTAATTAAACATCGCGCTACATGGCTACATGCATACGGTTAGTACTACAACCAATCAGATCAGCCGGATACATAAATGTTGCCAACACAAATTTGGCAGCTTGCCATCTCAGCTAAGGGATGGTCGAGTGCTGTTTATGAAATAGATACAAGTGTGAGTCTTGAGAGACCCTTGGGCACTCAGCTTGAGGGATTCACTATGAATACAGGCATAACAGCAGCATTTTTATATATTTTTTTTGTATCACACATTTACTAAAAGTCATATTAGTAGTTTGTTATCAAAAACCACTTTACTAAAATATTTTATACTAAGTTCTGGATAAATAAATGCTCAAGAGTTCCTTACCCTACCTATGTCCACATGCTATAGATCCTGATCTGAGCCAAATGTCACCGAAATATGAGTACCATTTTTTACATTTAATACATTTGTCTCTCTCTCTCACACACACATACACATATATTTGTTTATCCTGACCCCAAACAAGATACATGTTTTGTACCGACGCTATTCCTCTTATCTTGCCTATATGTTCGAATATTAAATTGTAAAGAATTACTTACTGTTAAACTATATGGTACTTTATTTTCAACATTTTCTTGACTTTCTTGCATAGTTGTTGGTCCAGTTGGACAAGTTTCATTAAACATTTCTGCTGTGACTCTAAATCTTATAGATTCTCCAGCATCCATAAACAAATCATGCTTACTACCATCGCCGGTATCGTACTCCCATACCCAGGCTTGTTCTGTTTCATTAAATTTGGAAGGATGTTGCAAAGCACTAGGGGGAATTAAAATATCATCAAAAAATCCTAATGTTACATGGACACCTTCTTGGCTACAACTTCTAATTTTGCCTATCAATACCTCTTCAATAAAAGGTCTAAAAACTATATATCGAAATGTTACTCGGGTATGTGAAGCTCCATCACCAGGAAATATAAAAGACTCTTGTAAACTCACAATGTCGAAAAGAGCAATACACAGTCCAACATTTAAAACTACCTAAAAAAAATTTAATTCAAATGTTCCACATATTTTCAACTTCAATATAAATATTACAAACCTTATTTGCTAACTTTTTATTTAACTCTCCAGCTATTGCATCATTCAGCTTCATATTAAATAATTCAGGTGGGATTCGGGTAACATTTTTCATTTCTGCTAGGATAAACATTTTTAAAGTTAAAGCTAATATATTATATCCGTTAAAATGTCTGTTAAAGAAAATGTATACATAAATAGAAAAGTAAATATGTAATATACAAATTTAAATAATATGAAAATTAAGCTACAACTATAACCTCAAAACACATTCAAATTTTTGTTTTCTTTGGTTGGTTTAGTTCGATCATAGCGTTGTTCATAAACCCTACACACCGTGAAGGTGTAGTGTTTTGGAATTCAGTGTTGCACTCCAATAATAATTTTGCACCACTTTCACATAAAAAATTTGACTGTTCGTAAATTCAAGTTAGGTAAACTGGCATAACCCAATTCGTTCGTTTATTACAGTGTAGCTAAGTGCATGTATAATCCAGGCGTTCAAAAATTTTAGTGTAGTGCAATGGTGCAGACACTACTACACTGTCTAACAAGGTGGTGTAAAAGTGTAGTGCAGTATATTTGTGGCGCAAAAATGAAACTTTTATAACAAAATTCACTTTTTGATAGATATTTTTAAACTCATGGGTTTTCTGTTTTGTCGCAGAAATGGTTAATTCCGAAATATGTTAAGAAGCATATTTACAGTATAATAACGGACAACCTTGTCTGGAACTGCAGGGATACAAATTTGTTTTTAGTGGTAATTATCGATGATACCTAAGTTAATTTAACTTTAAGATATGTACAAATAAGTTATTATGTATTACTTTCTTCGGTATAGATGATACTAAAAAAGAGATTTTTGTGCCCCAGTCAGAATTTGACACTTTATTAAGAAAAACAAAACAGAATTGGAAATTTGGTTATGCCAGTTTACCTAACTTTATTTTACGAACAACCAAATTTTTTATCTGAAAGTGGTGTAAAATTATTATTGGAGTGCAACACTGAATTCCAACACACTACACTACACGTTGTGTAGGGTTTACGAACAATGCTAATAACTTATTTGTACATATCTTAAAGTTAAATTAACGTAGGTATCATCGATAATTATCACTAAAAACAAATTTGTATCCCTGCATCAACTCCAGACAATAAGGATGGCTGTTATTATACTGTAAATATGCCTCTGTGCATATTTCGGAATTAACCATTTCTGCGTCAAAACAGAAAACCCATAAGGTGCCTTTGAGCTTATGATGTTTAAAAATATCTACCAAAAAGTGAATTTTGTAATAAAAGTTTAATTTTCCCGCCACAAATATACTGCAGTACACTTTTACACCACCTTGTTAGACAGTGTAGTAGTGTCTGCACCATTGCACTACACTGAAATTTTCGAACGCACATAGATTATACATGCACATAGCTACACTGTAATAAACGAACGATGTTATTACACTAGTGCAGCAGTGCAAGCCTATTGAGTTTATAAACACCATATCTCTGGTTTATAATAAATAGAGTAGCTTATATAACGAGTGGTTCGGTTTAGGTCACGTTCCAATATTAACTTGATTAACCAAAATGGTTAAGCGTTCCAGCATCGTATGCTAAATCGTGTCGGATCTTAAAACACGGCTACTACGATTTAGCAGACAATAGTTCCAGTACAATAAAATTTCTGAAAATTGTTTAATTTCGGAACTCTGATTAAAATCAAAAAAGTTACCCGAATATTAGTGCGCATTCTGTAATTTGATTAGTCTTTTTACCACAGTTCTGGTATCTTGGTAACTGAAATTTGTAGTTGAATTACGGAACCAGTGATTTCTTGAGTAACCAAAAATTAAGATATTTATGTAGTTGCTAAGTTATTTACATTAATATTATTATTTTTTAATTACAACTTTTTACTATTCTGGTCGGTTGAGGCATCTCGACTACGTCATACCAAAACTGTATCGCTCGAAAAGAGTTTGCTTGATTGTGCATGTCTAGCTTATTGTTCTTGGGCTTGGATTGTGGATTTTTTCCATCTTTTTTCTATTATTTCGTGTTCTATGCTAAGCTATTCCGGTTGTGCCGGTTCACTGAAATGTAATTTTATATTCAGTGTTCCGGTTCTCGCTTCGGATTCAAAGTTCTGTGCTCCTCATGTACTTCTTCTCGCGCCTTGTTTATTTATACATATACATATTAATACATATACTCGCATGGACTCACTTCTAAGGTCTATGATTTCATATCATATCTCATAGACGTTTGGTTTGTATTAAAATAGTATATCTTGTGATAGTTATGTTTTAATTTAGAATTTTATCTTACTGGACATATAAATTACATTGTAGAAGTCTGACTTCTTCATCTCACTATGGAGATTAAAGCAAAGTGTGTAGCGATACCTACGTTTGTAAATCCTCACTTATTTTGGGTAATAGAATCCAATAACGATGAAAGAAATAAAACTTTAAACCATATGAATAAACTTATGCAAGATGAACATATAAACCGTGAACCTACTTTGAACGATTCTTTCGAAATTGGAGAAGTAAGTAATGCGTACCAATAATACTGAATATTATATTATTTTATTATTTGTTTTAGATAGTCGCAATTTTTTTGGATGGTAAATACTACAGAGCTATTATAGAAGACATACCTAATGCAGAAACACGAGACAAAAAGAATTTTTCGTTTTTGTGCTGGTTAATAGACTATGGAATTATGTACGAAACAGATGTAGTATATAAATTGTCACGCTCTCTAAGAAAAATGGCTCCATTGGCATTGCAGGCTTGTTTAAATAATGTAGCATACGTGAGACAGGTAATTTTATGTCTGGTACTAAAATTTTTTAAATAGATATTATTTGCATTAGAGGAACTTGGTCAATACTTTGTGAATTCGAGGTAGAAATATTTTTCTGATCTGAATATATATATATATATATATATATATATATATATATATATATATATATATATATATATATATATATATATATATATATATATATATATATATATATATATATATATATATATATATATATATATATTAAATCTGTAAAGCAGAGTTGACATGGTTGCAAATTGGAATTTATTAATATTGTTCTCATGAGCTGATTTTAATTAAATCCAAACATTTTTAATTAAAAATATTTACATATCACAGTTCCCTAATTTGTAACTATATACAAATACAAAAAATATACTCCCCCAATGCATAAAATAGAAATAAGATCAACAAAATTATTTAAGCTATGTTAAATAACAGGAGAAAAATCACAAAATATTAATTCATAATTCACAATATTATGTTTAACCTTTTGTTGGCTTAGTTTGAAACAAATGTAAAGGCCCTCACAGACACACGTTCTTTTTCGCAGTTTTACCCGTACAGTTTTATTTGTACGGGTAAACATGAACAACGGTAACAGCCAGACACTAGACATGTTTTTTGTTCAGTTTTTTTGAAATCGCGGTGCCATTAACATCAACTGTTCTGTAATGGAATATACGACACCACTGGGTGGCGGCGGCAATTGCTATAAAACTTAAATCTAAAAAACAAATAAAAACGTTCAAAATGTGTTAAAAAATGGTTACTTAAAGGAAAACAATTTTCACACGCAAATCTTTTGAATGAATTACGACTAGAGCCGGGAGATTGGTTTAATTATTTGCGAATGGACGAAGAAATTATTTAGAGCTGCTTACTTTAGTAACACCATTAATTAAAAAACAAGATACCTTAATGAGGCAAAGTATTACACCGCATGAGTGTCTTACCGCTACATTAAATTTCTTGCTACTGGCAGAAGTTACGAAGACCTAAAATTTTCAACTGCTATATCACTATTTAATTACCATATCTTGGTAGGCTTTATTTTTTTATCCCTATCGGAATAGTCTGAAGATTTAACTTTCCAAAGGTATGGATAGTTTCTGTAGAGTTCTATAAACTCGATTAGATATTGTTTGTTAAAATTTCTTAGATCTGTCACTTTTAAAGCGACGTCTCAAAAAACAAAAAATGCACTGCAAAAGACTTCTAGCACTTCACTGAAAAAAAAAACGTCCTTTTTAACTGCGTCATCACACACACGAACCGACTTGAACGAACACTTTCAAAATGGACGATTTTAATCAAGCTGGGACAGATATTTTTGAACACAGGGAAGAACGACGGTTTTTAGCCACAAACCGGCAGTTTTACCCGTACAGTGTTATCTGTACTGCCGAAAAGAACGTGTATCTGTGGGGGCCTTAACACTTGTAAAATTTAATCTAAGCGTTAAGGTATTTTTCACAAACTACCGGTTATTGTGGTTAATTTAGTATAACAGGTATTATACGAATTTATAACTAAATTTGATGTAGTTAATTTATACAAAGTTATTTATTTATTAAGAAAATATAAGGGCAGAGACAATGTCTGTTATGCCCATTGGGTAAACTTAAACTAACTAACAGTAAAGATGAAACATGAGAACAGACAAAGAAAAAAGAGAAAAATAAACTTAACAATAATACAGTATAGAAAGCAGAAAAAGATTTTAATACTACACTACTGTAAATCAGTAAAATACGAAAGAAAGATCTAACTCGCACACGATGCAACACATAAACACAAAACTCACGCGCTTAAACTATGTTAACTATGACTAAGTACAAAAATGTTAACCACGTGCTCAGGGGGGCTTTAAACACTTAAAAGCTTATTTCAGAATTCCAGCTTGATGTTTAGAAAATGGAAATTAATTTTTTTGGCAACTTTTTTAACTATATACTCAGTATGCTGTTTAAAACACATACATTCATCCAACATCACACCCAGATATTTTATTTGATGGACTCTTTCTAATTTCTGACTATTTAACTGAACATAGTCCTCTATCAATATTTTATTCAATGTACGTTTTTTGCCTAATACTAACCACTTACATTTATCAATATTTACTTTCAAATTATTGTCACGCAGCCATGCATATAAACTATTTAGTTCCACATTAATATTTCTTATTATATCATTAACATTTTTCTTATTATATCATTTGCATTGTCATCTGCAAAAAGATGTAATCTACAATCAGTTAAACAACAGAGAATGTCATTGATCAAAATAACAAACAACATAGGACTCAACACTGAGCCTTGAGGTACACTATATTTAGTTTCCTTTCTTCCAGATACTCTCTCACCATATCTTGTTCTTTGACCTCTCTTTGTTATGTAAGATGAAAACCACTGCAAAACATTTCCTCCAATTCCAATACTTGGTAACTTCGAGAGAAGAAGACCTCGATCAATAGTTTCGAATGCACGTTTAAAGTCTAGAAATACAGTCACTATAACATTATTATTATCAATTCCCCGTACCCAGTCATCCAAAATACACTGTAATGCACTTTCACATGAATGTGCCCCTCGAAGTCTTGATTGTACAGATATAATAATATTATTGTTTTCAATGTAACTTATTAATTGTTCTTTAACTACCAATTCAAATATTTTTTCACAAATTGGCAAGTAATTGATTGGTCGATATTGGTCACATAAAACTGTATTAATTACTTTTGGTATAGGTGTAACCAATGAATCAGTCCATGCATCTGGAAAAACGCCCGGCTGGAGGGAACAATTAATTACATCTAGAAACCTGTTGCCGATGATTTCAAATGTGTCTTTAATAACAGTTGTGGAAATCCCATCACATCCTGATTTATTCGGTAATGCATTAATAACTTTTCTCAATGTATTCATTTCTATATTTGTTTTAAATTCTTGTAATATCAACTCCAAAATCATGATTTGTGTAGAGATCAAATTTTGGTATATCTTGAATAATCTCTTCCACACTCTCTATAAAATAGTCATTAAATTTAATACGTTTAGAAACATGATGTTTCTTTTTATTCATTTGTTTCAAAGTTTTCCATATCAACTTCGGATCACTTTTACAATGGTCTATTTTGTTTCCATAATATCGTTTTTTCTCATTTCTTATCATTGTAACTACCTTATTCCTTTTTTCTTTGAATGAATTCCAGTTCTCTTCTCTTCTTGTAATTCTAGCTGCTTTATATTGTCTATCTCGTTCTTTCATAGCCCTTAAAATTTCTTCTGTAATCCACATTTTATCTGCATATTTGATTGGAAATACAATTTCCATTATGGGACAAACGTTATTAAGACTATTTTTAATACAATTTATTAAATTTTCCGACAACACATTAATACCTGAACTGTAATTGTTCCACTCAGTATCTATTAACATTTCTTGTAGGGATCTTTGTTATAGTTTTTAAAGCTTCTGAAACATTTCTTTATACTATATATCAATCATAGTTGCAGTATTCTGTGTAATTCTAGTTGGTTCCCCAACTAACTGTATGAATCCATTTTCCATAATAATTCTCGATAACTGTGTTGAATAGAAAGTGTTCCGCAACATATCAATGTTAAAGTCTCCTGTTATAATACTGTCTATATTACTAGAGCTGTATTCCTCTATCAGACTCTCCAAATTGTTTAAAAAATCTGCCGTACTTGCACTTGGCGAATGATATATCCCTATTATAATATAGTTTTCCTCGTTTATTTGCACTTGTACTCCCACACACCAAAAATTGTTTTCAACTGCAACATTTTTTATACTGTTGAAGGATATTTCATTTTTAATATATAATATAACTCCTCCTGTGTGTGTGCTATTGGAGTAACAAATTTCTGGTGTATAACCATCTTCTTCGATTTCCGTTATTTGTATATCATTTGTAACGTGAGTCTCTGTTAAACAGACTATTGTTGGTTGTAAAGTATGTATAAGTAGTTGTATTTACTCTTTATTATGTAGAAAGCCCTGTGCATTCAAGGTTAAACATTGATATTTACAATGATGTATTCTCTCTTTGAAATTTGCTAATTGCTATTGATCATCTAAATAGTCGATTTTCCTTTTGATGCTGTTTAATATTCTTATATAGCAAGGACATTTTGGATCTAAGGCATTATGGTTATCTTTTATCTTTATCTTGTACTTTTCAATTGCATTACTACAGTTTATACGCTTATTATATCTGGCATTACATTCTCCCGTATGTTGTAATGAACATTTATAACATATATTGTTATTTTTACAGTCCTTCGCCATATGGTTAAAGCCTAAACACTTAAAACATCTAACAACATGAACATATTCATAAGCTAAGTAAGCATAAGTTTTTGTTTAATAGTATATTATGTGTTTTTGAGTCAGCTTCTAGTATTAATGTAACTAGTCTATTTACTTTTTTTATTCCTTTTATTATTTTCAAATGAAATTCTTCTTCTCATCCATGTTCTGTTAAATTTTGGTCTTTTATTGCATTCAAGAGATTGACATCTGTATCATCGTCTTCCTCATTTATTCCAATAATTTTAATTCTTGGATGTTTCAAACTTGGTGTTCTAATTTCATAATCCCCTGACATTTCCTCATGTATTTTATTCTGAATTTTCTCTCGATCTTCTTCATTCTCACATCTTATTACCACTTGACCCTGCTGTGCTTCCTTCAATCCAGAAACACCCGCACCTAATCTGCTTGGGTCTTCTCCTTAATTTATTTTTTTGTTTTATCACTACTTTGCAATTCCTTTGGTTTGACAATTAAAACTGGGTCTTTACTATGAGAAGTATTTTTCACATTATTTTATTTCTATCACTGCCGATTCTATAACATTATTCTGTTTTGTACTTTTTTCTTCTAATTTCTCAAATTTTTTTGTCAGCATCAGCGGTTCTTCAGTAAGAATTTCTATTCTACTTGTTTGCTTCTTCATCACTGCATTGAGTTTCTTAATTTCATCTACTATTTCTTTTTTTGGTTCATTTTGAAAACAATTTTTACAATAGAACTTAAAAATTCTTCCTTTTATTAACTTCATGCATTTAATTTCTGACGCAGTTAATCTTGAACACTCTGTACATATCTTTGCCTCACACTGATCGCAACTCCACAAATGTTCAACATTGAAGTCCTTCCCACAGAGGCCACAGTCTATCATTGTTATATCAATGTGATCGTCATCCCATTAATATTTTGAAATATTTCAATATTTAAATTTGATTTTATACACTTTATACACAACCGATAATAAGATATATGATTTGAATTATCTGTTGGACATCATAATTTTGTGATACAGATTGTTATTAAATATACATAGTTAAATTCTTCAGTGTATTATTGCCGCGACCCTGCAGCCTAAAGTTTGTTTTCATTTATAAGGAAATACTGAATGAAGTATATATGTAAGTACCATTCGTAAACAATGGAAGTTGACAATCAAGAGCTTACTGTACTGTGTACTCTGTCCTGTTACTACCTTTTATACTTTTAATTTATATGAAATATACCTAACCTCAGGGCAGAGAAGCGGCATAGTCATCGTTAAATAAAGGTTTAATATCGTTTTGAAAATTTTTTTCTTTACTATAGATACGTTTGGAAATTTTTTGAAGGGTGTTTCTGTTAATTCTTAATTTTCTCTATCCTCTCTTAAAATTTTTGTACTTAGTGTATATATCTATATCTTGTCCAAAATTTGTATAAGAAAAAGTATGTACAGGGATATGAATAACGTTAGATTCAGCTATAACTTCTATATTCTATGAGATATAGGAAATCTGAATTGTTAAGATTTTTAGTAAAGAAAAATCAATCAGCATCGTACGTCAGAGATATTGATATTAACTTTGTGTTTCTCTCTGTCTACTTATTGCACTAGTAAATTATGTTAAGTAAGTAAGTGTTTCAATAACTTTTCGCACACTTGAAATTTTTTAGCACTAATTTGTGAACTTATTTTCAATGTAAAATTTATATTCATTCCTGCTTAAAATTTTTATATGCCCACTTCGCCGTCTATTAACGACTGAGAATTCTTGTTATTAGTGCGATTTTGCGTTGTGAATTACCTTTTTTTGAGAGTGAAATAATCACTTGTACACGCCATTTGTACACGAGTTGAGATTCACGTTTTATTTTGTATGGTTATGTTCAAAGTGAGTAGGCCAAGAACTAGCCTTCTATTGCGACCTTACAGTTTATTGTAGTTCACACCCATATTATACTTCACCCAACAGGTTTAGCCTCATTAAGAAGCTAACTTATTAGACAAAATTCTGTCCAGATTTGACCAATCTGAATCAATATAGCTGGAGGCACTTTGCCTTGCTAACCAGTCCACCGCCTCGTTTCCCTGCATGACCAGATATCCAAACCTGAGTTATTCTGTCGCATGTTCCCAATCGCTCCAGAGCCTTCTTACAATTCTATACCATTCTTAATTGCACCTGTACTGTCCAAGTACTTTTAAAGCTGCTTGGCTATAGGAAAAGATTTTTATCAATTTATTGTGTGTATATTTCAGCATTTCCATCATCCATGCACACAACTCGATGGCATGAATTTCTGCCTGAAATACACATCCAGCTGATGTACCAGCAACTTTCTGCCTTCAGAAGGTTGGTTCCACCTTGCTCCTATTTCTCTCTCCGAGGAAAAAGGATCTCAAAAGGCAACTAACATCAACAGAGTGCTGTGAGTTTCTATGTCCTCCAACGGTCCATTTTGCCTCATTATATCAGCCTTCGGCACACTATAACTGCTTGTCTCAATCTGTATGCTGCTCACCTGACATCTTTCCACACTGGCGATCCTTTGGATCGCTAAATTATCGAGCCGTATTTGATTATAGATCCTACGCCCAGGACATATCACAGATGCGTCGACACATCCATAACAACATTCTAGCCTGGTGGATGACATTGCATATGGGAGTTCAATTAAGCGCCTTATCCAGAACAAATCCCAGATATTGCGCAAATAGTATTGTCTCTCCCAGTAAATTGAGGGGTCTTAAATTAACCAATTTTCCTTGTAAAGGGCACAATAACTGTTTTGTGGGGATTCACGTTCATGTCTTCTCTCACATCAGTCGAGTACCCCGTTTAGAACTTCCTGAAATATAAATAACGTATTTCTTCAAATATACCCCTTACCAATATAACCAGATCATCAGCATATGCCTGGACCTTGACTTCCCATGCAGAAAGTATGGCGAGCAGAGAGATTGTTTATATCCACTTTAATCTGTACTTTTTGGGTACCTATATGTGACCTCAAATCTAGTGCCGATTTCTATATTAAACAATATGTACATGATCCGAACATAATGGTTCAAAAGAAATGTTCCGGTTAACAATTTTGATACTCAAGAATGCTGAACTTATTGTTAAATCCAATACCTCTTGTTTGTGAATTATTTGAGAATTTTTATAACAAGGATTTTTTCAAGGTGTTTGTGAAAGCCAAATAAAATATTAATTGTTAAAAATGTTATTACAAGTACTACCACAACAAATTTTATTTCAAGGGATAGAGCATTATATTCTGAAAAAGTAAATAAACTTTGAGTAGAAGTTTGGTTAAGTTATCTTTTTTTTTTTATATCAAGTAGTTGTCTTCTTTTTTACTCAATAGTTGTATCATCGTCTGCTAAATCGCGTCGCCTTTGTAATACTTGTCTGTCGAATCACCTGAATTTCAATATAGAAATCTGTAATGTACTGTAGTGTGGCGACACCAACGTTAGTATTTGGAAACAAGCATGCCATAAATGTCAGAATTTCACATTCCATATTGACACTAAATAGCTTATCTTAGATTTATATTTTTAGCTATTTATTAGGTAGCTGGATTAACGGTTTGACAATATTTAAATAAGTAACTACATAGTTTTTAATGCTAAAAATAATAAAATCATAGTCTAAAGAAGAATATCTCTGGACGGTGATAGAGCTATAATACAATGCTTAATCTAGGTACTACTATTTTCAGGTTGTTATGCAGAAGCCTAAATAACTTGGCTGGAAACCTTTGTCCTTCCTCTCAGACTAGAAGCTGTGTGTGTGGATTCACTATCAGAACCCCTGGGCTTGCTCATATATTGATATCGGTTCTTATTATCTATTATAACACTCTGACAGTAGTGGTCTTCTGAGGTACCCTATGGGAGCCTTTGTAACTAATTGCTTTCCATGTCTCCAAACGTTTTACCACTCCACTGTCTGCATCTTTAATGATGACTCTAAAATAAGCATTGCCTTGATTGAGTAGCAGCGGTCTCCTCGTCTAGCCTAGTCCGAGAATAACGAGAATGGGTCAATGGTTTCCAGCCTAGGCTAAAGACGTGAACATTAATTTTGTGAGAGGTGAATAACATAACTTGAAAATCCGTAGTAAAATTTATTAACAAAACCTTAAAACTACTATGTGTTCCACTTTGATCAACACATTTGAATTTTGCAATGTATGGATCAATTTATAAATGTTTTTTTTTCAACATTGAGTACTCAATGAGTTTATCTTATCTGTCTGTATTTTACTTGAGTTGAATTATGTGTATATAGTAAATTTTAATTCCACTTTTTCAGAATTTAACTTTTGATCATAAATCTGGTCTGCCAGTAAAAATTAACAAACCTGTAATAGCACCTTCATCTGTGGCTCATCAAGTTTCACTGGAATTGATGTCAAATTTAAGTGATCTACAGTTTAAATTTGAAACTAAAGTGGATGGAATTCTTGCTGGTGATATTTTATATAAAGAAAATGGTGAATTAAAGTCATTACGTCAAGCTTTAATTGATAAGGGTATCCTTATAATTGAAGAAACAGTATTTAAAGGTAAATATACTGCCTTTACCAAAAGTTATAGATATTAAGTACTATTATTGATAGCACAGTGATAAAAAAACTGTTTATAAATTGTATGAATTTGAAAACTTATTTAATGTTGCAGAAATTCAAGAAAATATATATAGTTACAAAGAAACACATCTATGGCTCATAGCTCAGATTTGCAAAAAATTAAATTCTATTCAATTTTTGAAAGGAACGGGTCGCAGCCCTTGGTATGAAAAAATAATTTCCAAATATTTAGCAGAATTTGAAGATAACGATTTATTTGATGATGTCGATGTAAGTATTTACTTTATTTAAATCACATGTCTAAAAAGGCTTTGGTCGTGATATGAAGGTTCGTGGAAAAATGTTACTATTTTTTATAATTGTTTTTTTTTTTCTTAACATATATTTACTTAATCATTTGTTTAGCACTCCTTAGTTATAAAATTTTTTTAATGATTGGAACTGTTTTTTATCAGATGTATATCGAAAGTGCCACATTTTTGAACCCATATTCATATGAACATTTTTGCTGATTTTAATGCATAAAACTTTTACAACACACAAGTAAAAAAGAAATTTCAAATGTTTTAGTTAACACGTCCTCTTCATAGTAGAAGGAGTAAATCTAGAAGTTCTGCAAATGATTCTCAAAATTCTATTAATTCAGGAAATGACAGTATATCAGATATTGAAGCGCCTAATAAATCTGATAATTCAGACAATACTAAAGATAAAAGCCCTGGCAGTAATCGGGTAAAGACATTTCTGGAAAAATTGAAACAGCACAAACATGATTCGGAAAAACTCAAACGTATTTCATCTAGCTCCAGTTTCAATGATGATTGTAACAATCTTGCAGTAGATGCAGATTCCAGTAATCTCGTGAAAAAAGAACCATTGAAGTCAAAAAATTCTTCACTGACAGAAAAAGAAAGCGGAGATTTTGGTATGTTTTAGATTCTATTTTATTTTATTCCATTTTTAACTTTGTTTTAATGTTAATCTTTTGCAAAGTATTCAGTGTTTCAGAGTTCCTAAATATTTAATTTTCATTATGTATTTTTTAATGAATACTTAAAATTGTATTTAGTTTTTTTTATTTAATTTATTAACAATAATTGTTTTTTATTTTTACAGTGTACCAAATTTTGTTATTAGTTTTTGTAATAAACGAAAACATTAGATCTCCCCTTTTTTTTATTCATTCGCAACATTGATATGATCAAACACATTGTAAAATTATGTAACAAGACAAATTTGATATTTCTTTCTACAATTAACAAAAAATGTTTCTATGTTCAAAGATACTTCTAATAGGATGATCAGTGTAAAAAGCTTTACCATTTTGTTTGGCAGTCATTTCCAGAAAAAACACTGAAATAGGTGGGTATCGATTTTTTTATTTGCAAAACTACAATTTTTTTTAATTAATAATGAGTTATGAAAAGAATTAAAAAAATAAATGCCTGTAGAAGTTGTTCAATGTCTTTAAGCATCGCTCTTGCCAACTATTGAGACGCGCTATGATTCCTATATTGATGAATTTCATAGAATCAAATTGTTATTTGATTAAGTAATTGTTTAGGTGTGTTTATTTCGACATTGTAAACCAGTTGCTTCAAATGGTTTCAAAGGTAAAAATCCAAGAGGATTAAGTTGGGATATCTTGTTGGTTAAACAATAAAGCCTCCACAATCAATTCACATTCTGGACGTCTTGTTGAAAACACATTGTGGTGGAAAATAGTATTGTGGTGGTAGAATTAAGCCAAGCAGTTCTCTGTTACAGATACCAGCCCAAGATCCCTAAATAGAGGAGGTTTCCTACAAACTTTCGTCCAATAGCATTGCAGTATTTTAGAGATCAGATTACATAGAAGATATGATTTTTGCCATCCAACTCGGTGTTAGTTATATTTGGATTTTCAGTCACTTGTACGTATACAAGTATGTATACCTGACATATGGTACATAACTCAGCAGATATAGTAAAATACCATATATTTTTACCCAATAAGTGATAAAACCACCATAAAAAAATAAATAAAAATTCTTAACTTTAAAAAGCTATGCCAAGGGTTTTCGATGCTGCTACAAAATATGGCTCAAGATTTTGATTCAGATGCGTTTACCTTACAAATAATAACTTTACTTACATACATACATATTTCCAGCATTGGCAAGTTATTCATACCTCTAAAAAAATTACAAGTCCTTCGAGTGTATATGCAACAGCACAATTAGCATACAAGTATGTATACCTGAAATATGGGACATATCTCAGCAGACAGTAAATTATCATCTAAGTGATACAACACCATAAAAAAGATAAAAATTCTTAACCTTAAAAATGTTAGCATGCTTCTGCCAATTTTATTTTTGTTTAGATCGAAATTTTTATGTAAAAAATATTTAACCTCCTCTCTCATAACAAATTTATACATCAACATTTAAATAAGAATTACCTCATAATTAGAACTTTCGTAGACCTCATCCGTAATTATATCACATCAGAAAGAAGGATGTTACATCAATTTGAGGCAATAAAAAAATCACAATTGCACGATTTAGACTTCAGATTAAGGCAAAAAAATGCTAAAATGATTGAATGATGATGATCTAATGTAATAGTTGTATACATTACATGACAAAAATTTATACTTGTAGGTTATAATTTTATTGAAGCTGCGTACATTTTTCTCCTACAACGTATGTCTTTAAATTCTTTTGTATGAAAATACACAATGCAAATTTTTTGGTTATCTAGATAAAAAGTATATTTTTGATTGCATCTTAGCAATAGATTCACTAGTTTTCATTTTGGTTTTACAGTATCCACAATATAAATTGTGCCCCAAAAATTATAATCATCATAATTTGGTATGTAATATAAAAGTATTACCCTACATGATACAAATATTTCAATATTTTACATATCATGTGTAACAAGTAACTGCAAAATGCGGGACAAATCTGGGACATTTCTCTTTGCAGGACAAATGATTAAAATCCGGGACGTCTGGTCACTATATATAAAAGTATGTTTTCTCAACAACACTGAAATAAGAACCAAAACGTAACGATAATATATACCAGAACAACAATAATTATTACGTCAGAACACGAAAATAATTCCAGTAACATACAAATAGTCACACAGGAATACTTCTAAAATACAAACAAAAGCCAACATTTTTAGCAAGTAATATTTGACATTTTTGTTTCAAATACCACTGACGTCACTCGTGAGTTTGTTGGCAGATGGAATGAAGGGAATCAAGAATTTGTAGGCAACCTCCTCTGTTTAGTAATCTTGATACCAGCCCCACTGGGACAATATTGAAAACTCAATTATCTAACAGCATATGCTTTTTGATTTTGAAGATTCCATAAATGGTAATTAATGTGCTGGTACACACCATTTCTAGTAAATTAAGCCTTGCATGTCTAGAGTATAATTAAAAATACTGGCTCTTCGGTAATTTTTTGTAACGTTGAAATTCATGAACATGTTAAACATGATAAGAGGAACTGTTTAAAATGTAATGTTTGCCACACAAAGTTCTGTAAAATATCACATTGTGTGGCGATAAGTCTAGTGGTCAGTGTGGGATTGTCCAACACTCTATCAACATTTTTTTGTTGTTATTGTTGACATTATCTACTTTAGTGTTATTAGCTCGATTATTACTTGTAAAAGCAGTTGAACTAGTTTCTGAGTCACTGAATAATACGACCAAAAACTCTCTTGAAATTGACATCTTTCAGGAAATCCGTGATACTCACTAGACATCCAAAGATCATTGCCATCACATATAACAATATCTGCATATTTAAGCTGCATTAAAATAATTCATTTTGTAAACTATTTACACTAACACAGTTATAGGATTTTTTTTCGAGTAACATGAGACTCCCACTCTTAGATTATGTTCCGGTAATGTAGGCTCGTTAAAATACACCTGTTATGGTTATTCTTGCATCTGTGGTTGTTAGGTTACTTTTTAAATAATCATAACCTCAAAATTTTGTAAACAGCAACATGGAAATCTTGTGTTTTTTGCATGCTTGTTAAATTTGTTTTTTAATAATAAAACCTTACTTTGCTTCCACCAGAGTCAGTCAAGTCAACATTTGAATGGCTATGAATCACACTGTTTAGCTAGAAAAATATAACCACACTGTATTCTATCAACTGTTACAAATGGAAAAGATTAATTTTATTATGGAAAATGATAAATATAGTACAATTATACATATTATAAGGAAAAGTTCTTTTAAAACAATGTTATTGTTAACTAATTCTACAATCAATCATTTTATTCACGTATTGTATGAATTGTTTTCTGCAGAGTATAGAGGAATTTCTGTTGTAATCTCACAATTTTCGTAATATTGAATAATACTGACAGTAACCGGTGTTATTGTTGTGACAGCAACAGTTATGTCTTGTCTCTTCTACTCACCAACCGCTTTCACACTAAAACACTACTGTTACTAAAAACAGTTACCAGTACTTCAACGGTTACTCGCAAAAAATCCTATTAGTTATAATAGTTCCCATGTTTATGGTTATAATTTTTTTTTTGTTTATTTCCATGATAACAAGATATGTATTAATTTTTAAAACATAGCTACTTAGATAAAAAAATGTTTTATTACTCTATCTGTAACTAAAAACTGAACTATGTAGAACACTACATAGATCAAAACCTTTTTTTTTTCCTAAATGACCTAATCTGCAGGCATGCATTATAATAACAATGTTCATTACTAATTAATAAAATTTAAAATCTGTGGTAGTTCTGCAGATATAAAAAAATAAGAACCTATAAATATTAATAATTAATAATATTAAATTGACTTTCCAAACAAGATGTGAATATCTTTTATACCTATTATAAATCATTCT
Organism: Monochamus alternatus; assembly: GCA_037114965.1. Classification (NCBI taxonomy): domain Eukaryota; kingdom Metazoa; phylum Arthropoda; class Insecta; order Coleoptera; family Cerambycidae; genus Monochamus; species Monochamus alternatus. The sequence goes on from CM073426.1 coordinate 39,733,704, forward strand.
ATATAGGTTGTTATTGCACAGGGTGACCCAAAATTGAACCCATTACAAGCAAAGAATAGTAAGAATCTGTTTAAATAGCTTGAATTGGGATTTATTAAGGTTCTTTTTAACTTAAATGGGCGTTTGGGAGCCCCGTGCTATCTAAACAGATTTTTAGTTTGCTTTGGGACACTACATTTACAATATGGTAAGAGTACTATGATATTAACAATTTACTTTCCCCTTTTATTATTATTTAATTTTTTGTTTTATTCGTAAAAATATTGAGTGAAGAGATACAATCTCTTTGCATACAGCTATCAATGAGTTTTATAATGATTTTAGTTGAAAAGGAAAACATTGCACTATCAAATTCAGACACTGAATGTAAGAATCATTCAGCAGATTCTGTGATAAGAAAACGAGTCCTTCCAAGGAATGCAGTGTGTGTACCAGGAGGTGCCAGTTTTACTTTACTAAATACAAAGAAAACTGTGAAACAATCACCGAAAGACATAACTACCATTCGTCCTAAAATTTCCTCTGATGAAGATATGAGTGACTGTAAAACAAAGAACATTATAAATAAATGTATTAGGGAAGAAACAAGTCCTAGTGATGACACCTCTGCAACCGAAGAAAATAAGACTAAAGATGTGGAAAATGAACGAGTAAATCAATTACAAATAAAACCTTTCTGTACTTGTAAACAATGTGATCATTGGACTAATGATAACGATTGGTCAGTGGATACAAAATTTTTAAATGAATGTGATGAGTCGAAACGTCTGACTATCAATAAGCCACAAACTTTATTTGTGCAAGATGAAAATCAAAATGCGGCAATCGATCGAACAATCATATCGTTAAATTACTCATCCAAGACAAAGGTACAAAAACAATCCATGCTTAAATTGCTGGTTCATGGGTATGTATTGACCTTATATTATTTTTTGTAAAAATGGAAAAGATGTATTAAAAAACTTATAAGGTGCTGATCTTGGCTCCGATTACAAGCCTGTTGTAATAAAAAAGAAACAATTTTTTCTCTAAAAAAGTTTAATTTCTTACGTGAAACAATAAAGTACAAGCAAAAAATCCAGAGACTATTTTATGGTTAAAATTAATGATGGGGTTCTCGAATACTAAGAATCGAAAAGTATTCGATTCTTAAAAGTTCTCGCTGTTTTCGAGAACTGCTCAGAAAGTATTCGAATACCTGTACTATTCCATTTCACTCTCTCTGCCATGAAGATCAACATCGAGACATTACAGATTAAAGTTTGTTTTGAATGTCTCTGGCCGCTGCTCGAATATTGAGTCCCACTTTTGAGACCCATGAGTCCCAAGTCTGAGAACTAGTACTAACTAGCAGTCGAACAAGTGCAAAAATTGTTTATGTTTTTCTTCATTTTGACGTATTGTATCACGTGATGTTAACGTTTTCTATTCTTTCATATTAGGTATCACAAAATGATTTATTTAATTAAACCATATTTAATAAATAATATATACTTATATATTTTATACTCCAAAAAAAAAAAAAACTAGAATGTGAATTCCTCTCAGGATATTAAAGTTATTACTTTGAAATTAATTTTGCTTAATTATCTTAATTAAATTGGAAAATCATAAATATGTCAAAATTTGGACACAAATATCAACTGCGTGTCTTCAATGTTTTATTGTGTTTGTAAATTCCAAAGGATAATACAAAAAAAGTATACAAATTGAAAATCCATAGGATGTACATGCTTTTGCAATAATAATAACACTTCCTCGTAACAGTTTTTGAACTCCTGGAAGTTCTGAGTAGAAATTTCATTCAATCTCTATTGGTAAGTGAAACAACAAAGAAGTATGTTAAAAGTTGAAAGTAGATTTCATTACAAATACGTCAGCAGTTCAAATGAGCAGTTTGTGCTGATCTCTTCAGCACAAACTCCTTTACTGGGCCTAACACAGTATACTAGCAAGATTCACTGATCTACTATACTCTATATATTTTTATATTAAAATAATTGTGTAGATCACAAGTTTATGTTTAAACTTTAAGTGATCTGTAGATTGACTTACATTAGCACAATATATTATCATGCTGCTTCTTCGTCTATCAACCGTAAAAATAGAGCTGTTTGTATCTTATGTATGTATGTTGCCTAATTTACTTAGCAGTACATAAAAATTACATTCATATATGTTCTAGTCACTTCAGGAAAACGACAAGAAAAGAGCTGCTATTACTTTGACAGACGAATATGTTAACATCTCAATGATTCCACATTATCTAGTTTTCACTACTATTATTCAGTTTGTAAAGGAGCAATAGTCGGCACCTTTGTAGTGCAATTTGTTTTAAAGATTTCTTATGAAGTCATATTTTTCCTCGTGTATTTGTATTAATATGGGTATTACTAAAAATTGTTTCAGAGACTATTCACAAGCTCCAGTGAGATCAATCTCTGAAGTGTACTTTCACGAGTGCATTCAAAAAACTTTGCACCAATTAAAATACAAAGAAGCAAAACGCATTCAGATGTATACCTGGCCAGCTATTTTACGTCAGCAGCATGTCTTTATGGTAAATGGACCGCAGACTGGTAAAACAATGGCTTACCTTCCAGTAATTTTAACATTTTTATTGGAAAAGAACGAAAGGTATCAACAATTCATGTCCAAAACCAATGGACCCATCGCATTGATTCTGTGTGCTAACACCAAAAAGTGTGAGGAAATATATGATTTGAGTAAAACCTTACTGGGAGGGAATAGATTGAAAATTTCTTTAATCACATATCCTTTTTCACACATTAATACAGTAAGTATTTAAATTTGTATAATATTATACAAACAATAAAAACACATTTTGGAAGTACCAAACAGAATATAAGTTGCCTCACTTGACCACGTGGTCAATAATTCCACCACCATTATTTGCCTCCAATTCTAATGCACGCTACTTCGCAAATATTATGCAATAGGACGCATTGTTTTGCGAGGAACATCGGTGCACCTCTTGACAGCATTATTTGCAGAGGCACAAAATGTGGCAGCTTCAAAAAACTTTAATAGTACAAGTCAAATACAGTTAATTGACTTTGAAAAAAAAATAGGTTTGCCACCACAATAACAATACCTGCAAAGTTACTCCTACTATTATTATCCATTTACTATCTTATATTTACTGATTAAAACTAAATTTAAAATTGTCTAAATATAAAATAAGTTTTAATAGTGACTATATTAATGTTATGAATAATGAACCGTAGAATAGGAATAGGCTGTGGAACGTGCTTTGTTAATAGTCAAGATCTAGGATCATCATGAGCCACATCCTCATATTATAATTTACGAATTTATCATTATTTATTGCATTTTATGATATTGTTCACACCACACCTTTGTAGGATATGTGTAAGGGGAAGTGACTGTTATTATTTTAGAGATGTGAACAAAAAATAAAACGTGTGTAATATGGCATGTTCATGAATAATTAATTAATATTTTATGTTTCAATTAATTGAAATTATTTGCTGATCTACACCCAATGGCCGAAAATCTAGAGAGTGACTAATCGCTAGCATGTAGACAAGCATAATGGGCGAAGCGTGCGAGGAGCAATATTTCATACGGGTGCTAAATTTGAAGGCGATCATGCTTTTTAATAAGGCTTTCAACTAATTTTCCATAATGGCGGCAGTTGCTGATCCAACAAATCTTCATTTAAAAATGGCGACTTATAATACAATGATTTTATTCCACATAAAAGCATAATAAAATATTTTAGTTTACTTTATACGATAAAATGTTTTTATAGTCTTAAATATATTTAAAAATTTGTGTGCGCAAGTGGATAATGTTTGCATCGAAAAAAATTACCAGGTTTTATAAAAAATTTAGAAATTTAAAATATTAGTTACTATCATTACCCATATTAATATTATTAGGTATTAATTAAGTATTATTAGATAATTATAATAATAGGTATTTAATTTAAAACTAACCTAATTATTGCATTACCAAAACCTTAAGTCAAAGTTACTTTCTAGTAATGGTTTTTCGTATTTTTAACGAAACGTTTTTAACCAAATTCGTACATTTATTTGGCAATAAATTAAGAGAATTCTCGAACATGGACACCGTCATTGTCATACTTCTTTACAGCAAGTATTCATTACACAAAGCGGCAGTAAGATCCATTGTAAGAACAAATCACACTGAACATTGCCAAGCTATGTTTAAAAGGCTAGGCATAATGACACTTTATTATAATCTATGAAAATTTCATATATGTAAAAAATAATTTAAATAAATTTACATACCATTCAGGTTAGGTTTGGAATTTTATTACGCGGAATATACAATAATTTTGTTTTCTCAAGCCACAATTTTGTTTTCTCAAGCCACAATTTTGTTCTATAGCATATTTATAAAACGAGGAATATTTTTATAGATTAAACACAACTATTTTATAAATAAGCACATTTCGAAGCTAAAAAATAATTTTATAAATTTCCTTATGTATCCTTAATAAAACACATTTATACAACTATTTTACAGTATATTTACACTCGTTTTATATAATTTTTTTAAATGTTGTATAACATATTATAATGCTTTTAAACAAATTTTAAAGAGCTGAAAATTACTTGTTCTATAAAGCACGTAAATACTATTATAAAACAATTTTACACAATTATTTTCTTCAGAAACAAAATTATGACAATTATTTGCTCTATAAAATCAAACTGTTCGTTAAACAATGCAATTTGATAGTTATAAAATAATTCGATTTTTTTAAAGTTCCATTTTGCTAGTTGGGGTGTCGTAAATGCATAGTGATTTAATTCAAAAAATAACTGCAACTACAGCAAAGTTGTAAATATTATCCAACTTGTATGTAGCATAATACTTATTCTTTTATTTGGATCGGATCTGTTGAAATAATGGCAATCAAACACCTTAAACTCTGTAGATCTGATGACGAGAAACTTTCTAAAGCATTAAGTATTACATTTTCACAAACATGTTCGACATAGTATAATGAAATTTAGGCTGACGACTTAAGAAGGATTCACTGTTTATTTATACAGGTTGAGTCAGTCAAAACGTCATTAATTTTAAGAGGAGATAGGGAATAATGAGTATAATACGAATACGCGATTAAAAAAAAAATCTAAATGCATATTTACGTTGAAAATAAGTGTTTTCAAATCATTATGTAAACCCCCTTTTCAGACTGTCACTGACCGCTCACAGCCTTGGTCGTTTACAGCTCACAGTTCAACTCAATGTCGACCTGATGCTACGTTGCCAAATTGAAATATTTTTCTAGTACTGACTATTTTAGAATCTCATATTTTTTCTTGCTCATTTCAGCCAATAATAATTTAAAATGTTAATATCCAATGAAATCAAATAATAGTAATCAAATAATTCTATTAAAAATTGCAAGTAACGCGGTCCATTCAGGCTTTCCGGTAGAAAATGCGATCCAATCAAGCGATCCTCGTGCACTCCTGCCCATACGTTGACAACAAATCACCTCTGAAAGCTAAACCGACGACTAGCGTGTGGATTTTTATCCGACCAAATGTGGCTGTTATGACTGCAAACAAATTAGCTTGGTTACAGTTTAAAAAATATTTTATATTGAAATTACAAAACTCCAACGTATCTAATAATAAACCGAGTAATAAACCATTTAGGTACATTACATTAAAAACATATACCCAATGGGTAAACTATTAAGAGAAGATAAAAAGTGTTTCGTGTTTAAATACTAAGTAATAAAAACCCTTCGTGTTGTCGGCAAAAAAACTGTCCAAAACCGAAACGGCACGCCTCTGATCTAATGCTCATAAAAGTTATCGAGAGTGAATCATGACCTACCGCATTATCAGGTCAATAACCTAGTTTTTATACTGTTATTTAAGGACAAGGAGTAAAGCTAACTTTTTATCGAGATACATGAATGCATTTTTCTTTAATATTAATAATTAATAAAAACAAATTTAGATAATGAATAAATATTTTCGAATGTTATTACAGTTTAATAATTTTGATACTATGTTTTCACTACGTTTTACAATTGAATGTGAATTTTTAGCATAACCCGTAAGTTCAATTAATTATTTAGTTTGTAGTTACGTACAGCTAGCCTACAAATGTATTGTTTTTTAAGTACTATGGTACTAACCTGTTTAAAATGCCAGTTCGAGTAAAGTTGCACTCATTCATCCATAGCACTTTATTAATAAAATTAGGGTCAGCCAATTGCAAAATTCAAGACAGCTGGGGAAATCAGAAGGTTCTAAAGCCTGAACTTTCTGAAAATGATATAGGTGCAGTGAGTTTTCATGTAATATTCTGCAGACCTTGCTTTAGGATATCTCCAATCACCTTGAAATGGTTCTTATAGAAATAGTAGATTGCTCATCAACTAAATTTAAAACAGTTTCTATTGCACCGATGTCCAGCAAGTTCACGACGTGGTTTCACAGAACTCGTATTGCGAAGGCATAGAAGCACTTGCACACTGTTAGGGAAGCTTCTCCTATATTCAATAACTGCGGCATGCATTTCGTAAACATTCTCTGTATAAAACTACTGTTTCCGCATATACGAAATTTGTAACATTAGACATTGTGAATTTACAACCAATACACGAGACCGAAATAAACAAACTACTACTAAACTACTGCTTGTATTCTCTCCATCCCCCCTCCAAATGTGTGGTGTGATCTCCAAATTTGGGGGAAAAGAAATACGGGAAATGCAGAAAGTGCGACAAAATGGTGGTAAATTTGAATAACACACTGAGGTGTTAGACGATATTATGTATGTAAACATGATGTGGCAACGATGTTTCCTTCGTCACTCGATTGTCATATGGCTGCGCCATCAGAAAGTTTGTAGCGTACGAGGAGTGTCGTGTTACCGAATTTTATAGGGTGATTTGTTTATTTTTTTAAAGGTCGAGTAAACATTTTTTTTTTTTCGATTTTCTGCCTATTAGGCCTTCCGAATACGTGGTTAAAATTAATGACATTATGACTGACTCACCCTGTATTTATTATATTATCCGCAGAACTAATATTTAAAAAATTCCATTAATCGTTGAAATTTTATTTGTACTTGAACAAACTAAAAATAATTATATAATAATTTGTTTTTATAAAAAAAAGAATCATGAACTCTGTCACAAATAAAATGGCAAAATTTTATTTTTGCCCATTATAAGAACATTTTAAATTGTTGCGATATTTTTGTTTTGAATCTACAAAAAAAATGCTATAATTTTTTAGTGAAATTAACAGTTTTGGAGTTATCAGTGATTTATCCAATAGTGTTGTAAGTTTATTATACACTAAAAATAACTTGAAAATTACTTTATTTAAGAATAAATTTGAAGAGACTTTTAATGACGATATCTCCCAGTATACACGAATGAAGTTTTACTTACGTGTTGCTCAGTCCTTCAGTGAATTTTTACTTATGTATTTCTACATAGATGACATTTTTCATTTTCATTAATATAGGTGTTTTTCTGCTTACTAAGAATGTATTTGTTTTTCATATGCTTAATAGTTTTTAAATGAATTATTTAATTTAAAATTTCAGAAACACATAGATATGCTAGTGACTACACCGACAATCCTTATAGAATTATTGAAGCAAAAAACAATTAATTTCAAAAGACTGTGTCACCTAATTCTGGAAGATGGGGATAAAATTCTTAAACAGGAATCTGAAATAATGAACAGTATTTTTGATTTAACCCAGAGCATGTTAACTAATCGTATACATCCAAAACCAGTTCAATTAATAATTTGTGCAGAACATTGGGATTTACGTTTAGAAAATTTAATGCGCAAAATAAGCAAAATACCATTGATATGCATTGGAAACTATTTAGAAGCTGCATTATATGGAAAAATTCAGTTTTCTATGAAATTCATTAATTCCGCATGTAAAGAACATGAACTTAAAAGTAAGATTTTCTTTTTGTTTGAATTCAACACTTAATTATTTAATGTTTTTAGATTTGCTCAAAGATATCTCTAGAATTTGTAAATCTATAATATTATGTAAGGAAGAAGAAATAGAGGAAATACAAACAATGCTAATGCTGAAAGGTATTGACGCTACTATAATATCAGAGGATATGAGTAAGGAAGATATTTTGTATATGGAAGAAGTTTGGACCCAATGTAAAGGTGGAGATTATACAGGTGAGGTAGTAAGGGCATATTTTGATATATTGTCATGCTAAAATAATTTGGTGTATTAGACAAACAAACATTGTTCTCATCTGGATTGGACTTAAGTACATACTATTTAAAATAAACAGTTCTTGAATGACCTTCTTTATTTTTATATTATTTTTACTTTACATGGTACAAATAATACCATTTAAAAAAAATGCTTAAAATTGTCTCTTATTTTCTTCAAAAGATAAACAATTTTTTTTGATATTTTCTGTAATAGTTATCAAGTAATTTGTTTATATCTTTCATTTTAATTATGTGACAGAAAATATTTATTCACAGGAAAACCCCAAACAAATTTAATATAAATACTAATTATAATATACTACAATATAAAATACTAATATTCTTGCGTCAAGAATTCAGGCATTTTACGTCACAACTAACGTTACACATTTGTCAACGTAATTTTCGATATTTGGTCACGTTAAAAACAATCATTTTTTGCAGTTTAGTGCAATATATAATGCAAACTTTTAGTGCAGTATATAGTTTTATTACTATCAGTTGCAGTTTCTTAAATATTTTGATGAAAATATAATGAATTATTCATTTGTTCGTATGACATAAGTCGTCTGAATTCTTGTCGCGAGTATAGTACATTATCTAATTACTAGAAATAGATTATATTAATCAGGATAAACACATTTTTTTTTAAATTAATATATAAAGTAGTAGAAATTAATTTATATTGGTTACGCATGAGGCACATTTCATTCACACAATAATATTAAAAATATAAATCAAATAAGGTAACATTGTTGCTATGGCTTAAACGTAGCAAGGCGGCAAGTCATTGATGTGGGTAAGGCAAACAATAATTTTTTTTGTAAAGATATTGTACATATTGATTTGTGTGTCTTTTATCATCTGTCTGGTGTTGGCAGTCTCATAAAGGTATATATTTGATAAATATAAAATTTTTTATCAAAAGATGTGATAAATATTTAAAAAAAAATAATAAAAAAGGGTTCTCTCCATCTGGGAATCGAACCACCAGAGGGTACAATAACGAGCTCTTGTCGTCTGAAAAAGTCTCCAAATATAAAATTCTCATTGATTTATTTTAATATTTTACCTGACATTTATTGATTCGCTTCATCCTTGTTCCACGGGGGAAAAAACAGCAAAAGTCACAGAGTAGCTTCAGGAAAATATGCGCGAAAGAGACTCAATACGACATTGGGACGAAGACCGTTTATAAAAAATTTCTACAAAACTGCAAGTCGGCCTTTTTCAGAGCGTAGTAAGTGACTGAGTGTAACCTGCAGCTTGTAATGTAAAAAAATTGGTAGGGACCTTGTTTGCTGTTTGTTTTAATATATTTAGGTTAGAAAGTAATAATTCCTCGTTTGTTTAATTACCAAATAAACTAACTAACATTGCTTTACATTTCGGGAATGTAACAAAAGTCCGACCTGAATCTTGGGCTGCTGCTTTTCCAATGAGTTTTGTTGCTACATCAAACATGTTGTGCAGATGCGACCGCCTTAATAATATGATGCCCCTTTTCCTGCACAAGTCTCCGACTTCTGAGCTAATCCTCGTGATTAGAATGAGGGGTAGAGATATTATGTTCAAAAATTGCGGAATATGAGGCAACTGTTTATTATGATAAATATTTCAATTTGTTTACCTTTAATTACAAACTTGACCTTAAAGATAAAATTTCTATCTATAAAGACAGTCACAGCAATTTCGCAGTGAACAAATTAGAAGAAATTTGATTATTATTCACCAAAATTATGAAATGTTGCTCAATTCTAATTGATCAGCTGGAGAACAGTTCTTTGACTGTAGAAGAATTATTTATTGAAATTGTGCATGATTTAAATGTAGTCAATTCTTTTTTTTTTAGTTCTGGTATGCTCTGATTTTATACTAAACACCTTATTAACTGTCACAAGTGCTTCACTTATTATTCATTATTCGCTACCAAATTCATGGACACAGTTTGTGAAACGTTTTGGTTGTCTTCTTGAGAACTGCAGAAGTCCTCTCGATAATAAGCAGGTAAATGCCCAAAAAATTTCAAATTTGATGTATTTCATTCAGGTTGAAATTCCATTTTTTGTTGGGTTAATGAGTTTTATAAATCATTTTTAGATGAAGATGAAATGTCAGAGTGTTGTACTATGTGATGAAAAATGTGAAGAACATATGCCTAAATTTTTTAATTTTATTAATAGTACTGAACTTCAAAATCAAATGTCAGATAAATTTAAAAACTTTTCAGAGGTAAATTTCGACTCTATACATTTGTGAATATACAATTAATTTGTTTTAAATGTCTAGGGTTTAAAACAGTTAGAGGAGCAGAAAAAAATAAAGAATAAAATAGGATTATGTGAAACATTAAAATTGTTTGGAACTTGTTCTGCGACCCTCTGCCCTTGGCGACACATTGTCCATAAAGATTTGGATATATTCGATTACTTACCTCACTCGGGAAGGATTAAATTTAAAATTGTTGGTATACATGATGTAACAACTTATTCGGTACAACTGATCCAGCACATTGATATGGAAAACAATGTACATGAGTTTGCTGAGAATTTAGATGTAACCGAAGAGTTAACGAATGTACTAAAAGTTTCTAAAAAACAAATTATTAATCCTGTGGTAGGACATCAGTATGCTTATTATGATATAGATGAATTGGACGGAGTCTATTACAGATGTGACCTTTTTGAAGTTGAAGGGAATGGATTTGTAAAAGTTAAATTATTAGATAAAGGAAATATAATTAGAACAGGACAAAACAGATTATTCAAGTTACCCAAAGATTTTAAAAATAAACCTAGAAAAAGTAGGTACAACTGATTTGAACAAATTATACCAGTTGATAATAATGCTTATTTATTTTTAGTTATTGATGTTTACTTAGCTAATTTTACACCACCCTTACGTGATGAAAATTTCTCTGCAAGATCATTTTTCCATTTGAAAAATTTACTTGAAAAACACGATTACAGAAACATGATTATGACGGCTGATGTACACCTTCAAATGGGAAATGCGCTGTGGTTGAAAAATGTATATGAGGAATTTATATTATCTGAAAAAATTATACCTCATTTTCAGTTAACGAGAGAAATTTTGGTGTCTAAGTTAGCCGAATATAATAATAATCAGCTTAACAATTTGTATAAATTGTGCAGAGAAGCTTCAATTTGTTTGCCTGTGTATGATAAACCAATCAAGAGGCCTGTCCGAGAAGAGAGGAAGATTGAGCCTCAGTGGGCTCATTTAGATACAAATGTTAATGAAGTTACTTTCTCTGCAGCCATATCACCGGATGAAATATATGTTAGATTAAATAAATTTAATGAACAGTAAGTACTAAAAAAGAAACTTGTTTTGTAGCTAATTCACTAATTTTTAGATTATATAGCCTGCAAAAAGAAATCCAAGAAAGTATAAAGAAAGCAAATTATCCTAAACTACAAAACGTCGAGGTAGGCACAATTTGTCTCGCGAAAGATCCAGAAGGAATAGATTATGCAAGGACAATAGTTACAAATGTAGAAAGTAACAAGGCACTATGCTTTTTTGTAGATTTTGGTGATGAGGCTATCATCGATATCAGTGAATTAAAACATATCCACAACAAATTCATTGTAAAACTCCCCTTTCAAAGCATTCAGTGTAGGTTGCATGGCATCAAGCCTGTTTTAGATGAGTGGCAAAGCGACATCAATAACATTTTATATGAATACGCCACAGAGCCAGATTCAGACATTTTTAGATTGCTTTTTATAAAAACTTGCAGTAAAGAAGAAAATGTTGTTCACCCTAGGCAAAACAGATATTCGGTGCTCCTCAAAGATGGTTTTGGAGAAAAAAAGATCTTAATAAATAGTTTATTGATAGATTGCGGTGTAGCAGTTCCAAATTCAGAACAAATAGATGATTTTAATATTTCCTTAATTGATATTGGTAGTGATGAGTCTGATGAAGAATTAGATCGTATAAACGATATATATAGGAAAACTAAAGAAGTAGAGGAAAATGTACATGTTAAAGGTAAATACATTTGCACTATAATTTATTTTAAGACCGCTTTACATTTATGTATTGCATGCAAAGAAATATTGCATGCGCATTAAAGTTAAAATTAATGACCGACGCAATTTTCAGACCATTGCACGAATATAGAGTCTGCTCTAATTTGATTGCATTGCACGTGAAATTCTGGTTTCTTTTCTGATAATATTCAGTTTTGCCATCCTACACAAAAGGAACTAACAGCGAGGAATTAAGTAAAAAGTGAATTAACCTCAATTAACCATAATAATTTTCTTTTTTATTTCATCCATAGAAGCTCTAGATTGATTGAAACTTCACACCACAGTACACAACACCAGTATGTTTTAATGGTTTTGCAGCAGACCAGTAGATCGAAATCATTTTTATTTTACTAATTTGGCAGTGGGCAATATATTGCATAAATGTAAAACAAATGACACTTTGCAATATTGCATGAAAGATTTTGCTGCAAAATAGTTTTCATTGCATTGCATGCTCCATTGCCTAAATGTAAAGCGGCCTTTAGAAAAGCTTTGAATTTATTTTTTAGGTGATCAATCGGCTAAGAATGGTCCAATAAATGAAGACATGGAACTTTTTCTCATAAATCCTGAAGAATTTTTCAAATCGGTAATGAAGTGAATTTGATATAGATATAACCAAATCTACAAATTTTTTTTCTTCTGCAGCTTCTTACTAGTCAAAATAATGTCAAACCGAAAAATAATCGTGAATTACCTGCAATTCAAGCCGCCCCTCCAGTTGACTATTGTACCCCTGAGGTTTACTGGTCTCAAACGGAAAAATTTATCAAGTTAGATATTAAATTACATGATGTTAATCAGTATAACCTCAATTTAACCAAAGGAACAATTTTAAATTTCAGGTATGCATATTTTTTATTACATTATTTTTATACTTTTCTGTAACTCTTCCCTTTATTTAGTTGATATAGGTTATAGCAAAATAGAGATGTGTAATTCATGATGAATGATTCGATCGCCGGGATTCAATCATGTGAGAGTACTAAACGAGTCTCATTTTACTGAAGTCAATTGATTGTGATGTGTTGTTTATAAACGACTCTTTTTTGATGTGCCATAAACGAATAACTCACTTTGAATATGTATATCATTAGAATATGTATATCATTGTACCATGAACGCACCATGTGACACAACGTGGAAGGGGATATACAGGGTGATTCAGGTTTAATCTTGATAACTTCAGGAATCGATAGAACAGGTTAAAATAATGTTCATTTGTAATATAAACTTATTTCCTAAAATGCATCCTTTAACGGATTAATCTAATTTCACAAAAGCTGGAATTGTGAATTACCACAACATTCACGTTTGGAGTGAAGACAATCCTCGATGTGTCAGACATCTTCATTTCAGCAACAGTTTAGTGTAAATGTGTGGATAGGTGTTTTAAGCAATAACCTCTGTGGGCCGCATATTTTGCCTCCTCGTTTAAATGGGGATTTATTTCATGAGTTTCTGCAAAACTCTCTCACCGACGTGCTTGACGATATTCGCTTAAATTTACGCCAAGGGAACTGAATGCAGTTGGTTGAGAATTATCCTCTTCGATGGATTGGACGGCAACCCAACAACCACCCAAATATGTGGATTCCTTGCGAAGGACCAGTGGCTTGACCTCCGCGCTCGCCAGATTTGAATCCTAAAACAATCCTGTTCGAATAGCAGCTGCGGTTAATACACTAGGTCGTCGATGCCAAAAATGTATTGAGGCTGGCGGAATGCACTTTGAACAATTATTGTAATTTTTTTAGTAGTTGATAAGTTTGTTGAAAATCTTGTAATAAGTAGTTGTTACTAAATTTATCTTTGAGGTTATTGGCATTGTTTCTTAATACTAAGAACACTTTAAATAATACTTTTGGCAATGATTTTCAAACGTGTTTTTTTTTTCTTTTTTGTTTTTTTTTTTTTGAGAGCCATCCGACAGTGTCCCCGACGAGCACAAACATCCATAGTACTACAGTGGGATTCGAACCCACACCGACAGCCGATCCAGACTGGTTCCACGAGCAGTCGTCTCCTAGCCACCTCGGCTATCACGCCACCAAAAACGTCAGTTTACACAAATCACTGAGTTTTGTTTTCATGGGTTGCTATAACGTTAAATGAAATTTACGCGGCTGGTGTGCTACACTGTCACCAATTTCTTTGAATATCTCGGAAACAAGACCAAATGTCGAAAAAAAACAGGAGACGAAAAAGTTTCGAAATTAATCAGGTCAAAGTGGTGTGTAGATGTTTTATTGAAATTAATTTTTTTTTTGTAGTTTTGAAATAAAGTAAGAGGGAGGTAGCATACATACACTTCTAAGAGGGGTAGGTAGTCTAAACTTAAGAAGCTGATATAAGATCATAAGAAGTGTTTGTGTTCCGAATTTCACTTAAATCAGATAAGTGGTTCAAAAGTTATGAGGGAAAAACGAGAAAAAAATTCCTACTTCAACGCCCTCTTCCTCGGAAACAATGTGTTTTAGGTAATAAGTTTATATCACAAATGAACATTATTTTACCCTGTTCCTTCGATTCCTAAAGTTATCAAGATTAAACCTGCATCACCCTGTATAATAAAAATTTAGGAGTATATCAGTTAAGAACTGTTTAATTATATTAGTACTTAGTACTATATACCAAAGTTCAAATATACCTAGTTATCTACTCTCGTACATTATTTTACCGTCCTCTGAAAGGACGACAAAATCGATGTGTGTAAAAGCACGAGAAACTGCTATAGTAAGTTAGAGTAGAGGGAGTAGAGTAAGAAAGTATGGCTTTAAAAGTGAGAGAGCGAGATTGAAGGCGGAGCTTGTTCTGGTCTGGACATTCACGTGCCGAATTATGCGTTTTTCTAGATACAGCCACATAGTGCGACTTAAATAAGAGTTGGGAATTGAGAAAACGCAGCATAAATAGTAGTACGTACGTAGGTATACGTATTTTATTTAAGAATGAGTTAACCAGGGAATAAATACGATTTTTTAAAACACAATACTTACTTAAAACATGTCGGACATTTGCAGGCATTAAATATTATTACAGATTTCGACATGACCACAAATTACCATGTGAATGGATTGCTCGGTACTAAATTAAGCTTACAATAGGTACATGGTTTGTCAAAAAATATAATTCTAATATTCTTTTAAATATTAATCAATTTAGGGCCCGCATCCAATTTGAATTGATACCTAATATTTTTTATTCCAGCTGTGAGGTTTTCAAGTGCTTCTATTAGCTTCCCTCTTCTCGTGAGTTTTTGTTTGGTGTTTTATTTATTTTTCGTATTGTCGAATAGTTTGAATGATATGATTATAATATGTTGAGACCTTGTTAATAATTTTCGATTTAATGTCTCCTGCATAACTACAGTGTGTTCTGAAACTACTGCTCAAAGAGGAAAAAATTTTATTCACTTATTACTTTTATTATTATTATTAATTACTTATTTTCACAAACTAAGAACTGTATTCCCATCTGTACAATATTGTTTGAAAATGAATTCTTAACATAAATTCCGTTATGATGCAAAAATTCTTCTTTTTTCATTATGATGTTAGATCTTTCCATTTAATTTCTTTTTTCATAAATGACAATAAATAGTTAGGAAGATATGATTAGTCAATAACATTTTTTATCGAGAAAATAATTAAACATAGGTACATTTTTTGTAAAGCACAATACTTACCTGAGATATTTTGTATACTATTTTATGTACATGCTTTTTCAATAATAATGACACACCCTCAAAACAGTTTTTGAACTGCTGAAAGTTTTAAGTAGATATTTCATTAAATCTCTATTGGTGAGTGAAACAACTAAGAACTTATGTTAAAAGTTGAGAGCAGATTTTATTACTCTTACGTTAGCAGTTCAAAAGAAATCGTAAAATTCTTTTAAAGAGTGTCATTATTATTGCAAAAAATTGTACTTAGTTAACATGTTAACATTAGCTACCTCCCTAATGTAAGTTCAAATTAAGTTCTTCAAATTGTATGCATGCGAAAATTTATCTCAATAACTAAAAACTAAAAAATATGTATTCTGAGGGTACAATACAATATTTATATTTTGCTTGTTTTTTAGTGTCCTTAATAGTACCTTCAATATTAGAATTTTTGCAGTTTACGCGAATCCATGTTCTCAAATTATGTTAAAGCTTTGAAAACACTGCATTATTTTTGTCAGTTAAATAATCATAATTAAATCATAAGTTTTCTTCTTCCAGAGTTTTCGGTGACTGGAATAGTAGCGGACACGAAAACAACATCAGTTTCTCAAAAAGACCACATATTTGATCATTTTACGGCGAAAAATCCGGTTATATTCTTGTTCCTCTGACAAATAAATTTCTTGAAACATGATATGTAAAAGTGTAATTTAGGATTTTCTTTTACACAACTCCTGAGATTTTATTTCAATATTAGAAAATGTAAGGGTCTAATAAATTCTGACTCTTGTAAATAAGGATACAGATTATTTATATGGGAAATTAAGGCATGTGTGGGTTCAAACCTTTTTATCTGAAAATTGTTTTTATATACTGTATCATATGCGCATGGTAAACCCAAAAATTATTTAAATTACATTTTCTAAAGATATTATACATATATTTTGAAAGATTTTTTGGAGCCATTGTCAAAGTGTCAAATGACTTCTCAGTGCTTTAGATCGCTTACAGTAAGTATTCTAAAAATGTGTCGTATGACTATTTTGAAAAATAGTTATGCAGAAGTATCTACTCAATATACTATCCGGTACTATTTCCTTCATCTTTTAGTAAATTTTGGTAATCAGTTTGTTACAATTATTGATGTAATATTATATTATTTTTATCATTAACAAATTTAATTATTTTACCATTCTGGTGTTATGGCAAATAAAATATCAAACATTATAATTGTGAACATTACCTTTACAACTAACAGTATAGGGAAATCCATGTGAAACCATTGTCACTATTCGATAAAATACCTAATTAAGTTTATACTAAATTTATAAATTTATCGGGTGCACCCTATAACACTTAAACTGGACGCCATGTATCAAACTGTCAATTTGGTTAGAAGAGGGGTGGCGCGGAGTGGGGAGTGAATCACTTCATTCATACTGTACACATTCTGTTTATGAATGACTGAAACCAAGAGAATTCATTCGACTGCCATCTAGAATATATGCAGCGGCTTGAACTTTAGCTTATTCTACACAGATGGCGGGCCTGCGCTGGGTTGTAGATTTATACATTGGAAGTAGATAACTAGGTATATATGAACTTTGTATATACCGTAATAATACACTATTATATTATAATAACAGTAGTAATTTAACCAAAATAAATTAAGACATAAAAAACAACATAAATTAGTGATAACAGAAAAACATTTTTTGTTGTCATTTAAGTTTGTTTATAAAAAAGAAAAAAGTAAGGACCAAACAAATAAGTCATATGCGGCAATAAATAAAAGTAATTTGTTTTAGAAATATGTTTTACATACTATACCTATGCGTGGTAGACATGAACAATTCTTTGAATGGTAAATTTGAATGAGCTGTGCCTGTACTTGTCAGCATAATCGATCGTTAAAAATGTTATTTATTCATTTATAAGTGGTTCTGTATTCTCCAGTGGCACAGTTTTACAGAATGAATCAGTAGTGACAGTCAGACACGAGTCGTGAGTGGTACATCAGTCTAATCATTGATTGATTGATTCAAAAGGCAGGTTGGCATATATTTAAAAAATGTTGAACAATTCAGGAATTGTAGACTGACCTGTATAAAATTTATTTTTAATTAACAAAGAAGCGATTACATATAATTAAAGGAGTAATAAATTATCTTTATTTCACGCTTACTTTTGTTAATTTATATGAGTCTTGTTTGAAGAACGAAATGACAACAGTTTGAATAATAATAATAATAATAATAAAGTACTTTATTGCCAATAAACATACACATACATTCATAGCAAGAGGCCATTGACCAAAGTCATTCAGCCCGTATTAAATAACATTTTTTTTTTTTTTTTTGGTAATTTATAATTATACATAAAATAGTGCGAGCTTATTTAATGAGAAAAAAAAAACCTTAGTTTTCATTATGAAGTTCTTGTATATGCTCCCATGTAGTTTTCTCCGGGCTTTTATATTTTGCCTGTATACCTGGATCTCGTATGATGCAAAACTTGTTGAGTAAGTCGAAGTTAAATGTTGACTTGGCGAATTTTTTTGATAAAGTTTCTAATCTAGTGTTGATTGGAGTTGTTGTTGTTAACTGATGAAGTAGATCGTTGGGGGGATTGTGGAGAGGATTTCTTGGGTGTCTAATTTTTGTGATTTTCCTCAGTGAAGAGGTTTCTCCAATTTGTATGTTTTTTCTAGCTGGTTTATTGCTATTTAGAAGTAATGTGTGTCCGTATTCAAGTATGGGCCTGCATATGGATTTGTATATTCTGCTTGCAGTTGATAGACTGATACCGTTTTTTTTATATGTGAGGCTGCGAAAGTGACTAGATCTTCTAATAGTTTCCTTCTTACGTAGAGCTGTGTGATAGTTTAGGTTAAGCTTGTGGTCTAAATGGATTTCAAGATATTTGGCACAACTTGTGGGACGTATTATTTCATTGTTGATTGATATTGTGGGTGATGTGTCTTTTGGTGAATGGTTGAAAATAATTAGTTGTGATTTGGAAGGATTTATGGTTTGTCTCCACAGATTATACCCGGTAGACGTAGAGTTCATTAGTGCTTGCAGATTTGACATTGTGTTTCTGAGATTATTATCGTAAGCTGTTAGTGCTACATCGTCAGCATATTGCAAAATGTACGAATTTGGGTTGATGGTCAGGGTTATTGAACTGAAAGCTGTATAAATCATGGCAGAAGAGATTGTAGAGGATAGGAGATAAGGGCCAGCCTTGTGGAACACCTTGCTGTGGAGTGAAAGTTTGTGAAAATGAAGTATTTATTTTGATTTCGAGTAAGCGATTTTCTAGGAAGCTTTTTATTATTAGTAGCAAATAGTCGGGACAGTTCAAAAGCTTGAGTTTGTACAAGAGTCCGTAGTGCCAAACCGTGTCAAATGCCTTTTTAACGTCAAGAAATATAGTAGCTGATTTCCTTCCCTGCAACTTGGTTGCTTCTACATTTGATTTAAGTATTGTTAGAGGGATGTTGGTTGAACATTGTTCTCGAAATCCAAACTGATATTGAGGAATTTTGTCGGTTATTGAATCTTGAAGGTATTTTCTTATTATTTTTTCCAGATTTTTTCCTAATACTGGGAGTAATGTAATACGACGATAATTGGATGTATGTTGGTGATTGGTATTTGGTTTGGGTATGACAATAATAACTCCATGTTTCCATTCTGTAGGGAAATGTGTGTTTAGACAAAATTCATAGAGTTTGATGATATGTTTGTGGACTTCATTGTTAAGTGCCTTTACCAAATTTTTTGTAATGTTGTCTTTGCCAGGCGCCGAATTTCTACCACTATTAACGGTGCTAAAGTAGTCATCCTCATCAATTTGGATTGTATCCCTTGGGAAGTGTTGGGAAAAATAAGTGTTGTGCCAGTCGTTAACTGTTGTTAAATTGTCTTGATCGTAACCTGGATGGTTAATAAATGTGTAGGATTTTAGGAAATGTTTACCAAATATATTTGCTTTTTCTTGATCAGTAGTATATTGTACTCCGTTTTCTTCTATATCTTTGATGTTAGTCCTGATCTTATATTTCGAAAGTTTGTTTATTTGTTGCCAGTAATTTTTTTCTTTCTGTTTGTTTATTTCTTGACAAGTTTCCATCCACTGTTTTTTTTTTAATTCTTTAATTAACCTTTGGATGTTTTTGTTAAAGTCGTTGAGTTGTCGTTTCACATCTGGGTTTAGATTCCTTCTATATATTTTTCGTTTGTGCTTGATTAATCGTATAATAAATGGTGGAAATGAGTGGGAATAGTAAGTAATTTTATATTGTGGGGTGTTTTCTAGAACGGCATTTGCAAATTCGTCATTGAATATTTTGATGTGGTCTCGAGTTATATTTTCATTTGCCGTTGAATCGATGTAGTTGCTGAGAGCGATATTGACTTTTTCCATGTTGCATTTTTTGAAATTGTATTTTAGTTTATCTTCTTGATGAATATTATTTATGTTCAATAAATCGATTTTGATAACGAATGCAAGGTGATCAGAGCCTAGATCGTTTATTAATTCCACTTCTTTAATATACGGTGTAAGATTTCTGGTGTGAAGAATAATGTCAGGAGTTGTGTCATTATTGTTAGACATTAAGAAGGTTGGAGGAGTATTTATCTTGATAAAGTCTGAATTGTTTAGAAATTGATTGAGTATTCGATATTTTCTAGCGTTAATATTAAAGTTTCCAATAATCAGGGAATATTTATATAGAGATGCTTTAATGAAGATATTATCTTCGATGTTTGCATTAAGATGGATATATATAATAAAAATGTGTAACAAATCGTTTTCAAATGGTACAGCATTGCTTCGTTCAGTGGATTATTAATTCGTGGAGCGTTGGGCTTACCCAATTTGATAATTGGATTCGCTTGTACCAAACATCCTCCTCTGGTGTTATTATTAACTATCTCTCCATCATGTCTTAAAATTAGCCAGTCCCTGTAGTTAGTGTTGGTGCAGGGTTTTGTCTTTGTTTCGACAAACAGACCACAGTTGATGTCGTTGTTTTCCATATAATAGTTGATAAGGTGTTTTTTGGGAGTGTAGCTATTTATGTTAGCGTACAGAATTTTAAGGTTGATTTTGAACTTGAATGTTGCCTGTGGTTGGTTCAGTTGAAGTGGATTCGGGATTGTTTAGATCAAACATAAAGATGTAGAGTCTGTTGTAAGAAAAAACTGGTGTAGTGTCAATATTATAGTTCTTTATAAATCTTCTTTTAAGCTTGTCAAGTAGTGCTTCTCTGTTGATATTTTTTGGGTTGTTTATTTTGTCTATGTATGTGTTTATAATGAAATCGTGCACCGTTATTGCGGAGTGAATTCGGACGTTTTTAGTGATGTTTTTGTCCATTTCATTTGTTTTCTTGTTAATGGATTTAATAGGAATGTTTGGAATACCTTCGATTGGTTGAGAGGGTCTTTTCGGACATTTAGATGACCAAGCAGCATGATCTTCAGATTGACAGGCGACATACTTTGATGGTAGTTGGGTGGGACATTTAGTATCCTGATGTTTTCCTCCACATTTTGTACATTTAACGGGGGTTGTGCAGTCTTTAGTTTTGTGGGTATATTTCTGACATCTGTTGCAAGGGAGGGGGACAGGTTGCGGAGGCGCAGCTGTGTATACTGCATAATGACGATTTTTGTAGAATAATTCATTGTTTAGTAACCTTTCATATGATGTTATGCAATCGGTTATAATTCTGATTAGTAGGGTGGGGCGATTTGTTTGTCTTGATATTATCCTTTTGCAATACCTGTGGTCAAAGTTGTTAGATTTAAGGTAATCACTTATTATAATATCCTGAATTTCTGGATCTACTGCAGCAATCACACAGCAATAAGAGGCTGCCGGGGTATTTCGTTATGAAGATGCTGTCGTTTCGGTGAAGTTTGTTAAAATTTTATCTGCAACCATAATTTTTAATGTGGAAGTAATAATTGTCTTGTTGTTGTCTGTTTTTAAAAGAAATCCCTGTTGAGTTTTAATTATGACATCTTGCGAGTTTGGAAATTTTGTTTCCCATATATCAGACATTTCTATTCTTGTTTTACTTTCTGTGGATTTTAAATAAATATTTGTATTGTTTGTGTGTAATTTCTTGCATTTTTGCAGACTAATTGTGGTGTTTTGTTATGTGGTTTGTGCGTGGGTGGAAAGATGTTTGATTTGTTTGTTAAACATTTGCCTCACTAATAGTAATTTCTGGTTGTGTTATTGCAGAAGTCGATGCTTTATTTGTGCCTGGATTTTGTTGTAGTATGGTGTGGTCAGCTTTAGTAGGTTGGGAGTTGTCTATTTGAGTGTTTTTAGATGTTTTTTGTGTGTTGTTTCCATCCTTAGTTTTTTCTGGTTCATAAATTAAAGATAATTTTTTACCTAAACTTGGTTGATTTGTCCCAATAATTTCCTGAATATCTTCTTGTGAAAGAGAGATTTTCTTACGTTTCCTCTTTTTATATTCTTGTATTAACCACTCCATGTCTTCTTCGTTGTCTGAATCACTACTATCAATTTTTTTATTTAATTAAAATTGATAGATATCACTAAAAATGCTTTGAAACGCAGAGCTGCTGAAATTATGTGACCTCAACAAGGTCTGGCTTCAAACTGGAACAGTTTGAATTTAGTACTCAATGCGTAAGTACATAACGATAACGTGTCTGTCTGTCTGGATTTTTATCTTCTAATTTTTAGTATTGTACAAAACCAAATTTAGTATTAATAATTAATACAGTTAAAATTCTCAAAACAACAAGGGTTATGTATTTATTCTTACGTGCATGTACCAAATTAGTGTTTTACTTTTTGCAAATACTAAATTTATTGTCAGCATTGCTGATTTGGTGTTCATCGAATGCTGTTATTTAAGAGCATATGCCTGATGCAGGGTTCCCTCTCACCTGAAAAACCTTCAAAACCTGGAAGAGTCAGGGAATTGGTTTTAAGCATAATAAAGTCAGGGAATTGTCAAGTAATTTAAAAATATGGGGTGAAAGTCAGGAAATTTTTAAATATATTCACAACAGTCAAGGAATTTTAAAATTAATTGAAATTGACAAATATTTTTTTTAATTTACTTCAGTTTTATATCTATTTTACAATATGTTCCAAATCCAAATACTATGTATTCATGCCAAAGAATAGTTATTTTGTTACAATATTTTGAGTTATTTTTTTTATAATGTATCAGGGAAAACCTGGAAAAGTCAGAGAATTTAACAGGAATTTAAAAGAGGGAAAAGAGGGAACCCTGTGATGGTTTCAGATAGTTTCCAGTCGTTCCTCAAACAAAATTATTAAAGCAATTTTATCATATTTCAAACTTCTACTAGAGAAAATTAATCAAATAAAAGGCAGTTTGCGTTTTATTCCATTCATTGTCATATTGTCAAAATTACATTATTGTAGGGAATTGCATTGATTCCATGGTTTTGTTAACCTCATAATATATGAACTACAATTGGCTACACGGACTTGACATCATTGCTTTGTGCATTGAATACTACAGCCGTAGGTGCATGATGTTTCTTTCTTACAATTTTTACTTTGAACTTATTTTTCTAGTATTTATCATGATGAATAGCACTGTACACTAAATAATAAAATTAATGTCAAATTGAAATTTATTTAGTTTAATTTTGCAATTTTTTTCTAAAGGTAAAAAAAATTGCTATGGAAAAGTGTTGTTCTTTTTGCTCTAGTTATTCAGGGTGATTCAGTCATAATGTCATTAATTTTAACCACGTATCCGGATGACTCAATATGTCTTTATTGAGAAAAATGAAAAAAAAATTTACTCGACCTTTCAAAAGATATATAAATCAATAAAAAAACAATTGGTAACATGGTGCTCCTGGTATGCTACAAATTTTCTGATGACGCGTTTGAGTATTGAAGCTACGAGTTGTGGCAATTAAGTTCTGGGAATTTAGGACTCTGACAACACTGCATCATTTGTCAACGTTTTTCTAGAGGAAGGTCCCCCCTCTTTTTAGTTTCAGTCCAAGGTTGAAGTCGATAGTACGTTTGGTTTGTGTTTTATGTGTATTTTTTGGAAGTAACTTTTTTAGTGGCGTCGTGAAAATGAGTGACTCATATTACAAGCAACCTGTTGTGATTCAATTGTTAGTGAAATCTGGTGAAAAACCCTCGGAAATCCTTCAAAAATTGCAGGTGGTGTATGAAGGCAAGTGCATGTTTGAATGGGCAATACGGTTCAAGGAGGGGCGTGAATCAGTAGAAGACGATCCACGTGCAGGAGCTCCCATCACCTCTGGTACTGACAGGAATGTTGACCGTTTGCGTACACTGATAACGTCTGACAGGCGCCTAAGCATTCGTGCGTTGTCTGACGAGTTAAATGTCAACAAAGAAACCGTTCGCAAGATGTTACACGAAAATTTGCGCAAAGATGATGTTAAAAGTTCTCACCCGTGAACATAAAGACATGCGAAAATCGATCGGCGAGGATTTGTTGTCCCGCATTCGGAACGACGGTAGAGACTGGATGAATCAGGTAATCACTGGAGATGAGACCTGGATATTTGAGTATGACCCCAAGATCCATAAATAAAGTCAGCAGTGGGTGGAAAAGGGTGGAAAGTGGCCAACGAAAGCAAAGATGTCCAAGTCACGACTGAAGGCAATGTTGATGGTTTTTTCGATATCCACGGCATCGTGAATATGTTCCTGCCGGCCAGACAGTGACTGGACCGTGTGCGACCCGAAATCGTCGAGAACGGCTGGATCTTGCACCACGACAACGCGCCAGCCCATTCCTCGTTCATTGTGCAATAGTTTTTGGCAAAAAAAGGCATTCCAACGTTGCCGCACCCACCCTATAGCCCCGATATTGCCCCCTGCGATTTTTTTTTATTCCCCAAGATGAAGTTACACCTCGAGGAAACTAATCATGGCAGCGTACAGAAGGTCAAAGTTGAAATGGTGGTGCTGAACGGGTTAACTGCGGAGAATTACCAAGGGTGCTTCCAAGGGAGCAACGTTGGAATCGTTGTGTAGAGTTAGAGGGAGACTATTGTGAAGGTCGATAATAAAATTTTAGCGAAATTTAATTTGTGTTTTTTTTCATTGACAAATTTCCAGAACGTAATTGTCACACCTCGTATATTAAAGCGAAACAGCATTGTCATTTGGGACCACATAGAATAACAGCATGTTCATTAAAGTTTAGTACTATTTTTTTTTTCTATTGACAAACTTCTAGTATGCGATATAAAATGTATGAATTTTATATATTTTTTAGGTGCCTTTAAAAATTGACACATTTTTAAGGTATTTATTAAGTGTTTTGTCAAGATCTGACATAAATTCACTAATCCAATAAAAATACCAGGATTTTCAGAATTTTCGGATTCATCATGCCCTTATAGTTCAAGTTCAAAAGCTCCACAAATTTTCATACAATAAATTATTTTACATAAATCATATCTAAATTTTGCCATCTTTCGTTGTTCTTAAAAGCGGAATCAAGTTGATATTCCCAAATAAAGCATATCAGATTTGATTATGAATCAAAATCAAATCCCTTACCTCCGTTTTTCTCCAGGTTTTCTCGTTCATGATCAGTACCAAATAACGCGCACGGAAACAAAAAAAATAATTTTTTTCTAGGAACAGTCACAAATCCAACTGTTTCTTAATATATCTATATTAAAATGTATTTTAAACATTTTTCCACGGTTGTGTTCAGAAGGGGGCGGACCGCGGTCTTTCACTATTAATTGTTCGTAGTAAGTTTGTGGAATTTTGTTTCACCCAACTTGAATAGCATTTTTATTTAGGTAAACAGTAAATTTATTATGATAAACTACTCTAGTGACATAAACAACACCGAAGCGACCCTTTATAAACAGCTTGAGATCACATCTGTGTTGACATGCAGTTCGACAGCGATTTTTCAGCTACATAGAAAAACTAACTCAAACGAGCTTTGGCTTATTCCACCATTAACATATTAAACATGAATTTAGACTGCCAACTTTCCAGCTGTGCCGATTACAGCTATTCCGCCAATGTCACTATGCATTGAAAATAAGGTTGTTGACGAGGGTTTTTCTTGTATTATTTCAGTATTTAACTACGAAAAACTTTTCAGCCTCTTAATAAGTTATCTAGTGAGTATTCTCACAAATTTTATATTTAACTGTAAATGGTTTATTACTTGATGGAATTTTGTAGCTTCAATATTTTTTAAACCAAAATTGATATGTTAATTGCATACTTTAAAAAAATAATTTATAGCATGAATGACATATTACAATAAGTAGGTACTATAGGAAAATATTTACATCTGGCAACGTCGCGTCGTCGAACTACTACCAAAGGTCAGTGACAGTCTGAAAAGGGGGTTTAAATAATGGTTTGAAAATATATTTTTTTCGGCGTAAATATACATTTACAATCGCTTATTCATATTATACTAATTTTTCCCTATCTTCTCATATAATTAACAACATTATGATTGACAATACCATTTCAATAGATAACTTAAATACGATGTATTTTCAGGACTGTGAAAAATGAAAAAACATATAAGTTGAATCTTATGTTGTATCAAAAAGTAAGTTCCCTTCAGCATACATCTATGGGGCCACAAATTAGAGTAACATTAACTAAAGCAAACAGTGTTGAATGGCCACGTTTGAGCTTATCCAAACAACGTGCAAGGAATATCCATTATGATGTTTCAACTATTACCATAAAAGAAGAAGTGCCCAGAAAAATTTTAGAATTTCCAAAAATGTCTGATGATGAAGAAGAACTTGATAATGACAATATTGATGTTATGTATCATGTTGTTTCTGATTTAGATAGTGACATGGATGCCGATTTAGCAGATGATTCTGATTAGTTATTGTTTGATTTAGATTAAAAACACCACTTAATTGTTGTTTTGTCGTTTTTTACAAATTTTGAAAATGAAGTGTAACAAAAAAGGATTTGCCAGGTGCTAGTTTTTTTTAACCCTTAAGTACTGACATACAGTTCTAGGAACATATATACTGATGTGTCGTCTAAAAGATTACTTTTAAAAAAATATTTAGTATTATTTAAAATTTGAAATACTTTTGTTTAAGTATAATATACTTCCTTACAATGGTATGTGATATAAATCATAAACATTGGAAAAATAATACTGTCTGAAAAAATATATTAAAGAAACGTTGAAAATACGAAGAAATGATAAACATCAGTACATTTATGTCAAATATATGATTTTCACATATTTTCCTCACAGCAGACACATACCCTTTTTATACATTGAAGGCATATCGGCTTCTTACATGAGTTACACAGGTAATTGTCATTCTTCTCTTTTTACTTGCAAATGGAATGAACATATTTTACGATTTTTTTAATATATCTTTGTCGAATCCATCTAATGTTTTTTCTTCAATAACTAAAACCCAGTGTATGTAAAATTTTATTTTCTTTGGAATGTGAAGATTAGGTTATCTCATATGCGGTTCAGTTAGTTATATTGCAAAATTAATTTTTCTGGTGTTTTGGTGTCATCTTTATATAACTGATGGATTATATGAGTTGGTACAAGAACTCAGTTTCTTTACTATGATGCATAGATGGAATAAGGAAGGATAGTGGCTTTACCTTTTTTACATGCATAAGACAAAGTCATTTCTTCTGTAAATTCATAAAGAGCACTACCAAATTGTCTTCTTCTGTTAGAGGGAATATGTTTTTTTTTTTCATAAAACCAACATACCTCAAACCATTTTTTCTTAGAAGTTTCACCAATTCAATGGAAGAAAACCATTTATCGCCAGTGATATTTCGTTTTATGTTGAGCAATGGTCGAGAAAGTCAGTTTGTGTTGGTTTAGATGGTTGGATTTTGTTCCTCTTCTGTTAATCCTTTTCCATCAGAACCTCTATCACAATAAATAAAACAGTAACCACTTATAGCGTCTTTAAGACATATCAGTTTTATTCCATATTTATCGGGTTTGTTAGGCATAAACATTTTAAATTTACACCGTCCTCAAAAACTAACTAACATTTCATCAATGCATCCAGTGTGACCTCTGCTCATTGTAATATCTTCTTTTCAAAGTCATCAGCATAGGGCAAACAGTTTTTGAAGAACTCGCTTTACTACACATTTTGGGACGGGAAACAAATTTGTGTACACTCATATTGATGTGTCGTCTGTGCTGGACCAGTTACTTAGGTACTATTCATTCTGTATACCTTTACCTTAGTTAGCCTTTTATTTAATATTACACTAATATTACGATTAGAATTTTGTTAAATAAAAAAGATTAAAATTTATAAAATAGCGGTGATCTGTCGAACGACATGGCAGTACTTAAAGGTTAAAAACTTATTTTGTCTAACAAAAAGTTCTACTATAGTAGAATAATAGAAAATCTACATATTCCAAAAACAAATGAAACATATAAATTGACCAGTGCATTTGTAAACTGCCATAAATTCAATAGAAAGTCATGTATTATTTTAAAAAGGAAAATTCTGATTTCCTTTAGTAATTGACTAATCATATTGGTAATATATATGTTAATTGACAGCTGTATCAGCTATACATCTTTACATAAGCCGTTACTAATAGCCATACATGCAAGTATTGTCATGAAAAGTTTCCTAATGCATCAACCAAAATTTTTTTGCTCATTTTAATTGGCATATAAATGGCAAATTTTGACGTTAATAGATGGTCTGGATCCAGGAGACACTGCTATCAACATTGTCAAATATAAAAATCCACGCCACAAAAGAGACAGTTTGTTACTTAAACTATTGTAATAGGGATCTTGACGGTTTACAAACGTCAAAATTTGCAAGCAAAAATCAGTATTAAGCCTTGCCTTCATGGCCTGAAGTTTGCGAAAATTTACGCAAATTTAAATTATTAATGGCGGGAAAGTATTGAATTTTCGCGAATTGGGAATATGGCTATTTTCGTCATAAGGGGTTAGCAAGTTTAACTTTTGAACTTCTGACAATCTACTGTGACAGTCAATGATAGTTTTATGATGAAAATTATAGAAACATTATAGTTGGCAAAATGCATTAAAAGTGGAGACTTATCCCGTCAATAAATAATTCACGCGAATTTCGTGTCCATGAGGACAAAGCTTTACTTGAACTTATCTAATAGTGTAGCTTAATATAAAAATGGGTGATTAAAAATAACCATTGACATATTTAAGTTCTTCCTAATAAAAATTACATTGCCTTAAAAAATTAATGTGTACTCTACAGATGCTCTGTACATTTGTTAGTCGTCAACTGGGACTTAAAATTTTATTGAAAAGATAAAAGTTCCTAGCATTTGTTCCACATAGTAGAACTGTCATTATGCAACATTATTGCATAGAATGATAACAAATATGCTGCAGATTTGTAATTCCGTAATCGAACTAAAGTGTTTGATACGTATTTGATGAGTAAAGTAAGCATATAAATAAAAGTTGAAGCTTCTAATAATTCTATTATTGAACATTTTGTACCTCTTATACTCTTATATCTTTCCATCTTAACTCAATAACTCCTTATACAAATATTTGTATGCTTCAAATTTGTATTTATTTCATACCTCTAGAATATTTAATAATCCCATAATTAAAAATCTAATGGTTTTAGATCAGGATATTTTAATCAAAGATCTAAAAATTAGTTCGGTTTCTAAAATATGATGATGTGTTATTGAGCATTTAGTACTCGTAATTATTTGTTTTAGTGGCAAAGTAAAAATAAATAAATTTAAGGTAGCTGGTTAATCCTTTTCATATAATAAAACTAAGAGTTCACTATTCATGATTGTTATTTTTTTAGTTTTTATTAAATAATATATTAGAGTTATTATTTGTATTATTACTGAAACTGTATTTTCCCTAATTTTAAGAAATAAAATCTATATCACTATTTTACATTAACTTATTTTTTAGTTGTAATCTCAGTATATGTAAAGTATTGTCACAGAATTTGCTCTGCTCGCACCCAATTCGGCAACTGTGGTATCGCGAAACGCTAGATTGCCCCTATGCGATTCTGGTAAACAAACAAAATAATGCCATGTATCGAGACGCGACTGGAAAAATTACGAAGCGACGAGAATCGTTCGAGACATGGATCTAGAGATGCTAGAAAATACCTGGAATATTTGTTTGGTCTATAAAAGAATAAACGGCCGAGTCAGTCAATCTTGTATTACAGTCTTGAATTAGAGAGTTGTTATTTGAATATTTCGGAGAGATCAATTAGAATTCATAGCGATTTAGATAGTGATTAATTAAATAGTGTTTAGTCGAGTTGTAATTAGTATTCGGTAGTGTACAGAGTGTTAATAAATATTGGTAAACATTAACGGTTTGTTTTTCTGGTATAAGAAAAAGTTGGGTTGGGAAACCCGTGACAGTAAATAATATATCTATTTTATATATTTCATATATTTACAGCTAGTTTTTCACAGAAAGTAAAATAATGTCCTAATTTTGTCATTGTTAATTAACTGTGTTTGGTAGGTCAGTTCAGAATGCATGTAAAAGTGATTGAACTAAGTCTTTGATGTAACAGTTTTTACAATATGAACATAGATCAAAAAACGATTAACAAAAAAAAATAGTGGCGAGGATGCACAAAAACATATATTCCTTTAATTACTTCAAAGCGGCTTATCAGATCAGAAAGAAATTCAATAATCTCGTGAAGACACAACCTTTTCCTCGCTGTTTTGTTCTGGAACTAAAAACTTTGTAAATCTTAATCTACCTACAGACACAAATGCATGACTTACGTGTGTTAAACTGGGTATAGACTGAGTAAACGTAGAACAGTTGATTTGTTGATTATAGTTCACATAGTGTGTACATGTTACAAAACAATTACACCACTTTTACTGAACTGTTACACCATGTTTACTCCGGGAGTGGTCCTTCAAACATAGTGAGCCTAGTCAGTGTGTAGTTCTGCAAACAAATATATTCATTTAGTTTCATTTTGATGTTAATGCAACATCTAAGTTATTGGATTATAGTTTCTGTATCGTTTGCTACTAAGCTTTGACCAAGTTTTTTGTTTTTTAAGTTTGTCAACAGTTGACTGATTGTTACCCAACTGTTGTCTAGCCAGAATCAACATGTTTTATAATAACCTTTAGCCTTGTTCGCGATAGCGATTCCGAACTAGTTCAGGATTAATTTACGGATAAGCACAAGCGTAGTTTGAATCGTCCGAAATGCAAACTGCGCTTGCTCTCTGTAAATTAATCCTGAACTAGTTCAGAATCGCTACCGCAAACAAGGGTAATTAAACAGATAGTTTGGTAGTGATTCTAATTTTTCATTTATATACAATGTAAACTTTAGAAAGAATTGAAGGTGGTGCAAACAAAGAGTAAACAAGTACTTTATTTTGATTTCATACGAAACATCACAATTTTTAAATTTGGATATTATTTAGGTTTGTAAGATATCAATAATAAAATGTTACATGGTATAAAACTTTATGGATGAAATTAAAATGTGCATTACATATATATAAAATAAATAGTGTTATTTGTTGTGAAAAACTTTCTTTTTTCCATAAAGTTCATTAGATTAGATGGGTTGCACATTCATTCATTCCTTTCATCCAGTATAGTAGATACAATCAAGTTTTTGGGCCACATATGCGGCCTATTTAATAATATGACGCCCCTCTCCCACACAAGTCTCCGACTTCTGGGCTAACCCTCATAATTAGAATGAAGGGTTATTTGATATTTTTTTAAATTTAGTGTTGTAACTAAGAAAAACAAAACATTATTTGGTTACCTGTTTGTATTTATTGCTTAGGAAAAAATTATTTGATAAATATATATAACTCTTCACAATATCTCAAGGGTCAGCCACCAATAATTATTTAAATTTTTTGTTTTGTTATCAAATACATTGCTGCCTCATTGAAATGCTTTATGTTAACAGATGTTTTCACAAATTAATTTTAAACAATAAATTTTTCTTAAAAAATTTAATGATATTTACATATAATAAAAAAGTTTAATAATGTTAACAAACGTTATTTACATTAGCAAAAACCCCTGCAGTCTTATTTAAAAAAATCCTACCCTTCTGTTTTCGAGGATGCTGGGATGCGTTTCAATATTTCGTCAAATGCACAACCAACTACTCAATATTCAGTTAATTTAACGACTTTAAGCCGATATGACACAATCACATTTCTTTTCAAAATTCTACTATATTTTCTTTATAAAATTTCTATTCGCAATTCTGATTATACATATTTATGTACAGAAATTTGTTGAAAAATATTGTGTCATACTGGCTTTAATCAATCGCTTCAATAAATTACTGAACGTACAACTTTTTACCCTCGAAACAGTGGGTAAAGACTCGGGTAAAGATTACCTGACATGCGCAGTTAAGTTAAGTTATATGGTCGACTAAGTCACAGCAGCCATGGTAAATGCGACACGATTTAGCAGAATGGTTATAATTAGACAGATTTAAATAATTAGATAACTTTTAGATAAAATAAGATTATATAATCACATATTAATAATAATAAACGTATGTTACTGGCTAAACCACATGGCCATTGACTGAAGTCTTTCAGCCAGTCACATTATTTATCAATATAGATACAGAATGTCCTGGAAAGCATGTCAGAAACTTCAGGAGATGATAGTACGTTTAAAAATAATATTAGTTTTCTCTATAAACTTGGGTCCAGAAAGGCTTCGTTTTCGAAATGCAGAGTGGTAAAGTTATAAAAAAATAAAGTTTTTTTGAATTATCTCAGTGACCCAGTTGAAAATTTTAATAAAACTTGGTGTGGTTGATACCTGTTAGGAGGTCTTTTATTTAGTGTAATTACTGATACCAAACTGATAACCAGTGGCGTGCAACAAAGGAGGTGGCGGACCTATTTTAAAACAAAACGTACGCCACTGAATTTTTTAAATATTTTGTTAATAATTTACGTTCTGCTAAATAAAAGAACAAAAAAAAGGTATTTTATGTTTTTCTCGTAAAACTCACCGTTTTCGAGTTATTTAATAACATTGATTATTTAACTTTTTTTTAATTTTTGATCGTAAAATCCACAGTTAATTTTTGGCAAGCTAATTTTGGAACACCCTGTATAATGCTAATTAAATGGGGTGATGTTACCATAGAGAGACATAAAAGAGACAAAAAAAATTAGTTAATTATTCACAGATCTTTATTAAACACTCTGAATACCATCACTGAATACTAAATACAACTAAACTAATCGTTATCTAATTAATCACTATTCAAATCGCTCTCAATCTCCAGTTAATCGCACCGAAATATCCAAATGAAAACTCTTCTCCTTATTTTCCTTATACAGGCAAAACGAAGGTATTTTCTAGTAGCTCTGGATCTCATTCTGGAGAAGTTCGCGAATCTTCCTGACGCGTCTCGATCGACGGCATCATCGTTTTTCTTTGAGCGGGCGGTCGGGGAAAATCTAGCGTGTTGTGAATCCAACAACCACCAAATTGGGTGCGATCGGGGCAAATCCTATGACACTGCCCCTTCCTTAAGACCGATCGTCCTGATTGAAAGCACCTCTATACGGGAATAGGCGTTCCAGGTAGACGACCTTCATCTTACTCTTGGGAGTCCGCTGTATCCGGTAGGATAAACGATGTCATTGATTCTTTTGATAACGGTGGGACCCTCCCAGCGGTTCTGTAGTTTAGGCGATCTTCCTTTCTTTCGGGTGGGATTGTACAGACACATGAGGCCACCTTATTTGAATCCGACTTTATTGGCGCGGACGACGTATCGAGTCTTCGCGATCGCTCTCTAGTCGCATTCGACATCTAACATGACCGTGTACGGCTGCTAGTCTTCGTTCTAGCTTATGGGTATAAAAGTGTCTGGCTCTGTGGGCTGTTCCACAGGACGACCACCAAATCTGCTGGAAGGCGAAGCTCTCTCTCTTCCAAAGATGTTCCTTTCCGGATTCCCTAGCTCGCAGACCTTATTGAACACACCTTATTCAAAATTTCTCCCTGATCAGAATGTAGTTCCATGGGTACAGTAAATCTGCAGAACAGGTTGTTGACTAGCGCTTCTGCTACAGTTGTGGTATCTTGTTTGGGAATAGGGTATACTTCCAGCCATTTGCTGAAGTAGTCCATGGCTACTAGTAGATATCTTTTTCCACCATGAGTTAAAGGGACCAGCGAGGCAATCCTCCGAAACGGCGCTCCTACGATGTACTGACGCATTTTGCCTCTGGAAAGGGTCTTCGATCCCTTGCTGGCTGCACATGTATCACATTTTCAGCACCAATCTTCTACATCTACAGTTCAACCAGTAAAAACGCTCCCTAATCTTCTGTAGAGTCCTATTGACGCAGAAATAGCCACCACCAGTACCTCCATGAACTTCCTGCAGCACTTCCTTGATCCGGGACCTCGGGAGTAGTACTTATTTTTTGACCTCCGCTCCGTCATTGTTCTCCCACGCTCTTTTTAGGACTCCATCTTTCAACACCATGGAATTCCATTGGATCCAGTAGCTCTTTTTTAATGTTGGGCTTTTACTACTGACTTCAGCCCAAGAGGGTCGGCTCCTGACTACTTTCCAGTCTAGTAAGGGCTTGATGTCACAGTCAGCTTGCTGGCCTTCCCGAATCGCCGCTGAACACCATCTGTTCAAGTTAAGCTGCGACCACCTTGCAAGGAACAAATCAAGACTATTACAGTGTTTGCAGTTGGCCAGGCAAGGTCTCCTAGAAAGGGCATCTGCGTTACCATGTTTCCTGCAATCGCATCTTTACCGATCTGCGAGTGGGGCTCTACACTGTCCCTTTAGATGTCCCGTCCGCCCACAGTTCCAACATTGAAGTGGGCGATCTCTTCGGTTATCAGGTTGTTCTCTCTTTGGCCTGGTAGTTGGACCGACTTTATCGATGACCTTTTTCAGTGTTTTGATTGACTCCATTTCCCATATTAATGCTGTTACCACTGATGGTACGCACTTTAACATGTTCCCTGGAGGCCATTTTTGCTGCCTCGAACTCCAGTGCATGCGAGAGGGCGTCATTCAAAGTTTTACAACTCTTACATTATTGTCTTTACCCGGCATGACCTTGACAATTCTGGCAATGGGCCAATTCAGGGGAGATGAATTTTCATCCTTTAAAAGCACGAGCATGTTCTCTTGCACATTCGGAAGGTCCTTTTGCCCTTTTGGTCTATTTTGTAATTGAACTAAATAGTCTTTGTACCATTTTCCCCAAAAATGTTGTTGTATTCTGGAAAACTTGTTATGGCCCTACCGATTAGAAAATGGCCTGTAAGTCAGATCTGTCGGATCCTGTGACATGGAAGTTAGTGAGCTCGAGTTTAGAATCCCCTCGATTTGTATCATAATCGTATTTAACTGCTCATAGGTCAGTACATTTGCGACCACTATTCGTTTGATATGATATTTAGCGCTTTTTACGCCGGCTTCCCAGAGTCCGCTAAATACTGAGGAATAAAACGGAATAAAATTAAATTGTATGCCTTGCTCTGCGGTAAACGTAAGTACATCATTTTTTATTTTGCTAGAATTAACTATTTGATAAAGTTATTTTAACTGATTACTAGCGCCTTTAAATGTGCCCCCGTTATCACAGAATATTTGACTGGGTTTGCCCCTACTCGAAATAAATCGCTTAAGACAAGCCATAAATGTTTCAGTTTTCATGTCCGATATTAGCTCCATATGAATGGCCTTTACCGCGAAACAAACAAACAATGCGATGTACGATTTTGAAAAAATACTTTTTCTCAGTCTGGATTCCGTTATCGTGAAAGGTCCGCAAAAATCTATGCCAACATTAGAAAAAGGTTTTGCAAAATTTACCCGCTCCGGTGGTAGTGAACCCACGAGTTGTTCAGATGTTTGAGCCTTAAGTGATACATGTAATACATCTATAAATATTTCTTTTTACTTCACGATTGCCATTTATAAGCCAATACTTTAAATTCAAGCTACTTATGACTTGCTTCTGACCGACATGCAACAAATTGCGATGTTCTCTAATAATTATTAAATCTGTAACGTGGCTATTTTTCAGTAAAATAATCGGATGCCTTTAATCATAGGGTATATCAGCATTTTGCAACCTTCCCCCTACTCGCAAAAGACCTTCTCCATCCACAAAAGGATGCAGTAGTTTTAGATTTGATTTGATATCTGCCTTATTTTTAAAGCCTTAAGTTCTTCAGAAAACTTGCAATGTTGCTCATATTTTATTATCATTAAAGCAATATTCAATTCATTAGAAGATAGGTTCTTCGGAAATTCAATTTTGTATTTTAATTTGTTGTAAATTTTTAAAGCATAAGCCATAATGCTGCATTTTTGAGATATTTACTGAAAAACGGTAGTTTCTCCACGATTTGAGTTAGACTTTACTTCAGGCAAATTGTTAGGAATTTTAATGTCTGAGACTTTATGAATAAAATTTAAATCGGACAAATCTTTTGGACCATGCCACCACAAATAATTGGTGATCATTTTTTGAGGATCCACTCCTCTTGACAGAAAATCCGCTGGGTTTTCTTTTGTGTTAATATACATCCAGGAAAACTTTGGGGTTAAAGACTGTATTTGAATGACTCTATTTGCTATGTAAGCATTTAATTTTGCTGGGTTTGATTTTATCCAGATTAAGCCAATAGTGGAGTCCGAATATAGATAAATTTGTTTTATACTTGTGCTTAATAAGTCATAAATTTTGTTTGACAATTTTACGCACTGTTTAGCTCTAATTTTGGAATTCTTTGTTTATTGGTGCAATTCTAGACTTGGAACACATCAGGTTAACTGTGACCTTGTCGTAATAAATCGCTCTAATGTAGACACAACATCCATACGCGAAAGATGATGAATCACAAAACCCTATTAATTCTACCCATTGAGCGGATACAAAATTTAAATTTCTTGGAATATGTATGCCAGACATGTTCACCAAATTTTCAGCAAACCTTTGCCACTCGCTTAGCAAATCATCTGGCAATATGTCATCCCAATTTAATTTTCGTAACCATATCTTTTGCATTATAACTTTGGCAGTTACAAAAATTGGTCCCACTAGTCGTAAAACTTGCAAATGAAACTAAGCACCTGTCTTTTTATGAAACTGTTGTCAGCTGTCAAAGGACAATTTATTTTTAGAGCATCTACGTCATAAGGCAGACCTAAAGTTTTTATTATGGAATTGTTTGTACTTATGTCTCTTTCGTCAAAATGCCGCTTTTCAACAGGTACATTCTTTAAAATGTCGGGATGATTAGCACACCATTTGTGTAGCTTAAAAGCACCATTTTGTAAAATAGCTATTAACTGATTTTTTATTTGGAGTACTTCGTGAACAGATTCCCCACCTGCAATTACATCGTCAACATTGTATGATTTTTTAAGATCTTAGAAGCCAATGGGAACTCTTTTTGATCTCTATGTGCCAATTCAACTAAGCATCTAGTATACTCGCGTCAAGAATTCAGACATCTTATGTCACGGCTGACGTTACACATTTGTTCTTATTGTCAACGTAATTTTCGATATTTAGCCGCCTTAAAAACAATCACTGTTTGCAATTTAGTGCAATATATAATCCATACTTTTAGTGTTGTGTATAGTTTTGTTACTATCAATTTCTTTCTTTCTTAATTATTTTGATGAAAATATAATGAATTATTCATTTGTTCGTATGACGCAAGTCGTCTGAATTCTTGTCGCGAGTATAGCTAAAAAGGCAGAACTTTTTAATCCATAAGTGACAGTTTGCAACTGCAGGCAAGCGATAGGTTGTTCAGAGTTTTCCCTCCATAGTATGTTTTGCAAGACCCAGTGATCCTCGTGTATCAACACCTGTCTATACATTTGTTTTATGTCTGTTAAAACAACAAAGTTATATGTGCGAAAAGTTCTCTTTGTTCCACAGCGCCGTTATATCATATCATTTAGACTTACTTTGTTTTTTATTTGCATACTACCGTCGAAGACTACTCTGAGTTTCGTGGTTTTTTTGTCCTGACGTATAACAGGGTGATGCGCAAGAAAAGATGCTTCGCGATTATCGTATATTTTTAAATTGACAATTTTGGCATGATTCAGATTAATGTACTTCTGAATAAAATTAATAATTATTATACTGCTCGAACAATAACCTGTTATGCGAAAACCTGTTTTTTCAAATTCAAAAAACGCTGATATGCTATGGAAAATGAATCAGCTAAATTCATTTGCCCAATTTCCTTTTTTAATGGTAATTTTACCTAAAATCTGTTTTCAATTTTTGTGACTGATTCTTGGAAGTTTGCTTCACAAGCCTCTTGTTCACTAATAACTACTTTGTATCTTTCAGGTACCCTTTCAGTTTTCCAAAATTTGGTTACATTCGAGACAGCGTGAAACGAAGCTAAAGATGCATTACATACCTGTGCTACTTCAGGCACCGAACCACTATCTATATAACCAAAGAAAGTGTTTTGCAATATGAAATTTCTTGGTCCTAATTTTATAGTGCCTGTTAATAATATTTGAAAGAAAATATCTGCACCTAGGAGAATTGAAATATTTCCTGGAACGTTATACTCACTGTCCGACAATTTAAACGTGTTGCGGTATATTTACATCAGTCGTGTCAAAAAAATATTGTGACAATTCAGTTGTAATTTTGTCTACAACAGCACACTGTACTTTTAATTTATAATTGTAAAAGCAAGAATGCAAATCTACAATGACGGTTTGCTGCACCTTTGTTACATTTTTGAAATGCCTATAATATGTATGCCATATTCGTTTTGCACCCTAACTTCTTTACCAAATCTGCACGAATAAATGAAGTTTGAGAGCCACTATCGAATAACCCCCTCACAAGGTGCTCGCTGCCGTCTTGGCCGTTTAACTTTATTTTTACTGTAGGAAGCAAAACTTGTACGGAATTGGCTCCTTGCAAGCAATGATGTGTGGATACAGCATTGTTAGTTTCTGAAACTATTTCATTTTTATGTAAAAGACTATTGTGATCCTTTTGACGCACTGAACACTTCAACGAAAATCTACATTTATCATTATGCTTATTTAAACAAATACGACAATGTTTTTTATCGTTTATGAAAGAATTTCTTTCATCCGCTGTCTCAGCCTTAAACTTCGAACAAGTGTATATTTTGTGTCCCGAAATATTACAATAAGCACATTTAATTTCTTTGACCTTTTTCCCTTTAGTTGAAACATTGCATACTCGATCTTTTTGCGATTTAATGTCAGATTTATTAGCATCGGGTAAAACCGCCGCTTCCAAAGCAGTAGTTCTAAATAATCTAAAAAATCTTGCAACGTAGGTAAAGTACTGCAATATCTCCTATCCAACTAATAAGACTTACTAGTACAGGGATCTAATTTTCTGGTTAAAATACATATCAGCACCATATCCCATTTGCTCACGTCACCATGTACATTTTTTAACGCAGGTAATTGTTCCTTAAATTTTGATACGAATTCTCTTATAGTAGCAGCTGTACCTTTGGTTACGTTGGGAAGGTCTAAGATTGAATATATGTGTGAATTTATTAATGTATTTTCATAATCATATCGGTCACACAGAATTTTTAAGCCCCTGTATATGAATCATTTACTAAGGGTAAATTTTTTATCAAACCTAAAGTAATATTTTAAATAAAATAATTTATGCACATCAAATAAGTCATTGTTTTTTCCAATTACAGCCTCAAACATTTCAAGAAAAGGTTTGTAATAGCTTATATTTTTACCATCAAAGCGTGGTACTTAAATATTTTTTGGTAATTTAGTGGAAACAAATGGCTTGCACTCCTTTGTTTCTATATTTGACTTATTTGTTGTGACATTAATTGAATTTTTGTGGT
The DNA here is from genome assembly GCA_037114965.1 of Monochamus alternatus. Taxonomy (NCBI): domain Eukaryota; kingdom Metazoa; phylum Arthropoda; class Insecta; order Coleoptera; family Cerambycidae; genus Monochamus; species Monochamus alternatus. The sequence continues at coordinate 39,773,660 of CM073426.1, forward strand.
GATTTAATACTGAATTTATTTCAGCTAGGAGCATGCAGTACTTTTCCTCGATATCCTCGGATTCATTTTGATCGATAACGCTTATGTCTATTTGAACATTTTTATATTCCTCAAAAGCATTCATTAATATAGCATGTTGAGTATTAATTTGCTCGATAAACTGTATATCAAACGGTTCAACTCTATTTTTTATTTTTTCATTAACAAAAGTCTCAACCCTAGTTATGCTTGCTTTACATTGCTTTCTTTTTTCTTTCAATTTCTTTAAGTCAGACATTTTAATTAAGTTATTTTAAAGAAAATCAACAAATTTTTGTCCAAACTTACAAAACCTTATTTTGCAAACTTATTATTTGATTAATTTATAGGATTGATCGAAATGAACCGAAATATTGAATGAAAATAACTAATGAATAACATGCAATCATGCAATTTTATACATATCTGACAATTTATCACCAAAACTTCAATGTTTTCGCTGTCTAAATTCAGAGTTTTGGATGTTTGCGCCCTTTCTTGTTGACGTGGAACTGCTCAGGTTAGAACTACAGTGGTTTATACAAGGACATCACTGTAACAGCAACCTGCGTGGTTCTCCATCTAGCGTTGTCCCATTATACCATCTATCTCACGTGGTTATTAAAACCTTGTCTCGTACCTCGGAACGTGATGTGCAGTAGAGATGGGCAGTTCCTGAGTGAACTGGTTTAAAAGAACGGGTTTCGACACTGAACTGCGAGAATCAGTTCTCGAGAAGTTGACAAATCAGTTCTTTGCGAACTGATTTGTATCGATTGATGTAGAGTGCGAGAGATATTTTCAAGTTTAGACGTCAGAAGGAACTGTTCAGTGAATAGTGAACGAGTGTTCACAGCCTATGTGAGCTTCAAAATCATACGGGCGATCTGAATTCTGAATAACTGATTGGTGATCCGATTGCGGAGCGTTAATATCATTCTTATTTAAATATAATATCCAAGAACTGCATACCAGCGCATAGGCATCCGTGTTAAATTGTAACATTAATAAAAACGATATAGGTATGTGCCATTAATTATAATTATATGATGTATAAGAATTAAGAACTGAATTTTATTAACAAGTAAAAATACAATAACTTTACAAAAATATAAATTAAATTCTGTAATAAAAAACAAAAAATAAATAAAAATCAATATCTAAATGATTCGAGATATTTTGGAAAAAAAGGCTTCAAATATTTTGATTAAGAATTTTTATTCTAAAGTATAAACACTAAACGGGTCGCAATCGTAAAACGCGGAAGAAACCGACCGTCTGCGATTGACGGAGCGGGATTCGGAGAGAAGCGTATATCTGTCTGCAGTGTTTGACGTAAAACCAGTTCTTAAAGAGAATCTTTAAGAATCAGTTCATTTTAGTGATTCAGTTTTAGAGAATTTTAATGAACTGCTAAGCCCATCTCTAATGTGCAGTGTGGCGAAAATATGGCAAACAAATGGCGCGAACTTTCTTTTAGGTTTATCTTTAAAATTACATTTTCAGTGTTTTCATCACTTGAATGAACGCTTTTACACTTTATACTTTTTGCACTTGTGTACAGCACTTATTTATTTTTTATGTGCGTTGATTGCATGTTATTTTTTGATGCGATATCTTTGCGTGCAGCATCGCGAGTGTTTTTTACAATTCTTCCTCGCTCCGTGCAGCAGAGTCAAAACATGCTCGTCGGCAAAGCAGATTTCGCCATTGTCGTTGATTACCCTTTCAAGGCGCGATACGTCTATCCTTCAAATATTTTGTGATTGCGGTGTTGCCGCAAACAGTCTTCTGTGAGTTTATGAAAAGGCTTGGTAATGTCCGAGAATCCTTGGACGAATCGTCGATAGTATGTGCATAGGCCGAGAAAACTTCCAACTTGATGTTTGTCTTTAGAAACCGGCCAGTTCTTTATTCATTCTGTCTTCTCCGGGTCTGTTTTCGCACCGTTTGGAGTAATAATGTCCACTTCTTCGGGTTCAATTTCAGGTTTGCTGCTTTTAGCAGGGTTCTTAATACGCCAATCACCAATAATATCTGGCCGTACAATAGTTCTTGTCGCTCCAGTGTCGATTACCATAGGGAAAATACGACCAAAAATAATGCCTCCTACTAGCAAGGAGTCAGAGTTCTGGAGACGTGACAACGTAATTTCTTCTCGTGGGTCAGCCGGTTTTTGGCGCGTTAAGCCGGCTGAGCCCAGTTTTCCTGTGTGGTGGTCATCTGAGAGTCATGCCTTTGCTGATCTGTGGCTGAGGCCCTACACTGTCTCTTCAGATGTCCCGTCTGCCCACAGTTCCAACATTAAAGAGGGCGATCTCTTCGGCTTCCAGGTTGTTCTCTCTTCGACTTGGTAGTTGGGCTGAGTTTATCAATGACCTCCTTCAATGTTTTGATTATGTCTCCATTTCCCATATTATCGCTGTTATCACTGATGACCCGAACTTTAACATGTTTATTGGATGTCTGCTGGGTTTCGCAATCTTTTAGGCCGTCGGTAAAAACTTGGATGGAGAGCTGGCCTAAGAATTCGGACGGAACTGTTGAATAAGCCAATCGAACCAGTCGGGCAACATTGGTCTCAAAATGTTGTAAATTCTCTCCACTTTGATGGTGACGATTTTTCAATTATGCCTGGTACACTTGCTGCAGGTGCTTATCCCCATATCTCATTTCCATATGCTGTTTTAGAATGTGATAGTTATTCTGCTGCCCAGCAGTAACTCCTTGTAAGACGTCAAAAGCTTCCTCTCGTAGAGCAACTACCAGAGCAGTAGTTTTTTCACAATCAGTTCATTCATTTGCCGCAACTGCCGCTTCGAACTGACGCAGATAGACACTCCAGGAAACCTTACCGTCGAATTCAGAGGGTTTAGTTTTCTTCGTTCGTAGTTCGGATAACAGATCCTTTCGATTTACGTCCTCCTTTCTTGTTTTGTCTAGCTTATGTCGAAGCTCTTCGCAGGTTTTTCTATCCAGGCTTATTTCTTCGCCTATTTCCTTTTTTTGTGTTAACAGTTTCTAATCTACTTGTGTCACTTTATCTTACTGCTCCTCTAGTTTTTCTTCTAATGTATTTTTAATTTTTTCTAACTTCTTTCATTTTATACAATTTCTCCTGCATCGTTTGGGATTGATCTTCAATTTTATGCCCTTGTTCTTCAAATTCTTCTTGCATTGTCTTCGTCTGGTGTTCCATTTTATGTCTTTGTTCTTCTAACTTTTCTTGCATCATACGTCTCTGTTATTGCATTGTTTGCATCAATTTCTAACAGTTTCTCCAGTTGTGCATCCATATTGACTTGACTTCTATACTCGCGACAAGAATTCAGACGACTTACGACTTACGTAATACGAACAAATGAATAATTCATTATACTTTCATTAAAATATTTAAGAAACTGCAATTGATAGTAATAAAATTATATGCTACACTAACAGTTTCCATTATATATTGCACTAAATTGCAAAAAATGATTGCTTGTGACGCGACCAAATATCGAAAATTACATTGAGAATAAATACCAATGTGTAACGTCAGCCGTGACGTAAAACGTCTGAATTCTTGACCCGAGTATAGTTACAGGCATTCACTCAATTTTCTTTGGAAAGTTCTAGAATGTCCACGAATGTATTTGTAACCGTCACTGTTGATTTCATTAGAATGATACGAGTGTCGTGATATGTCACACTTAGGTCGTTATCTCCCGTATAAAGTTCTAGAATGTTCGAGATTGCCTTTCGCAAATAACACTGTTCACTTCCTTACGTCACGACGAGTGCGGTGATATGTCACACTTGGGTCTTTGTTTCACTCCCATATAAAGTTCTAGAATGTTCGAGGTTGTTCTTCGCAAGTAACTCCGTTAACTTCCTTATGTCACGACGAGTGCGGTGATATGTCACACTTGGGTCTTTGTCTTACTTCCGTATAAAGTTCTAGAATGTTCGAGATTGTCCTTCGCAAGTAACACCGTTCACTTCCTTATGTCACGACGCGTGCGGTGATATATCACATTTGAGTGTTTATTCTAGCCACGCACAGGGTTCCAGAAAGGTCTTCAAACTTCCACTTAAATCCACTCACGCACAGGATTCCAGAAAGTTCTTCAAACTTCCAGTTAAATCCCACTTCTGACACCAAATTGCCACGGATTTCCCAACCCGACTTCTTCCTTTACCAGAAAAACAAACAGTTAATATTTACTGATATTTAATAACACTCTTTACACTACCGATTACTAACTCAACTAAACACTATTTTATTTATCACTATCTAAATCGCTCTGAATTCTAATTGATCTTTCCGAAATATCCAAATAACAACTCTCTAATTCAAGACTCTCATTCGACCGTTTATTCTTCTTTTATAGACCATTCGAATATTCCAGGTATTTTCTAGCATCTCTAAATACATTTCTCGAACGATCCTCGTCGATTCTTCATATTCCAGTCGCGCCTCGATACACGGCATTATTTTGTTTATTTACCAGCATTGCGTAGGGGCGATCGGGGCAATTTAGCATTTTGCGCCACCACAGTCGTCGAATTGGATGCGAGCAGGTCAAATTCTGTGAGAATATTTTGTGTACTCGGAAACCGTCTTTGGTATTACGCTGCCACACGATAATATGCATTTGTCACACTGCCATAAATCAGCACCTCATCCGTCACCTAGGCATTTGAATACGACATGTTTGTAAATACACTAAAAAATACGCGAACAATTAAATTTGCGAAAAACTGAAAAATTATTTCAAACTAATCAGAGTACCGTAACCGTATACAATATTTTTTGACATCTACAGACAACATCTGTAGGCCACTAATGCAAGATGTACTTCGCGGTGATAAATTTTTAAATTTCTTGTGTTGTTGGGGAATTAAATTCTGTTAATACTAATAACAGCAACAATATTAACAGTAATCGACGATGTTTGCGTAAAATAATTAGTAATATTTTAAATTATAACATCCCAACATGTTTAGAGTGTTCTGCAAAAATGTATCTTAGACCCTTATATATAACTAACTTGGCTGTTCTTTGAGGTTTAGAAAGTATGCAACTAGCAATGCAATTTTCTAGGTTATTTTACTTTTTCTTTAGTTATATTGGGTTTTTGCCACAAAAATTTAAGATTAATTAAATAAGCCCTCCGCCAAACGGATCAGTCAAGGGTTATTTTTGAAACTAAGTTTGCTTAACCAAAAAATCTCACACTGAAAAAACCAGATAAGTAAAAAATAAGAAAAATCACATCACTATCGCGCACTTCCGTTTTATTGACGTTTCGAAAAACTCTCTGTTCTCAAAGGCTAGTAGTAAAAGTATTAAACGTATGTCAAGTTTGACAGATTAAAATTTGTGTATGTTTCCATAGAGATGTTAAATGCTTTTTATTTTATTGTTACTTACTTCTTCTTGATACAACTGTAGCCAACAATAAATCAATGTTTACTGAACAGTTTGACACACACTTATCTCCGTTCAACAAAATAATCGCGGTCTCTTTTAATTTTCTTTTTGTTGCTTCTCTAAAATTTTTGCCGAGCCCCCTTGAATCAATGACCGTTTTTCCAAGTGTGTTCGCAAATTTTGGATTTTTCAAATTCCCGTCTTTTTATACTCGCATCAAGAATTCAGACGTCTTACGTCACGGCTGACGTTACACATTTGTTTTTATTGTCAACGTAATTTTTGATATTTGGTCGCATTAAAAACAATCATTTTTTGCAATTTAGTGCAATATATAATGCAAACTTTTAGTGTAGTATATAGTTTTATTACTATCAGTTGCAGTTTCTTAAATATTTTGATGAAAATGTAATGAATTATTCATTTGTTAGTATGACGTAAGTCGTCTGAATTCTTGTCGCGAGTATATATACTTTTTATATCATTTTTTGACGCGTTTTAGACAAAAATGATCGTAAAGTATTAGTTATCTGAAAAACTGTTCGAATATTAAATTTATTACAGATTCTTCCTGGCCTTTTTGATAATATAGGAATGTATGGAATTTTTATTGTATATTTAGTTTATTTTATTTGTCTTAAAGTGTTCATTTTATCAGTAATATTTTTAAATGTTCTATCAATAAAATTTGGAGGGTATTCATTATTTATTAAAACATTTTTAATAAATTTTAGTTCGTTATTAAAAATATCATTGTTTGATTAAATTAATTTTGCTCTATCATATAAACATTTAACAACACCTTTCTTAATATCAATGTGATGGTTAGATCTAAACTTATATCTATTGGTGTGAGTTTGTTTTCTATAAACACTTGTTTCTACAGAATTTTCATGTTTTTTAATTAAAACATCTAAAAATGGTCAGTGTGAGATTTTTTGGTTAGGCAAACTTAGTTTCAAAAATAACCCTTGACTGATCCGTTTGGCGCAAGGGCTTATTTATGTCATGAAATGAAGTCAGAGTCGTTATTATTCTTCAACTTTCAACTTCAACCTAATGTAATGTATAGGTACATGCTTTTGCATTTAATAATGACACTCCCTCAGAACAGTTTGTGAACTTCTGGAAGTTCTGAGTAGAAATTTCATTAAATGATGCATACCGGTGAGTGAAACAGCTAAGAACCAATGTTAAAAGTTGAAAGTATATTTCATTACAAATACATCAGCAGTTCAAAAGAAATCGCAAAATTCATTTTAAAGAGTATCCTTATTATTGCAAACGTTTGTACATAGAGGTTCAACTTTGAAATTTTTTTTCGAAAATGACAGGGGAGTGGGAATTTTTTAATTGAGAGGAGAAGAGAGGTTTCCGCTAATGTAAATAATTATTTACTATTTAATTATATACACATGTTTACACTAATCTACGTACTGATTTTATTTTATTATTTATCTTAGGTCTACGGATTTCATAAATTTGGATATGGCAACACTGCATCAGGTACTGCATATCTTATATCCAGTCATAATGTACTTTTTAAAAATAATATTTTTTTATATCATTCTTCATTTTGAACAAAGTACCTTATACATTTTTACTTGAAATATGCAAAAATATAATTCATGTCACAACAATAATAACTGATAATGATAACTGATAACATCACAGATAAGGTAACATCACGCACTCAAAACATGTAATTACAATCAAGATATAATCAAGCATGTATATTTCAATTATCGTCTGCTAAATCTGGCTAAATCACAGCAGCCGTACTTTATCCAGAAAGCGACGTAATTTAACAGAGATGATGTCCAGAGGGTAGGTCATTTCAGACATCGTCTGCTAAATCGCATCGCCTAAAGCACGGCCGCTACAATTTAGCAGACGATGGTTCAGAATGTACTGTGGTACTGAACTAATAATAGTGGCATATAAAAAAGTTTTGTTAAGGCCGCTACAGACGATGGGCGGGTTTTAACCAATGCTGAACATTTGAACATTTGTGATCATTGGCTTTGAAGCGTTTACACGACGTGCCAATGTTTGTGATTGTTGGTCAAGACTAATTTATAGCGAACTTGATAAAACAAAATGGATTCGGAGGAAAGTAAAGTAGTCGTTTTAGTGGCATCATTAGCATTATATTATCATGTACTGCGCTTCTACTAAAAAAAATCCAAAGAAGACGACACGCAGAATGCTTGCTCTTCTCTGAAGAAACGTAAACCATTACTTTTTGAAACTCGTTTCTTACCTAACTACAATAAAATGTTGTAGGTGCTGTACGGTTACACAAATTTACGAGGCAAAGAACTAACCCATCCCGTGTGTTATTATACACGTATTGTGTGGATAGAATATTATATATAACACTGGCGAATATACGCCAGTTGAGATCATCTTCCTTTGATGTGTGCACAAAACACCGCCTATTGTACACTGTCGACCACTGAGCATAAATCCGGAAATTTGGTATAATTATTTACTATGTCGTCAGTAGGGGACTTTATAATTTAGGATTCGATGAATTATATGAATTAGTTGTGTATTGTACTAGTTTTTACAGTCCTGGAACTAAATGAACTAGTTCTAAAAGTATCTCTTCTCGAAGTGTGGAATTCATGGGATTGTTTACCCCTTCTCTGTTTCCTGTTAAATTCAAATTTTTACAGTTCTAAGCACGTTCCAAGATTACGTTCATGCAAATTTATAAAATTTGAATATCCCAGCCGGAACGTTCTGAACTGGTCCACTGGAACGTTTTAGTGGATCAAATGGTTAAACCAAAATACGTATGGCATCACTTGGGTCCGGAAGGACCGTGGGAAAATTGAAACTTGCATTTTTACCTAATTCCCAAAAATTTGACCTTTGCGAACGAGATCAAAGGATACCCTCGAACAGGTGTTAATAGCAAGGGTGCAGCCTTCAACGATTACCCCAACCCCAAGAAATCACCCCAAAGAAATTACCCGCACGCCACCACCCCGCGTCATTAGGACTTCGCCTCCGGGTCTTCATGTAGAGGGTCTCTTTAGCGTTGCATCCCCACGTGCCCCACTCAGCGTGCTCCTGGACCTCGTCCAGCGACAGGTCTAACGGTATACATGCACGGGAGGAGCGACGGGGCTCCGTTAGCGTCGCAGCAGTCGCTTAACGATCAGTACATCGCATTAAATCATATATTATATAGTATATATTTAAAAACTGTACAAGTGGAGGAGGAAATATCTTTATTTAAAATAATACTTAAATATATCAATTAAAATCTATCGTATATCACTAACATACTATATACTAAAAAAAATAACAGGTTAACGCTAGACAGCTTTACAAAAATATCGATTTATTGGTAATTCAGATAATGGCTATAAAACTCTGTACTATGTATCCACCAGAACTCTGTATATTCAACACTACCTTGTGTATCCACCCTGTGTATCAAACAACCCTGTGTAACCAAACGACCAAGTGCGGCGCTATTATGACATGCATTAGAACAAACATATTTATTTGAGATAAAAAAACTATTGTGCCAGTAGATATAATATTGTTTGGGTAAAATGTCGAGCTTATCAGATTACGTACCTGCTAAACGCGTGAAAAGATGTGCGCTGTCTCAGAATGAGAAGATTATTATATTACATGTATTTAATGCACTGAAACACCAAAAAGTCAGTACTTATCGATAAAGATGAAATTATTTGTTGGCGAAGATGCTACTTAAGATCAATTAGAATATTCCGTGACGAAGGGAGGAATATTTATTATCTAGACGAAACTTGGGTCAACGAGGGATATACTGTAACAAAAGTATGGCAAGATAAAAATGTAAAAAGTTTTCGACAAGCATTTTTGGATGGACTTTCAACAGGGTTCAAGGCACCTTCAGGTAAAGGGCGAAGATTAATAGTGACACATATAGGTAGTGCCAGTGGTTTTGTAGATGGCGGTTTACTTTTATTTGAATCTAAAAATATAGGTGACTATCACGAAGACATGAACTCAGATGTTTTCGAAGAGTATTTTACACAGATGTTGGATCTTATTCCTCCGGGGTCTGTAATTGTCATGGATAATGCCAGTTACAATTCACGGCAGACCGAGCGAACGCCTACGACTGCTTGGAGGAAAGCCGATATAATTCAATGGTTATCCGGAAAAAAACACTTCTTTTGAAACAAATATGGTGAAAAAGGAACTTTTGACACTTGTCAATCTTAATAAAGATCAGAAAAATATGTTATCGATGAAATGGCAACAAATCGCCAAATAACGGCATTACAGTTACCACCTTATCACTGTGAACTTAACCTAATCGAATTAGTCTGGGCGCAGGTAAAAGGAGACTGTGAACTTAACCTAATCGAATTAGTCTGGGCGCAGGTAAAAGGAGACGTAGCGCGAAATAATACGACGTTTAAATTAAGTCACGTGAAAATTTTGTTAAAAAATTCCTTGGAACGAGTAACTGCAGATAACTGGCAACGATGTATTACATCATGTACAAAAAGAAGAGGAGAAAATGTGGGAACTCGATAATTTAATTGACGTTACTGTGGAACCTATCGTTATCAATCTAGGAGACGAAGATAATTCATCAGAATATTCAGAGAATTAATTTTATACCTACTTTTTTATTTTCTTTATTGTACATTTATACAACACTACATTTACTCACCATAATTTGTATTTTCAAAATACACATATTTTTGTGTGGAATAAAAGTCTATTCATTAAATTTAACAATTTATTTACGATTTGCATACATAATAAGCTTTTATTACTCTCTTTCATTTCTAAACAGACTATAGGAAAATATGACGTCGATTTGAACGTTTATGTTTGTCATGATGACAAAACGCTGTAGTAGAATGACAGATGAATGCAATAAACATTTTATTGCACTAGTGCAATAAAGAACCACTTTTTCCACTAAATATAGTTCAATAAAGTTTAGTTTTTTTGCATAAACGTAGAAAAATACTATTATACTACTTTTATTACCCCAGGAACAGTAACGGTATATACGTTTGGGGTGAGAGAATGTGTGTGCAAACCAATGTTGCCATTTATCTCCAAAACTACTAGTCCGATTTTGATACGGTTTTCAGTGATGAGTTTGGATTTGATTGGTGCATGTTCTTAGATAGGTGTTACGGTGACAACTCACCAGGGGGCGCTGCAGTTAACATTTGTTTGTGCAAAACCAAAACTACTAGTCCGTTTTGGATGCGGTTTTTAGTGAGGGGTTCGGGTTTAATTGTGGTTCATACTCTTAGATATGCGTTACGGTGACAACTCACCAGGGGGCGCTACAGTAAACATTTGTTTGTGCAAAACCAAAACTACTAGTCCGTTTTGGATGCGGTTTTCAATAATGGGTTTGTAGTTTTTTCGTGAGGATTCTTAAATAGGTGTTACGGTAGTAACTCACTAGGTAGCGCTGCATTAATATCTAGTCCGATTTTGATGCGGCATTCAGTATAGGGTTTGTGGTTGATTAGTGAAGGTTCTTAAACAGGTGATACGGTGGTAAATCACTAGGAGGCGCTGCAGTAATATATTTTATTTTATAGCTACTACATATTTAAAAAAATCGATAGAACTCGATAGGTAAGTATTTCTGTTGAGCGTGGTGATACAGAAACTCTAAGAATTTTAGAAAAAACTTAAAAAACAAAAAATTCATCACGTCATCCGGCATTAGTTGAAATGTCTTTTCTACCGTCATTTTTATCTTTCCTTCTCTTTCACGACTATCCTAGAGTTTCGGTTCAATATTTCCTGCATCATACCTATCAACTTATTATTTTCATTCTACGTAATGATATCGAGTTGAGTTACAACAAAGCCCCCGGCAAAGTTTAGTTGTAAATACTTTTTATAATTATATATTAATATATTAAAATAAACTGTATCGATTTTGTATAATGTATGTACCTACGCTCTTTAAAAAGTTTGAAATGTAATTGAAAAAGGATAAAATAATTAAAAAACCCTCTACTTAAAGAATTTATGTAACCAGGGATAATAAACGTACAAAGGTTTTATAAGTAGATTTGATATCTCGCAGAGTCGGACATATGAACAACAGAGTATCAGTTTTCGTAGCACTTCCCTATGTACCTATTTGATTCATAAATTCTTTAAATCCAGGATTTTTAAATTATTTTATCCTTTTTCATTTTAACCGTCCCGGGTTTTTCAAAATTTTTAATTTTGCTTTTATTTCAAACTTTTTAGAATGTTGATAAAATTAACAAACACGGGAATGTGGATCCAATATCTAAGTTTAATTATTTATTAATAACCCGCTCGTCTTCAGTTACTACAAATTATTATCTACCAGTAAAAATAAAATGCAACATTGCCTATACTCAATCTCAATACTGCCTGCCTATCCAAGTGTTCCCAATTCCAAGCCCAAATACGAAAAAATACCAAGTACGAAATACTATAACTATACTTAGTATACTAATCGAGTATCGAGTGGAGACGGAGTCCCCCGCGTCGCGTTGTAGTCTAGAGAGGAACTGGAAACAGTGAAACTAGTATTTTAGAAAACTCGTACCTGTTACGTTACGTTATATGCTCATACCTATTACCAAATACGCGTTCCTAGTATTTTGTATCATCACTACTCACCGGCTCTCGGTCAATAAAAAGATCCGGTTCACTGAACCGGCTCAATTGAGCCGATTGATGTTATAATTCGCGAACGAAATGAACGAAGAACGAGACCATAGTATACTAATCAAATAACGAGACAAACAAAGTAAAGTAATTTACATTCTACTAAAATGATACAAATTGTACTAGGTCACAATTTAAAAATACTTTTGAATGTAATTATTATTTTCATCAAAATATTTGTATTTTTGTTTAGTACCTACCCACCTCTCTCGATAGCTTTTTTATGTACATAAAAAAAATAATATACCTGTTGGTGACGGATGCTTTAATAATATTACCAAACAATTCAACTGAATCGATTCAAGAAGCAAGTGCCCATAACTACCGTGGATCGTAAGTGAGCCGGAACTGCCGAGAGCCGGTCGAGAGTCGGGAGCCGGTCGAGACTCGGGAACCGATTAATTTGTATTCCGCGAGCCGGTTCACTTCGTTCACGAGCCGGTTCAATCGAACGGGTTGTTCGCGAACGACACATCTCTAGTATTGACATACTGAGACAGCAGAATGGTGCTAACCAGTGCACGAGACGGCACAATCGATAGACATTTAGGCTAATTTTTAAAGACAATAGGCTACTCCCTCCCAAACTTTGTTTGGACTGGCCACGTGTGCATGAGTAATCCGGCCGCATAGCAAGCCTGTTAATGTCGTTTGATTGATACAAAGTCAAAATGTTGCCTATGAATTTCGAAGGAACAATAAATTTCATTTATCATTATGATCTGAAGAATCTTGCTTCGGTCTCATAGCCATCTACTTTCTAACTCAAATTGTATCTTTCTTATTAATTTTATTGTCTATAACTTCCATTACTTCGTTTAAAGTTAGTAATGCTGCCCGTTTATAAAATAAACGTAGAACTCGACGTCTTTTCTCCATGGTAGCAAATGAAACTAGTCCTAATACTTAACTGGCATATTATGATATTGGCTTTAATACACTGAAATGTAATTTTATATTATAATGACTGGAATGCGCTAAAAGCTGCGCGAATGGATTATTTATGATCAGCGCCATATTTTATTTTGTGTCTCTAGCAATGGCGGACCTGTAGAGGCTTAGCTAATTATGAATTGAAATGAAATTGAATTCTTGAATTCCTTATAAAACATGAGATGTTCCAACAATAACACCCACAAAAATACACAAATAACACTAACGAGATACAAGATAAAAGAAGAAACCACACTGTACGCCAATGACAAACAAAATGATAGGAAATTAAGAACACAATTCATATCGTACGTGCAGATGGTTGTCTCTCTCGTACCCACATATATAACCAATGAAGTATGTCTTTGCTACGTTTCATGTGCCTCCTTTTTTCTGCTCCTAGGTTTGGAACCTTTATTTGGATGTACGATATGGACTAAACGCATTCCATATCGTACATTTCAGTGCTTTAATATGACTGTTAAATTGTCTTGACTCACTGTCCTGGCTCGGCCACTGGCTCCGTGTTCAATCGGCAATAGACGCGGGGAATGGCCGGAGATGCTGACCGTGTACGATGGAAACTTACGGGCTGCATGCGGGGGGTCCTCCGGGGCACACAATGGGGCTGCTCGGAGCCCGCAGGGCACAAAATATATACAGGCTGTATCACATAAGAGGGCCACTCCCATATATCCGCTTAATATGCGAGACACGTCAAAAATCTTTAATTGTTTTTGTTGCATTTTTGGAGGCCTTTATGCTCGTATAAACAAATTTGAGATCCATGGCCAACTTTATGAGTAATAACAAAAAACCTGTAAAGTGCTCAAACTTTAAGGCTGTCTAACTTTTTTATTTTAAGAGATAGAGATAACTTATTGGAAATAAATTTTTATTGCAAAATTGATACCTTCCACTTGATATAAACAGATTTTTGAAATATCATATGTGGTTCGTTGCGCCCTCTAGGCGGATAAAAAAATTTTTTATTGAAGCAGGCTATGGCCATAAAAAATTGCCTGTTTTTTCGTCTTTCATGCAATATACTACATGTTGCCTCTCATAAAGTTGGCCATGAATCTCAAATTTGTTTTTACGAGCATAAAGGCCTCCAAAAATGCAACAAAAAAACAATTAAAGATTTTTGACGTGTCTTGCATATTAAGCGAGATACATGGAAGTGGTCCTCTTATGTGATACAGCCTGTATATATGTCGCGGGGCATATCTGGGAGTGCCGGGTAGCTCGCGGAGGCACACACCGGGGGGGTACGAATGACATTTGACAGCAAAATTGTGAAGAAACTTGATAAAACCCTGAACACATGTAAAACCAAAGTGCAACAATTTATTGACGAAGAAATTGATGAATTAAACCATCATCATATCTGCTAAAAAGGCCACTTACGCTCAAATCGTATTAGGCATAAGACCATCGAAAAAATATAATAAATAAGACTAAATATTTAGTTACTCTAAGACTATAAATATTTAGTATGGTAAGTAATTATATTTTCTCGTGTATTTATGGAATCGAATTATGCAATAATTAATTTATATACACTGTCCACACTTAACTTTCTCAACATAAGAATCTCGATTATCATAAACAAATTTAAAAGTTATTAGAGATATGTTATTTATGGAGCAGAATTTGATATAAAATATTTGTTATCCTACCCCTGTTCACTGTTTAATTTTGTTTTTCTCTATTTCTAATAATTTTTTACAATATCTACGAGTGTTTGTGTGTCCTTTTTCATATTGTCATAGTTTCAAAATTGTCTTTCTTATTTCTTATTTTGTATTATTAGTATTTTGCTTTGTATATTTCTCAGTTTGACTTATGAGTATATTTATGTATACTCGCGTCAAGAATTCAGACGACTTACGTCATACGAACAAAAGAATAAATCATTATATTTTCATCAAAATATTTAAGAAACTGCTACTGATAGTAATAAAATTATATACTACACTAAAAGTTTGCATTACATATTGCACTAAATTGCAAAAAATGATTGTTTTTAACGCGACCGATTATCGAAAATTACGTTGACAATAAAAACAAATGTGTAACGTCAGCCGTGACGTAAGACGTCTGAATTCTTGACGCGAGTATATACCTACAAGGGTTAAGTAGAGCACACTTAGTGTGAACTTCTCGCTGGGATCTCCAAATTATTTTTTTTTTAAGTATTGGATCTTGTTTTTTTCTTTATTATTATTATCATTATTATCATTATTGTCATTATTGTCATTATTGTCATTATTCACATTATTATCATTATTATCATTATTATCATTATTGTCATTATTGTCATTGTCATTATTGTCATTATTATCATTATTATCATTATTATTATTATTATTATTATTATTATTATTATTACTATTACTATTTACTAAATTTATAAAAGCCTATTATCTATTTATTTACAATATGCGAGTTTATTCTCATGGGCGTCGGTAGAATTATTGTCAAAGTTACTAATCTCTTTTAATTTAGTACAGAAAGGCCCTTGTTCGAGTTCAAAGTGGACGAGTACCACGATGATGGACTATTTTAATATAAATCACCAATTTGTGACTACTGAAATGAGAGATGTAAAAATGCAACTGTAAGTTCTAAAATGATTTTTTATAGCAGCTAGGTGTTTAGTGTAGTAATATAATTTTGGTACAATATACAAAATCTAAAATTTGATTATGTTATTTTAGTGTCTCTAATAGCACCTTCAATATTTGAATTTTCCGTAATTGAAAGAAAAATCGTAGTCCTAACAACGTCCACGCCTTCGCTTCGTATTCTAAGTGCAAGTAAACGGTAGCGAGCGCAACCCGGCAAGGCTACTTCAGCGGCCACCACAAACAAGTGATGGATATTTTGTCCAATTTCAATGTTGTAGCTTGTGATGCTGTTTTCGAAAAAAATGGTGGCTGCTAACGAAATATTAGGCTTGTAGACCATTGAATTGCTTCGCAACTAAAAACAATAGTATAAAAGCGAATTTTGCGTCATATTTTCTTCTTTTTCAAGTAGGCATACGTTCAGGTGTATAGTTTTTTTTCAAAAATCAACGGCCGCTAAAACAAATAGGTATGGATATTTATTAATTTGTACCATTAGTTTCAATTTTGTAGTTTGTACCGTTTTCGAGAAAAATGGTGGCTGCTATAGAATATTGATTATATAGCAATATCATCGAATTGCCCCTCAAGATGAAACGAATAAAAAATTTCTTGTCAAGAACAGTTTTCAATTTCATTTTAATAATGCAGAAAATGATAATTGGAATGTGACCAATGACTATTTGATTTTTCATTTCTAGACAAGTGGAATGCAGGAAGAAATTTTTAACTGACTACGAGATGAATAGCCAATTTTTGTTTAATTAAAAAAAAACTATACACCTTCTAAAGGTATCTATCTACACGTTCAGCAACAAAATATGGTGCAAAAATTGGTTTGCTATTGTTCTTTAGTTGCCGTGCAACTCAAAGGTAGCAGCCACCATTTTTTCTCGAAAATGGCACAAATTACAAAATTTTATTTGGTGGCACAAATTAGTCACAAAATATCCATATTTTTTTTGTCGACAGCTAAAGTTGGCGCTAATATATCATATATGTATCTATAACTATTAAATTCTTATTTTTATGTGTAATAAAATAGCATAGCATAGATAAGGTAAAATATTATTTATGTATATAAAATTTTGATTCGTGTACTACCTAAGTACTTAAAAATCTTTAATAAATATAATTTATATCAAATAATCAGTGGCGTGCCTAGAAATTTTGTCTGCGGGGATCGACTTATTGCTTGATAAGAAGGGAGGCAGGGTGTACTTCGGTGATGGTAACGAGAAGAAAAGTATGATACCTATTAAAAAAGTTGATACGAATAAATAAACAATATATTTATCAAGTATATAAAACTACATAAAAACAAGATACTAAAATACATACACATGGTTTAAAAATAGGACGAAATTAATTATCATATTGTTACGGAAGCTCACCTACCTTTTTAGTTTGTTAATTATGTTCCTGTTTACGTTAGAATTTATCATTTTTGTAATACTTTTATTTTGACGAATATTCCAGACGATATTCTGTTTGTTTCTCGACACGTTCTCGAGATCACAGAAACTTCGAGAACTCTAAAAACCTATATAAGCAAATCGGTTTCGTCGTCACAGTTTAGTTTATATTGAGCAGCCAAACGCGAGTGACAAACGTTAAAATAAAGCGTTGACAGTTACGAAGTTTATTTGAAGGATACTTCTTGTATAATCAAGAGTGACAATAAAGTTTGTTTGTCTACGTGACGTGTTTCTACGCCAACCCAAAGAAGAGGTTACAATATTAAGTACGTCATAACCACAAATTATGAAAGTCAAAATCACAAATCACAAAATAAAAGGATCCATCTTACATTAGATATAATAAAAGAATCACAGAATAAAAGGTGCAAAATAATAAATACATAAAATTCAAAGGAAAGAAGAAAAGTCCTACCCACTAAACAAAAAACCTTACATAACATTTTAACAAAGTTGCATTCATTTTAAATATGTAATTTTACACTGTACAGTAATTGCACGCTTGCTAGAATGTTTCATATGAATATTTTAACTAGATAGTTTGTTATAAGTGAACAGCAAAAAGTTTCTGTGACGTTACATATTAGTAACTTGCTGCAAGTTATCACATTATTTACAAAAGATAAGTTGCGATGCAACGGAATTATCAAGATTTCGAAACTTTTTAAAAAGTCCTATCAAAGTTAAAATCTAATGTTGATATAATTTGATTTTTATAATTTGCTCAAACATTTAACTCTTTAAGTTATGGCAATCTTTTACAGTAATCACGGTGTAACATGATGTTTACAACTTAGTTGTCTATGTGATAGTGTCTTATATTGGAATAATGTGCGTAAATTTCAAACAATCAACAGAGGCTGAACTTCATAAAAGAATGGTTGGTTTAAGTGTAGTTTAAATGTAGTATGTACACAGATTCGTCTATGTCATAGACCTTATTTATAAGGTCTATGGTCTATGTATATATTTTTCATATGATATACAAACTTGTTTTATGTAATGTACTAAATATAATTTAGTTTCTCTGAATCTACAGTTACTCACAGAAATATTATGCATCAGTTAGACGAGCGGATTAGTATAAATATTCTTTAAAATTGTGGAATATGCGTTTTTTATCAAAATAACGAAACGATTCATTTAATTATATGTATACTAATAGCCGACAGATGGCGCCACTTATATCTCACTGTGTAATCGAATTTTGGTAAGATATCTACAAGATTTGTTCCCTGGCAATTGGCAGTATTGGCACCACGGCCAAGGGAATAATAGATCCTAATTTATGCTTGGTGACTGCTACACTGGTAGAGGAAAAACCAGAGAGAATAGAAAATAAAAGTAGTTATTTGTTACTATAAAGTTGGCAACAAAAGAAGATAGCGCCCCGATGGGCATCCAGTGTTGTTAATTGGCGGATAAAAGTCCGATTTTGGGGCATTTTTTTATACTTCGGATCCTAACATATTGCGGATATTTTGGGAACTTTACTAACATGGCATGGAAGAGAAATATAACTATAACACAGTCCGGCGTCTTCACGTCGGCTCCTTTGATGTCGAGGTCCCAGATTTCGTTTTTTTTTTGACAATTAAAAGATGGCTGCGCATTTAGCCGCGCACACTCGCGCGCTCAAGAAGCACGGTGATTTATCAAGAGACGGATTGTCTCCCACTTCGTCGTGTACAAATGAATTTCATTGGTGTTCATTGCGCATTTAGCCACAATCTCTGGACTCTTCACTTGGCGAACTGTATAAACTGTGCTATAACCAAGTTTTGGCGTGTGTGAATATTGTCGGAGCTGTACTGGTTTACTGTTAACCTCTAACCACGAGTCTAACATATACTTATATATTTAAAAAATATAATGCTAGATATTATTAATATACATCTCTCACAAATTATTCTTTATAGGTACTTCCTTAATAATTATAATGAACTCATGAGAGATTCATAAGTTTTTAATTAATGTGTAAAAACACATAAATACAAACAAGGATGGAAATGCAAAATAAATAACTTTATTGTAATTAAATTCTTTGACTGCAATCTATTGCAATACTAAAAATCCTCAAATCAGTTTTTGAAATACTGGAAGTTGTGAATAGAAATTTCATAGATCCTTATTAATGAGTGGAACAATTAAGAACTGTCGAAAGTAGATTTCATTACGAATGCGTTAGCAGTTCTAAATACATTGTCAAACTCCTTTTAATGAGTGCCATTATTATTGCAATAGATTGTACCTAAAGCCAGTAACAGACGATGAGGGATAAATTATTTATATTTTTATAATTAACAATAATGTATATTTCTACATAGTAAATCGCATAGGTATTATATTATTATGGCGTCAATGCGTAGCGTTCTGTACTTTTTAATCACAAGAGATATTTTTGTATTATATCGGATATAATATAATATTATAATTATCGCTCACCATCCGTAACCAGCTTAAATAATACGTACAGATTACTCAAAAAATTTAATTTATTGTTCATGAAATGTTAATTCCTTAAATGTGAACACCTAAAATATAATGATATATTGAACATAAACTTTAATAACACGAAATACTATTTTTATCTTACATTTACTCCAATCAGATATAAAAAATCAAAAATAAGCTTTATGCCTGCAGTACGAATTATTGTTTTGTTGTTGATTGCTTGTGCAATTAGTAATTTGATATTTGACAATTTTGACGTTAAATGCCTATACGCGCAACCCCAGACGCGCAAGGAGGCGCTGCTATTAATGTTGCCAATGTTGGCATGCTTTCAAATGGTCTTATTTTAATTTGTCTAGGGGAAAAACCCTCGTCGAAGGAGTTTACCCTGAGAGGGGGAGGTGTGGGTTAGAGGTGGGCACTTCGGCTCTTTTCAAGGAACCGGCTCTCGGTCAATAAAAAGATCCGGTTCACTGAATCGGCTCAATTGAGCCGATTGATGTGATTCGCGAACGAAATGAACGAAGAACGAGACCACAGTATACTAATCAAATAACAAGAAAAAAAAGTAAAGCAATTTACATTCTACTAAAATGTTACAAATTATACTTGGTCACAATTTAAATTTGATTTGGAATGTAATTATTTTCATCAAAAAATTTGTTTAGTACCTACCTCTCTCAATAACTTTTTTGTGTACATAAAAAAATAATATACCTGTCGGCAACGAATGCTTTAATAATATTACCAAACGATTCAACTGAATCGATTCAAGAAGCAAAAGTGCCCATAACTGTCGAGAGCCGGGAGTTGGTCGAGAACCGGGAGTCGGGAACCGATTAATTTATATTCCGCGAGCCGGTTCATTTCGTTCGAGAGTGGGAGCCTGTTCAATCGAACGGATCGTTCGCGAACGACACATCTCTAGAAACCACCAATCTCTGACTGTTGTCAAAACAAGACGTATTTTAAACTATTTAAAGAAAGCAAATGCCAATATTTATTGGTAATTTCTTAATTAACTTTGTGTAGGCAAAGTGTACTAGGCAAGCACATTTCAACATTACTGTGAACTTGTTAAGGAAAGCTGTAGCAAACTTTCTAAAATAATGTTTACTTGCAAAGTTTTTGGGTGGAAATTATAACTTTCTCATAAATCCCTTACGAACTTCCTGTAAAAGCTTTTGTATATTTACAGCTTGGTTTGTACATTTTGAGCAATGTTGCATCAATTTTATCTTGCTTAGTGGGTATCAAGGTCAAATTTTGATTTTTTCTTTAATTTAGAAGTTTTTTTATTTTTAACAAAAATACTTTTTAATTTCCTGTTTTTACTATATTTTTTTTTCTGAAAACTACCCTACTATAGCCAACAGCCTATTAGATATATTCAAAATCTTAATACTTACATATCACACTTACAAAGTATCAATCAATCATATGCAAATTATCATCCATAAATAATATTAACTAATTATCATCAGTCAAATTCAGTGAAAGTCAAATTTAGAATAACATGAAAAACATAAACTGTAGACCATATATAAAAACGTTACAAATACTGTAATTGTAACGTTGTTCCACCCACCCAGTGGGTGGGGCATAATGCTGAAATTGAATCATTGACTCTTTTGGGGAAAATACACTAGAGAACATCATGAAAGACGTGAATTGTACCTTATCATTGATTTGGCCATACACTGTGAAAAATACTTAGTAATTTATATCAATGTGTTAGGTACACCTACTAGTTTTTTAAAAGAATTATGCGGGATGTGACAATATTCATAATGCCGTATACATTTTCTCAATTAACATGTAAAATTTGGTAGATTTTATTAAATATAATAGGTGAAAATGCCAGACATCAGTTTACACTCTGGAGAAAATCTGTATGAGATATTCTTTCTAAGTTGCTCAGATCTTTTTTAGGCTGTGCCAACAAACAGCTCCTGAATTCACTGAAAATCTGCGTATAAAACGACGCCTTACTGTGCCCTATAGAGATGGGACTTTTAGTTCATTTTGGTGAATTCATTCTATCAGTCTCATTCACCTAAGAGAATCATTGACTTGAGTAATTCATTTGATTCAGTACGGTCGAGAATTGTATTTTTGTAATTCGACCACCGATCGTTCAGTCTCGACGTTCAATATCGGAGTTTGCTTACAACGGCACTGTTTCATGACTCGCGTGGTATCGTAATTTAGAGGCATAGGTATAACATACAATGCTTTCGAGATTACAGACAAATCTAGATTTTAGATTAAAAGATTTATAGGTAAGCATTTAAATATAGGTAATAAAATATAATTTTAGGTATGAAAAAATTGTATTAAATTAACAAAAGTAATATTTAAAATAAAAAAAAACTAATTTCATAAATAAATTCTAAACATTAAAAAATTCGAGTTTAAAAACAAAATTTTAGAAATTTTGTCTAATTTTAATGGAGCTCGTTTTTCTGTTACTCTGCTTAAGAAAATATTCTGTCGCGAGACACCGAACTAGCTATTCTATATAGGTGATCCGACTGAAACCGGTCATTGAGTTACATCTCCGATACCGTCTATGTCTAATCGTCAGCTGCAATTTTTCATTTAATTCAGTGAACTACTGAATAAGTATAGAAGGACTGAATTTGACTCGCCTGAATTACATTGTTAAATTTTTTAGAATCAACGTTACTTTTAATTCACAGAGAATGATTCAGTCCGACAAGAAGGAATGATTCATTTCATTCTGTAAAGTGAATAGTTGGTTTGTACTAGTTCGTTCGCGAACTACCCATCTCTAGTGCCCTAAATATCGTTTGTACCACCCATCAATGGGCACGCCACTGCAAATAATGAATAAACATGAAACTGATTTAAATTAAAATATATTAGATAATTTGTTACTTTGCAAACATGTCGAGAAATATGTCGAGTCACGACGCTTTATTTAATCTTAGATATACAATCACTTCGAGTTTAAATACTCATGACCAGCTAGAAAAAAGATAAACGAAAACGAGGCTGCAGTGTCGCAGTTTCATGGTCAGCACTCAGCGCGTTCTTGTTTTGATTCATATTTCACAAAACATTTCTTTCTTTTTACTGTCAGTGTCATAAACAAACATTATAAATAACTGTTTAAATTGCAACAAAACAAATAAGACCGTGTCGTACTGTACCACTGTACACTGCATAAAATGTCTTCTGCCCATTTAGCTACAGGTAAATAATAAATCAATTAATGATAGGTTATGATATTTTATAT
Source organism: Monochamus alternatus (assembly GCA_037114965.1). Classification (NCBI taxonomy): domain Eukaryota; kingdom Metazoa; phylum Arthropoda; class Insecta; order Coleoptera; family Cerambycidae; genus Monochamus; species Monochamus alternatus. The sequence goes on from CM073426.1 coordinate 39,796,559, forward strand.
ACCTACGTATCGTATTTATTTTTTATTTAGGTTCTCAAGAGCCGCCCAGAGTTGAAGGTTTATTAAGACTATATTCCATGAAATTCTGTCCTTATGCCCAAAGGACTAGATTAGTTCTAAATGCCAAAGGAATTCCTCACGATGTCGTGAATATAAATTTGAAGGATAAACCGGAATGGTACTTTAAAATTCATCCAGAAGGTATAAAAAAAAATATGTATAATTATAATATTTTCTAGGTAGCTATATATTTTATGTCATTCTTCTACATATAGGCTGTAGCGAGAACTATGTGCATATCAATTTATTATAATTTTTGTACTTGTATTATGTTTGATTATGTTTTATGTGCAAAAGTTGTTAAATTTCCATGTCATAGATTTGTTGTAATCAACAATATCACTCCCCGAGCCACTTTGAAGAATATGTGTCAATTTTGTGCAATTTGGTAGATATATTGGCATATGATGATTAATGGTAAAACTAAATATTAAGTCTGGAAATGTTATTTAAACATAATACTAATGTATAAAATATAACCGATTTTATGAAAAATATGTCTGATATACAGTGACTCATTTAAAAGTGGGGTAGCTCTCTAAATATGTTATTTGTTGGCCGATTTAGATTATTTTTTTTAAGTGATAGAGCTTCAGTAACTAATCTGGTGTCAAATTTCAGAATGAAAATTAAATTTTCAGGACCTGTAAGTAGGTACTTGGAATTTTTTTCAACTATAAAAATCCAAAAAAAAAAACAATAATTTCTAGTGTGCCACTGGATTTAGGATAGTTTCAAATGGGTGTGACCAACATTTAAGAAATATACAGTGTATTTCCAGATAGGTGAAACGACTCTTCTAAGAAACAAAAGTTGAAAAAATCGTACTCAGATTCAACTCTGCTTGTTTAAGAAAAAATCTGCCACGATTTCAAATCCATAAAATCCAATACCTAAAGTGCTGTACGACAAAATGTTATTATGAAAAGTTTCTTGCAATGGAAAATTATTGAGAGCGAAATTTGAATGTCCTAAGCCTATTTTGATATTTTGCACGATTTGCATTTTTTTTGCTATTGAAGTAGTTCTTGTGTGTGAGATACAACAAAATGTAATTAAGATAAATTTTTCAGATTGAAGAATTGAGGATGTGTGCAAAATTGTAGTGTTCTATGCCTATGTTGAGAAAAATGTGAAAACGAGAAAAATCAAACAAGACCTAGGACATATAATTTTTCAAACATACTCAATTTTTCATTCTAGGGAATCTTTTCTCAATAAGATTTTGTCATATCTCATACAGAAACAGGACTTTACTAGTGAAGAAATATTTTTTCCAAATTAAGACTTACTGGACTTGAAACAAATGACCTAGTCGAATATAGCCGTCAATTGCTTTCACCAGTATTTTGACGTTTCACAGAAATTATGACAAATGTCAAATAACTGTTAAGGTGTACATTTACGTATCATTTTTAAATGTATACATTGTTACAACCTAAAATAACCAGTATTGTATTCTTATGGCGAAAATGCAGGAGTTGCAGTCCATTATTAATACGTATGTATGCAGTTTTATGAAAAATGTAAAATATTTTAACACGATGTGTGACGTATTGAAATAGTATCAGTGCCGCATATTTTAATGTTTTAAAATAGTAGATTAAAAATACGTTCACATTTGCAAACTAAATTAAATAAGTAAGTTCTATTAAACGATAAGCTATTACAGTGTCAATATAAAATGTCAAATTCTGACATTTATGACGTGATGTGTATATTTCCAAATACTAACATTGATGTCGCCACACTACAGCACATTACAGAATTCTATATTAAAATTCAGGTGATTCGACAGACAAGTATTACAAAGGCGACGCGATTTAGCAGACGATGGGTGCACTCAGATTTGAAATAAAAAAATTGTTAATCTTTCTTTTATTTCTGCTGTTGAAAAAAATTAGAAGTAGGCCTTGAAAATATGATTTTCATTTTGAAATTTGGCACCTGAGTAGAGTTCTGAAAGCTCCATCATTGAAAAAAATATATGTCTTTTAAATTGGTCAACAAATAAAAAACTTGTAGAGAAATGCCTTACTTTAAAATGGATCACTCTATATATGAATATTAATGTCACAATAATTTTCTATTGATATCTTTATTTTTTAATTCAGATTTTCTTTTAAGTTTCTAGCATTCATTGTATAATATAAGGTATTTTTAATATACAGGGTGTCCCAAAATTAGCTTGCCAAAAATTAACTGTGGATTCTACGATCAAAAATAAGAAAAAGAAGTATATAAACATAGGTCCGTAAACGCCCTCTATTGCTCTTTAAAGGGGGACAACAAAATTTGATTTTCTCCAAATATTTTCAAAACGGATTGAGATAAAGTAATCATATTTAAAATTGAAAATCGCATTTAGATTGCTAATCTAATATTGCTCTAACTTGTTGTTTTGAGGTTTTTGCCGTCAGATCTAAAAATTAAAAAGTTGAACAATTTTACAAAAAAAGTTACTCTTGTTTTACTTCGATAAATTATTCCGTTTACGAGTAATATTAATTTAAAAATTTTGTGACATACCACAAAAATGTTAGATGATATGCAAGTGGTCAAATTGTCTCTAGTAGGCTTTGAAAAGTTATTTGTCAGTTTATTTCACACATATTACATATGTTTTCAAAAAATTTTGGAGTATTAATAGGCTATATTAAAATTCAAAAATTTACAAATAATTGCATTACTGATATGCATTTTAAAAGTATTTTAATATGTTAAAACGCTTGAATAACACCTTTAATATGTGTTAAATTAGTCGACAGTATTTTCTCAGACCCTACTAGGGATATTTTGCTTATTTATAGTTTTGATTTTAAACTTTTGTGGTATGTCACAAAATTTTTAAGTTAAGCCGATTACCCGAAAACAGAGCAGTTTATCGGATTAAAATAGGAATTCCTTTTTCATGTAAAATGGACCAAAATTTTTGATCTGACGATGAAAATCTCGAGATACAAGAAAGTTCGAGCAATATTTACCCACTGACCCCCCAGTTTGGGACACCTATCACCAGTTGTGAAGAATTATTTTCAGAACATAGATTCACAATCTAATTGTGATTCTCAATTTCAAATTTGATTGCTTTATCTTGATGCCTTTTGGAAACAGGTATTTGGGAAAAATAAAATTTTGAGGTCTCTATTTAAGGGGCCATATCTCCGTTAGGGGACGTCTACGTACTTATGATTATATAACTTTTTTTTTCTTATTTTTGATTGTAGAACCCACAGTTAATATTTGCCAGGCTAATTTTGGGACACCCTGTATATAATAGTATGCCCCTCCAAGAATGACCAAGATCAATATATGGAAAGGTATATACAGAGTGATGTATTTATACATGTTTTAAAAAAAAAATTATGAATGCTGCACCATATTAAAAATGTATCTTGAATAATGGAACACTTAATTTTAATTTTTGCATAGCAAACATTAACTGGAAAATATTTTACTATAGGCAAACTTTTAATTTTGTGTTCCTACTTAATTCTTTAATAAAATGCATAACGAAAAATAGTCAGAAACAAACATTTTATTTTTAAGAAAGTAACAAAAATATAAAAATAAAACATGATCAATTGTTTGACTTAAAATACTTGTAATACCTCTATTTAATATATTAAAAACTTCACAGTCACAACAAAATATAAAACTGCATTTTTTGGTTAAGTAAATAATAAATATAAATAAAAAACAACACAAAGACAACTGTAGAAACAAAAAAATAAGTACATAAGTACTGATTTGTAAAAAAAATTTAAAAATAAGTTTTTGGATCAGTCAGTCAGTTGCGCGGCTTAAGGTGTCATTACTTGAATCGAGATGACTAGATCGGTGTGGGTTTGCGTCCCGCTGCTGGTAGACCGTATATAAGCTATATTCGTAGAGCGGATTGGCACCCTCTCTGCGGGTATGGTAGGGTGGAAGAATGTTAGCTTGGATTAATGCGAGAGATTGATACCGGTTGATATTTGACTGCCCCTCTAATTAATGAGGTTTCCCAGGTTTCCCTCATTCTTGCACTGAATAGTGGTGGTGGACCAACGTAAGTTGTTCCTGGGCGCAAATGCGGCCTGTTTAATAATAATATGCCGCCCGCTCTCCGACTTCTGGGCTAATCCCTGTGATTAGAATGAGGGGTAGAGATATTATTATTATTAAGTTTACTAATAATTCAAAATTAAATAAATAATAAATTAGTATACAGGGTGTTAATGATACGTTTTGCCAAATTTTAATGGCGTATTCTACCCATGAAAGTAATCAATTTTAGCCCTCTAAAAATTTTTGATAGGACGCTTCCCTACAGAGATACAGGGTGTCAAAAGTTTCAAATATTTCTAGTATTTTTCCTGTAAACTCACTAGCAATAAAGATTGTGTGATACAATTTGGGGGATGACATTTTGTTAGTAGGGACTATATTTTCATGGATAACTTATTCCAAAATATACTCCAGTGGTGTATTTACTGGGGGAGTAGGGTACCTTTTTTGGAAAAAAAATCGTATGCCACTGGTTTTTTAAATAATTTCAAATGTTTTTAGAATGTACATTCAATTTGTGACAATAAAGTATTTCTGTAAAGTATTCGTAAAATTTACTAGTCTTTAGATAATTGGGAAATCAAATAAGAAGATACCTAAGTACGTTGCTATTTACCATTCTCTAATAATTGCTTAAATAGAAATGTGTAACAGTAAATTCATTTTTGAACATTTCTTGAGAAGTTACTACTTTTGACTACATTGATTCGATATAACTACATATCAATTTTCAATAATTAATATAGCTCTCCACATAGTGAAGTTTTTAATACACAAATTTTCTGGTGCCATCTTTGGAACTGATTTTTTTGAAAAGGCTTTACGTTAACAAAAATTGGTGTGTACCAGAAGAAGAAGAGCTGTAGTTTTTTATATAAATTGTGAAAAAATATGAATATAAAAGTAAAGTCGTTAATTTACAAGCATGATTTATGTCACTAAAAACATAATTGTCAAATAATGTGTGAAGCATTGAAAATTTGATTTTAAAAAGTTTGTCTCTACTGAAGACATTGTATAAGTCCATTTCAGATGGACAAAATTATGCTCTACAAAATAGTAAACGTTTCATTTGGTCATACTTTAACAAAAAATCTACCTGAAATAAGTGAGATAGCGAAGAAATTTTACTCACTACAAGTTTCAACGCAAACTTGCAAAGTGACAATGTTTGATTTTGAGCAAGCCTACTCAAAACCTAGATTCAACTTTTTACAGTGTGTAATGGAATACCGCATCCACACACTCGCTGAGAATAATTTTGTCACCCTGAAATTTGGCTAGATCCTCATATTTTAGCTTCAGGAATTTGTGCTAGTGTTTTGTATAAACCTTTTTTAGACACCCTGTATAACATTTTTTAAAAAAGATTTGATTTTTTTCTTCCCTGTCTATTATGCTAGAAAAATGAAAGTTAGTAAACATTATCTACTAATTCGACTAGTTTAATATAAGGGAAGAAAAGAAATAAAATTGAATTTTTTTTCTGCAGGGGCATACGTTTTGAGGGGTTTTTCCAAAAATGTTATATAAAAGACCCTCATTAATTTTCACCAAAGTATCACCTCTTACAAATGACATATCATTTGGTCCAAAATTCTATATGAAATTTAGTGACTTATTAAATTGGTAAATTGGCTCCTTATTTTTGATGGCTATATATGTTTCTCAGACTTTAGGTATCATTTTCAGAGTTCCTGAAGTATTACTGTACCAAAAATTTAAATTAAAAGTGTTCTATTTTTCAAGATACATTTTTAATATAAAATTCAAATATGCAATAATATACAGGATGTTCCTTTTAAAATAAGCAAGTTGGTATCCACTTCTGATATAACCGGAAGTGGCATAAACAAAGCCCTACCGACGTTGGTAAGTAACCAAATTTTCAGAATCACCCTGCATAAACTTTTCCATTTTTCCTATTGGTTGAGGCCCTTTGTGGTGGGACGCACTGTATAGGCAAACTTAAAAAAATTTATTTGACATTTGTTACTATTTTTTAACTTAAACTATTATAATCAATAATAAAGATATCAATTTTTTTTCATTTATATTAGGAAAGGTACCAGCTGTGCTTGAAGGGTCAAAGATTATTGTAGAAAGCCTCGATATTAGTGATTATCTTGATGAGAAATATCCTGAAAACCCTCTCTACCCTGCAGAACCTGAGTTGAAGAAACGCGACAAGGATTTAATTAACAAAATTGGACCTGTTACTCAGGTTTTTCATAAATGCCTCTCTTCTAATAATGAAAAGACCCCAGAAGAGTGGCTGAAAGAGTTTTTAGCACCACTGCAAGATTTTGAAGATGCATTAGCGCAAAGGGGAACACCCTTTTTTGGTGGAGAAAAACCAGGAATGGTATATTAAATAAAAAAAAAAAAATTGTGCTGCACAGTAGTACCTAATTTTATATTTTAGGTTGATTATATGTTGTGGCCTTGGGCAGAAAGAGCAGCTTGCATTGGAATAAAACTGGGAACAAAATTACCAGTTCAAGATGATCAAATACCACTTCTTCGGAAATGGAGAAAAACTATGCGCGATGATCCTATAGTCGCAGAAATATACACTCCTCCAGAAGTATTCTGGAAAGTGATGGAATCTGGACTTAAAGGCACTAAACCTAGATATGATGATTTATAAGAAGAGCACATCACATTGCATAATGATTTGTTAAAAAATATATATATAAAAAATTACATTGTGGCATATAAAAATTTTAAGTACTTAATATTTTTAGAATTGCTTTATTCATTTTGTTTTCTTATATTGCACTTTCATAAATAAACTATTATTAATGATACTGAGAATTTAGTGATTTATGAAAAAAATAAATAAGTATCAAATGAGAAAACCAGATCTAGACGAGATTTAAAGCCTTGTCTTCATGAACGCGAAATTCGCGGATATACGCGCAAATTATTTAAATGACGGTAAAGTCTCAACTTTTAGCAGGTTTTGCAAACTAACATTTTCATCATAAATCTTCATTAGGTCTGTTCATGCACGGAATCCGGAATGATTTCAAACTGTGAGAAATATTGGACTATAACTCGCGTCAAGAATTCAGACGTCTTACGTCACGGCTGACGTTACACATTTGTTTTTATTGTCAACGTAATTTTCGATATTTGGTCGCGTTAAAAACAATCATTTTTTGCAATTTAGTGCAATATATAATGCAAACTTTTAGTGTAGTATATAGTTTTATTACTATCAGTTGCAGTTTCTTAAATATTTTGATGAAAATATAATGAATTATTCTTTTGTTCGTATGACGTAAGTCGTCTGAATTCTTGTCGCGAGATAGTAAAGTTATGAATTTGTTTTCAGTAAACATTGTGCAAGTAGTAGGTAGCTGGGTGAACGTTTTTGACAGCTTGGAACCAATCTAACATGTGATTAGTATTGGATGATGTGTATGAAAGGATTAGGGCGCGAGACCAAAATATGAATATAAATGATGTGGTTGAAATATGTAGTTCATTAGCAAGAATATCCATGAGCAGTATATAGAGTACAATAAAGAGTAGCAAAGGTTGGCAAATTTAGCTAGATTAATTTTTATTTTAGATAATTATTGACTAGAGCTTTGTCTATAGAATTGTTCATTAGCATATCTAGATGTTTGGTAGCATACATATGACTTCATTGATAGGAATTGTAGGAAAACTGATTTGTATTAAAATACCTTTATAATACATTTTAAAAAGAAACATACAACTGTGAATTGGACAGAATTTCAATACAGAATTCTGTAATGTACTGTACTGTGGCAACTCCAATGTTAGTTTTTTTGTAATACTCGTCAGGTCTAAATGTCTTAATTTGACATTTGATATCGACACTAATAGCTTATACCTTTTAATAGTATCTACTTATCTAATTTGGTTTATTAAAAATGTATTTATTTTAAATACTATAATTTCATTCATCTAATGTTAAATATCGGCACCATTTAGTTTATTATTTTCTTCGTAATACCTATTTTTAGCAAATTTTACACTTTTGCAAAGTGCAAATTGTCAGTAATACATTTTGTTAGTAAATCATTAAATATCATATATTGAAAGATTATTTTCAGATAATCATAGTCAGCATCAAATCAATCAAAATTTGAAGCTTTTTTGGATCGTTTTATACGTAAATGAAAAAATTGATTGAATACACATTACAAACCTTGCAGCTTTAATTCCTTAAATTTCAACACCTATAATATTTCCAGTTTTGTCTCCGAGAGCCAGAAACGAAAGCAATGAGTGATGAGTTCTTAACGATGCTGTCGTTTATTTATAATAACAATTTACACCAATGTACAATCTACTGCAATAATGGTAGGGTAATTACTTACATTAGCTACAACCCTTCCAATCCTAATTAAATAATTTCAACCTCCCCATTTTCGAGGTTGCTCAACAAGTATCTAAAATTAGTCTGCTAAATCCGCTAAATCGCAACGGCCGCGAGGCGACGCGATTTAGTAGACCATGGTTTGTTTGATTGTGATCATACTGAATACTGAAATCTGTATCACAGTCTATACAGTCCGTCGTCTTCATGTCGGCTCCTTTGATGTCGAGGTTCCAGATTTCCACTGAAATGTACGATATGGAATGCGTAAAGTCCATTGCGCATCCAAATAAACCTAGGAGCAGATAAAAGGAGGCACATGAAACTCATCAAAGACATACTTCATTGGTTATGTATGTGGGTGCGGGAGAGACTACCATCTGCACGTAGGATATGAATTGTATTCTTAATTTCCCATTATTTTGTTTGTAAACACGTCATTGGCGTACAGTGTGGTTTCTTATTTTATCTTGTATCTCGTTAGTGTTATTCTTTGTGTATTTTTGTGGGTGTTATTGTTGGAACATGTCATGTTTTATAAGGGACTGTAAAATTAACCAGCATATAGCACGAAATAATTCTTCATATCCAGAATTCAATTTCAGAATCAGCTAAGCCCCTACTGCTCCGCCATTGCTAGAGGCACAAAACAAAATATGGCGCTGATCATAAATAATCCATTCGCGCAGCTTTCAGCGCATTCCAGTCATAATAATATAAAATTACATTTCAGTGCAGATTTCGTTTTTTAGACGACTGCGCATTTAGCCGCGCTCATTCGGTGATTGGTCAAGAAATAGATTTTCTCCCACTTCGTCGTGTACCTACAAATGAATTTCATTGGTGTTCATTGCGCATTTAGCCGCAACCTCTGGAACCTTCACTCGACGAACTGTATAAACTGTGTCTGTATGTTTAATTTTTTTTGGTTGTCAACCTGAAGGAATGACATTTCTGATATACTCGCGACAAGAATTCAGACGACTTACGTCATATGAACAAATGAATAATTCATTATATTTTCATCAAAATATATTTAAGAAACTGTAACTGATAGTAATAAAACTATATACTACACTAAAAGCTTGCATTATATATTGCACTAAATTGCAAAAAATGATTGTTTTTAACGCGACCAAATATCGAAAATTACGTTGACAATAAAAATAAATGTATAACGTCAGCCGTGACGTAAAACGTCTGAATTCTTGACGCGAGTATATTTATATAAAAAAAAATATCACTTACAATATGTATTACCATCGTCTGCTGAATAGCGTCACCTTTGTAAATACGGGTGCTGCGGTTTAGCAGACGACACATAGTTATGGTTACTATTCTCAGGTATTACCAAACGGCCACAGTATATTATAATACAGTCCGGCGTCACGTCGGTTCCTTTGATGTCGAGGTCCCAGATTTGTTTTTTTTTTTAGACGACTGCGCATTCGCGCTCTCAAGGGTCACGGTGATTTGTCAAGAGGACAGATTGTCTCCCACTTCGTCGTGTACGAATGAATTTCATTGGTGTTTACTGTACAGTTAGCAGTAAGCGCGTCGAACTGTACAAACTGTGGTACGACCACAACTTAAATAGTTAGGTTTGTTCCAAATAAATACTTTTGTACGGCCACGATACCGTCACGAGATTATATTATGCACTGATAATAGGCGCATGCGTCAAGTTTGTACCGTGCATGGAATCGCGAATGTTTGGAACGTCTTTTTAACCGAAAAATGAGTGGGGACAAACATAATACAACCTCTGAATTTAACTTTGAAGTTGTAAACAACCTCGTATACAAGTAATTATTTAAAATTAAAAACTAGTCATGGATGAAAATTTTAAAATTCTATTTACTATTTATCAATCAAAAAAACGACCTTTAATGTCAAATTTAAACGAGTTTACTTAGTGCGCATGTCTATATAAACAGTTCACAAGTAGTTCCTACACCTGACCATATACTGATATTATTGCCGTGGGACGGTTCAATGCTCGTCCCAAAGATATTTGGAACTCGAAGGAAATCGTACAATGAATGATAATTTTTAATTTGAAACAGTTTTTTGCTATTGCGCAGACTCGAAACCGTACATTGTACGGTTTTCTATGCATTTGGAACAAACCTGTTATTTAAGCTGTGGTACGACTCTGATCCAACCCAAGAACGATAAACTAGACAGCATGTTCGACCCTAGGATAATTCATTTGTTCGCGCGCGGGTTTAACGTCACGAAGATCCTTAAAGGAATGTTGACATTATTTGTTGTAATTTTCGTCAATTTTGGTTACTTGTAATTTGTTTGTGGACAGTTTAGTGTTTTCCAAAATTTTTTGAATTATTTTTGTAAACGTGTAACAAATAGTTTATCGAGTGCAAATTTATTAATGATTGACAAGTAGTGAACTCGGCGCAAAAACATTTTTTTTTTTATTTTCATATTTATCGGAGAGTAGGTAAAACTTTCTATTTTGAATTCATTTGAAAGAATAGTAATATTTAGTCATTAGGTTAATAAAAATGCCAGGAGTAAGGTTTGCCATGTGTGGCTGCAACAAGAGTTTATACAAATATAAAACCGACAACATTGTTCTTTATACTGTCACGGATTTCCTAACCCGTCTTTTTCTAACTTCCAGAAAAACAATCTGTTAATTAATTACTTCTTTATTAACTATACTCAGTATACTACTGAATACTAATTACAACTCAACTAAACACTTATTTAATTAATCGCCATCTAAATCACTTTGATATCTCCAACTAAACACTTCAATTCAGACTGTAATACAAGACTTCTACAAGACTAACTAAATCGGCCGTTTATTTTTCTTTTATAGACCCAACGAATATTCCAGGTATATTCTAGTATCTCTAGATTCATCTTCCCGAACGACTCGAATGCTTCTCGTCGATTCCCCAATTTTCTAGTCCCGTCTCGATCCACGGCATTTTGTTTGTTTAATAGAATCGTGTAGGGGCGATCGGGGAAATCTTAGCATTTCGCGATACCACAGTCGTCGGTTTGGGTGTGAGTGGGGCAAATTCCGTGACAATACGTTTCCAAAGCTTAAAAATTTAGTGTCAAAGACCATCAAATAATTAGGAAATCGTCTTAGCCGTTTAACTTTATCATTGCTTTATTTATATATTTCTATGTCTATTTATATACCATTTCTTGAATTTTGAAAGAGCAGATAATATTTATAATTATACAGGGTGTCCCAAAATAGAAGGCCATACCATTAACCACATATTCTTTGGACAAAAATAATGCGACTTTCCTTATGCCATTTTTTATTTGGGCGTCCCTGTTTCAATATACAGGGTGTTAAAGTTACATTTTAAAAAACTATTTTTGTTAATAATGCCATTGTTTTGTAAGATACACACTTGAAATTTTGCACGTACTTTTATCTTATTCAGGCATACTTATCTTGTAATTTTGGTGAAAAAAATCGAAGGACGAATGGAGGTTACTGAGGGATGCAATAACCTTTATCCCCTCCAATTATTTTTAAGTACGCCTATGCAGCTTTTTCTTGAAGTATCAAACGTAGAATTTTCTTCTGGTCATTTTATCTCTTTTGTAATTTTTTGTTTAAATGTTCCGTTTTGGAGAAAAACGGCAATTTGTAGTGGCCATAAATCTATCATTCACTACCGTGGCAAATTAGCAAATCGTAATACTTATTGAATGAATATTTGCTAATTAAAACAAAATGCAGCATAAACCATATCTTTCATAGAACCCCACAAAAAAAATCCAATGGATTAAGGTCAGGAGATTGTGGTGGCCATTGAATAGGTGCGTCTTGTCGTCGACCAATCCGACGATTGGGAAATAGATGGGTATTTATATGGTATGGTATGTGTATTAATACTGTCGGACGTTTCTACCATAATGGGGTGGAGCACCGTCAAGCTGCATCCACATATCGTCACGTATGATAACAGGTAAATCATGTAAAACATCTTGGAATTATTTGGTATGAAAAGGGGACCCAACAAAAATTATCCACTATTCCCGCCAGACATTAATCCTGAATGTAAATTGATGTAGTACTACAATGGTTGCATGAGGATTATAATCCGTCCATACGTGGCTGTTATGCATGTCTATCAATCCATTTCTTGTAAAGCTTGCCTTATCCGTGAATAGAATTTTTCTTACTAAGTCCCTATATCTACGACTAAATTGCATCCTAGAAGCTAAATCTTGGGGAAGAATATTTTGCACACGTTGGATGTGATACGGGTGCAGAGGTTGGGTTTTTAAAGTCTGATGAACATCCATTTTTGTACAATTTTCTATCTGTCGACAAACAACCCTTGTACTTGAGCTTGGTTCTTCTTCTAACAGTGCTAAGATTTGTTCTTCTTGTTCAGGGCTTAATTTTCTATGTCGGCCGCAAATTCCGGACTTCTGATTCATAAACTTTCCAGTTTCACGAAGATGTCGATCCAAATTTAAGAAAAACTTCCTTTTAGGATGTGGCCTGTTGGGATAAGTTTGTGCCCAACGTCGCTCTGCTAGGCTCATAAACATAAATTATAATTAAAAAAATATATTTTTAATTTATTTTTTAATTTTAAATTATAAACTTTCAATACTAGCAAAACGTAAAACAGTGTTTTTGTTACTTTTATGTACTGTCAAAATGTTTCACGAAAACATTTTCTTACAATGTGGTAAGACTTTTTCGTAAAAGTAATTGATGATGAGATGATCGTTACTGCAGAAGTTACCTAACATTATATGCATGTCTGCCATATCTGCAAAAGTCAAATTAACTACAGTCACCCTATTAGCCATATTGTCTTAAATTAAAAACTTAATAACCATTTACTGATGAAATGAAACGCTCTTGTTGAATTCTCAGTGCAGACTAATTTATTAAATAGGCAAAAAAGGGATGGTTTGTTACAAAATGCACACTCTCTCCTATACCTAGAAAAGCGGTCAGATCCTATTGCCAGATGTCCTTATTATATATTTGGGCTCATTTTAACACTCCCACTAGCACAAATATACGACAGTCTGTATGACATGAATCAGAAACCATAACACTTATAATATATTTACAATACCCAATTTCTCTAAAAAACTGTAATGTTTCATAGAACACAGGCTCTTTGTAAGAAAGTCGGCAGGCATTTCGGTTGTCTGTAAATACTTTATATTTATTAAATTCTGAGCTACAGAGTCCCTAACAAAATGATGCCGAATATCAATGTGTTTCGACCTTTTATGACTGGTGGAATTTACCGACAACTTCTGTGCGCTTTGACTGTCATTATAAAGAGTAATACAATTTACGACACCAAATAATTCATTCAATAAATTCCTAAAATAAATTGCTTCCTTGGAAGCCTCAGAAATTACCATGTATTCAGCTTCTGCGCTGGATAAGGCAACAGTCTTTTGTTTCCTACTTTCCCAGGAGATGGCGGAACCAGAAAATTTAAAGCAAAAACCAGTATATGATTTACGATCATTTGTATCGCTGGCCCAATCAGCATCTACGAAACCTTCTAGTTCCTCATCATCATTTTCTTCAAAGGAAAGAAGTTCATCCTGAATTGCCTCTCCCCATTTATCTTTGTCTGGTCCTGATAAGGCATCCTGCACCGTCTCTGGGTCGCTGTCTAAATGGGGACTGTCAGAACAAATGTACGTCACAACATTTTCAAACTTCCTTGGTTTTGGAGTTCTTTCTGACCGTCTAAGTGTTCCAGTGGGCTGCTCTGGATGTTCTGGAGTGTAGTCACTATCATCACTCTCATCCGTCCCACTAAACGTTTCCGTGTTGCTGGATTCGTCACTAAAGTTTGCATCGTCATCGTTCTCTGTATTCTCGCCGTCTCCGACTCCCACTGAAACTGGAACCTCTACACTTTGGTCACTCTCTTTTTCAGTGATTTCTTGCACGTTTTCCATTATAATGACATCTCTGCTGATGGTTATCACATTGGACTTCACGTTATAAACCCGATAACCTTTAGTGTTATCGCTATAACCTACCAAAATGTGTTTTTCAGCCTTTCTGTCCCACTTCAGTCTTTTTTGCTTCGGAACATGCACCATTACTGGACTGCCAAAGATCCTTAAATTGCTAACGTCGGGTTTATCCCCTGTCCACATTTCATAGGGGGTTTTCTGCAAGCCTGATGCAATCGATCTATTCTTCAGGAAAACTGCAGTGTTTACTGCTTCAGCCCAAAATTTCTTCTCCAAGTTTGCATCAAAAAGCAGACACTTTGCTTTCTCGACAATGGTACGATTTAGCCTTTCTGACATACCGTTCTGTTCAGGTGTGTATGGACTCGTCTTCTGATGCAGGATTCCATTAGCTCTCAGGAAACATTCAAATTCGGTGCTGCAAAACTCGCCACCTTTATCTGATCTGAATGCCTTGATTTTCTTATCTATTTGGTTTTCGACTAAATATTTAAAGTTTTTGAAGCAACTTAAAACTTCATCTTTAGCCTTTAAAAAATAGACAAATACCATTCTGCTATAATCATCCTCAAAAGTTAAGAAATATTTGGCTCCACCAATTGATTTGGTTTCCATGGGACCACATACATCTGCGTGTATAACTCCTAGCAAATCTTTAGCTCGTGTACCTTCACAACAAACTTCACAGTTTTGTTTTTCTATTTCGGCTACACCTGAATACACGAGACCATCTACCAGTTCCTTTTTCTTCATTTGGTTCAAATAATTACTGTTTATATGCCCAAATCTTCGATGCCAAGTGTTCGCTGTGACTTGTTGTGCCACTGACGATGATATCAAACAATTTTCAGAGCTTGTATTGTTTATTCTATATACACCATCTTTTAAATCAACTGTGGCTACTAACACTCCTTGCACATTGTATATTTGGCAACAATCAGATTTAAAATGAACAGCATTCCCATTTTGAATCAATCGACTTACAGACAATAAATTTGTAGTCAACTCTGGAGCACATAACACGTCTTTCACAGTAATTTCGTATTGGGTTTTACCAACAACAGTTTCGAGCTTCACATTTCCGGAACATACTACCGATATTTTGTCTTGATTGGCTACCATTATTTCACTGGTCTCTGTATTCGTAGATCGCTGCTCAATCCAGTGTTCATTCGCTGTTAAATGAACACTTGCACCAGAGTCCACATACCAATCAGTCTTTTTAAAATTACCACTTAAAAACACGGCACTAAAAGCATTCGGAGACTTTTGTTGACTAAATTCTGAAACACCAACATTTGGACATTTAGTTTTAAAGTGTCCCATCTGCTTGCATTTGTAACACTTAATATCTTTCAAGTCTTTCTTGGTTTTCATCGTGTTACCAGCCTGCTGTTTACCGCCATGCCATCTTTTGGAAACGAATGCATTAGCGGTGCTGCCAACATTTCCATCCATCTCTAAAAATTTGGTTTTAATAGCATCCGCAGAAATAGGTATTCCTGAATGCTCGATCGCGATTACCATCGGTGAAAATTTGTCAGGTAAACCCGTTAATAACAATGAACCAATCCATTCATCGTCTATGTTAAACCCTGTACCACGTAACTTTTGCCCGGTTTCCACTATCTGGTTAACATAAGCACACATGGATTCGCAGTTTTCTAGCCTTGCGGAAATTAAATTTCGTAACAGTCCTATTTTTCTGGCTAAACCAGAATCATCAAACAACGATTTTAACTTTTTCCACAATTCCACTGTAGTTCTCGCCTCCTTTATATGCACGTACAACGATGCATCAATGGTGAGAATAATTTTTGCTTTTGCCTTGGCGTCATCTGCCTCCACAACTTCCGATACACACTTTGAAAGTCCTTCAAGTACCAAAATGTTTTCAATAGCAAACGCCCAATCTGAGTAATTTTCACGCCCTTTTAACTTCGGGACATTCACTATATAATTCGCGGCCATACTTGCACTAATCAGAGAAAAAAACTATCAACTTGTTTCGCACAATCGCGGGACTGGGCCCATAACCTGATGAAATGAAACGCTCTTGTTGAATTCTCAGTGCAGACTAATTTATTAAATAGGCAAAAAAGAGATGGTTTGTTACAAAATGCACACTCTCTCCTATACCGAGAAAAGCGGTCAGACCCTATTGCCAGATGTCCTTATTATATATTTGGGCTCATTTTAACATTTACTACTTCTCGATTTGCTGAATCAAAGAATTAATAGTAACTAATACCATTATGTTGACAAGATGGACATTTGTTTTCAGAGATCACTATTTTTTCCTGACATTCATCGGCCGCTAAGACATTTGTAACCCATCAATACATGTTGTATTTCTCCAAAACCGGACATTTAAACAAAAAATTACAAAAGAGATAAAATGATCAGAAGAAAATTACCCGTTTGATAATTCAAGAAAAAACTGCATAGGCGTGCTTAGAAATAATTGGAGGGGATAAAGGGTACTACAACCTGCAGTTACCTCCACTCGCCCTTCGATTTTTTTTTCACCCAAATTACATGATAAGTATGCCGGAATTGGATAAAAGTACGTGCAAAATTTCAAGTGTGTATCTTACATAACAATGGGATTATTAACATACCTAAATAGATTTTTAAAATGTAACTTTAACTATACAGGGTATATTGAAACAGGGACGCCAAAATAAAAAATGGCATAAGGAAAGTCGCACTATTTTTGTCCAAAGAATATGTGGTTAATGGTATAGTCTTCTATTTTGGGACACCCTGTATGTAGGTTCACAAAAATTATTAAATAATTATACAAAATTAACGCACCACTTAAACTTAAATAATTACATAAATTAAAATAAATTCATTTCGTTCTGAAACTTATATACCTTTAGTGATGTGACATTAAAAATATAACTACTTACAGGTGATCCAAGCTAAAATGCTTGACCAAATTCCAGTAGAGAATGACGGCATGTCATAAAATACACAGACCGCAAAAAAAGTTTGTAATTATTAAAATCTTAAACTATAATACCAATATTAAATTGAAATAAAATCATTTTGTTGTTTTCTTTTGTAGTTTCAAATAAATGTTTCCTTTAAATTTAACAGCTGCTCGTACCTTGCAAAAGAAGCGTTTGCGGATACATATTTGTACGATTTTTCCCCATAATTTATCACATATGTTGCAGAATCCCCTATTAAGGTAAGTCGCAAGTATAGCCCCAGTCTAAATACTGGGATGGTTCGTTTTTCATGTCTTTACTATATTGGCATCTAGAGAACCGTAAAATATACAGGGTGGCTCAAATTAGAAAAAAGTGGCGCCTCTTCATGGCTATATGGATAAACCAAACAGATCCAAGATAGCTGCTGCCGTTACTGAAATGTTGTAAAAAAAACTGAAAATAATGTTAGAAAAATGTCATCTAGTGCCAATGTCATTATTTTACAGAATGACCAAAAATTTGGTACAGATGTATCTACAACAATAAACGAGATATCGCTACAAAATGCATTGCCTTCCATAAGGTTCCAAGAGTAATGCCACAAGGTTCAAGGTACCTATACGTTTATATTTTTTCAAAAGCATTTTTTTTTGTTTAGAAAAATTGAATGAGGGCTTCAATTATTTTGATTATCTATCACACTAAAGTCTAAATGAATTGTATTAAAACTAAGGTTTTATAGTTAGTTATTTATGCAAGTACAAAACGTAAATGTTTATTGCAAGCGACGTGAAACGTGAAATTGTTCGACAACACGTCGAGTGCAATAAACACCTTTTGTACGAGTTGCATACAATATTTTTTCTACGTTCAATAAAGTTTTGTTTTTTTGAATGAACGTAGAAAATACTTATTTATGCAACAAGTACAAAAAGTATTCACTGCTTCCTTGAAAATTGTCTCATCTGGCGCTTATCCTCTGATTTTCATCTTACGAGGTAACTCTCACTTGTAAATGATGAAACGATGATACAGCAGTTTAGTAGTATACAGGCTGTCCCTGAAATACATGTACCAACCTACCAGCGAGTCACTCTAGATTCTTACGATAAAATACGACGATTTATGATAATTTATCTATATTCAAAAATGCACCATTATAACGTAGGGAGCACCAGTGTTTTAAAAAATTTCAATAATCGATTATAAAATGCGGAAACGCATCGAACGTTTAGGTATATGAAAGGATATCGGTAAAAAGTTTGATGTAATTAATAATTTTAATTACAACTCGCTCAGTTAAGAAAATATTTATATAAGTAAAATAAAAAATATTTTTTATTTCCAGAAATGTTGCAAAATACATAATTTACTTACAAAAGTGTTAGCTTTTACAAGAAAAAAAATGTGACAATCAGATTACACAAAAAAATATGTTCTTAACTAGATATCCAGTCTAAGGATTTTGTGCCTAATTAATATTAATTGCATAAAAAAACCTTTTACAGATATATTTTCATATACCAAATTTCATTTGAATCGTTCAACGCATTTCCATTTTATAATCCGATTATTGAATTCTTTTCAAAAACTTTGGCGCACTAACGCCCTAACGGTGCATTTTGCATATACGTGTAAAATTAGCATAAATGGTCGTATTTTCACCTTAAAAATCTAGATACATGCTGGTACATGCATTTCAGGAACACCCTGTAGGTATCTAATATTATTCTTATGTTGAATTAAAAATAGATAATCCCAACTACATATTTTCAAATATTAAAAACTCAAATCATGATAACATTTTAAAACATTTGCACAAATACCTACCTAGTATATTTATCACGTTGATATTGTTGACGTATGACGTAGATTCCAATAATAAATAATTATCTCCATTTTTGAAGTCCCGCCACTTTACCTGAAGTTAAGCATGCGCAATATAGCTCAGAACCATGCCTTTTACATTTTACAACTTTCGCAATGCTCCTCATCCTCTCCCCTTCCTCATTCATTAATGTTTCATCCATGGATAGGTAAAGTGTATATTGTTTTTAATTCTTCTTAAGTGCAATCCGTGCGCCATGGAGTTCTAGTAACTTTAAAATTTGCACACGCAAGTGTGCCAGTACAATTATTAAATATGGGGTAAGTACTTTTTTTAATTTAGCATGTACTTGTTTAGATTTTAACTACAGATCCCATGTTGATCAGACGAGTCTTACGTCGCCATATTCGCTCGCAACATATTGAATCGAGTATAATTTATATTGCTTTTAATATTTTAGTCATATTTTATACATGTAGGTACTAGGTAGGTAGGTATGTATATCGGTTTTGTTGATTATAAACATGCACATGCAGTACATGCACGAGTGAATAAAGTTAAATTATTAATAACGAAATTTAATTCTTATTGACCCGGAAAGTAATCTCCCATTATATTATCATTGTTTACCAATTAAGTAATTTGCATATTTTGCTTATAAATGTTGTTACCAAACATTATATATTAGGAATATGAAACTAGGTATTGGGTAATGATTCTTTTTTTTCTGTACGTGTGTAGTAAAATTAGGTTAGGAAGTTGATCTACTTCTAGGTATATAGGTATATACATATACAGAATGTCTCACGTTTTTGGGTACACAAATGAGATTATTTTATTCTACATTCTTATGCTTAGGTACCTACATTTTATAAAAGTAAAAACAATATTAATGAATTAATAAATAAACTCTTGACATTATTGAAAACAATACATAAATATATCAATCGAGTGAAGTTCAATATTATTTTTTTTATGAAATTCTAACTTTTTATATTTTGTAGTAGGTATGTAAATGCTGTAGCTGTAGCCTACACATACTATAATACTAATGTGCAAATATATTCCTAAAATTAGGTAACTATCACGAATTTAAAAATAGTAGAACGGTCCTTAGTTTAGTCTTTTTTAACACTTATACACCACTATACATACACATCTCGATACACATACACATCACGATCACATGCACTTCTGTGAATATAAGGGTTTCACATTAACTTAGTTTTTTCGCCATCACTATTTCGTCTTCTTCTGTCAGCATACTCTTACGATTTCGTTTTATAAAACAAAGTTTCATCCTGTGAGATAGCAACCTGATGCATAAACAAGGGATAGTCGAATTGACGTCACGGTGTCATTAGCAATAGGAATCGAGCATTCTGAAACACGCATTCGCATTAGCTGCTACAAGATGTGTAATCGATTATGCTCTCAACTTATTCAACCATTTTGTTTTATTCATTTACGAATTTTATAATAATTTATTCAAAATATGTACATACAACAAAAATCTAATTTTTGATATGTTGTTTATTCATTGTCACTATTTGAAATGTCAATCTATAAATAAGAGTAAACCAAAAAAAAGTAAAAAGCTTTGAAAGCAAACGATTTGAAAATCTATACGTATTTTTAATTTCGTTAATTTTATTAAATACTGTCAGGAGATAAAAAACAGTTAATAATCTAAGACAATTCAGCTGAGGCACTATAGATTCCTAATTTAGATAAGATTACAATACAATATATATTATGTATATATTCAAAATTTTATACTCAAGTTTGTCAATAAATTTCAAAATAAAGTGCCACAGTTCTTTCTCGTAGTATCCGTCGCAGCAGTTTAGCCAATAAATCACGTAACGTGTGAATGATTCCTCTTGATTAGGCAACACGTGTGTCATGGACGAAGTTGGTCGTTTCATTTTGTATTGATCAATTTTTATTGGATAACGGAAGAATCTGGACAAATTTGTATCTTGCCTTGATAAAAATGACAAGTGTAGCAAGATTCCAATTTTTTAATTTGTCAAGTACTCACGTTATTTATTATTACAGTTTTGGAGCACTGTTTCCGGTCTTAGAAATAAATTAAGTAGTTAGGATTAAATTCTTATTTTGTCAAATATATACCACATATGTCCTACTATATACCGCGCACTTTGTATATTTTCAATGTACGACCTTGGCGCCGAAAGTTAGAGGAATACAAGAACTGTGATGCATTTGCGCATGCTCCACAATAAAACGCAACTTTCAGATTCAAACTAGTAACTGCTTCATCATAATCCTAGACATATTAAAGGGTTATCTGTTAACTTATTGTGAGCTTGCGGATTATTGTGGCTATTCTCTTGTTCATTTTTTAAAATTAAAATGAGAGACCAATGATCTTGGACAAGTTATTTTTCATAAATGCTGTCCCAGAAGCACTGGAAGATATTTTAAGAACGTTTGGTTGGAACAAAGATAAGACTAAATAAGTGTTCTATAATTTGATACCTTGGTAACTGGTAGCTGCCAGAAACAGAGTTAAAATGCACATCCCTAGCATTAGTCGGGATTCTTTTACCTGCCCTGGTTGTTCTCGGACTAGGCTCTGTGGGGACAGTATTTTAAAGTTATATTCTGAATGTAGAGTCAGTTTTAATGAAAAAAAATGGCCGTAAACTTTGGACACTCTTCATTTACAACAAAAAAAAAACTACTATTATTGAAACCTATTTAGGTTAGTAAATACCTACTGTTATTTTAGAAAACGCTTCATTTTTTTTGCAATGTGATTTTTATTGCACTAAATAGTTTTAACGCAACTGGTATTTCTCTATTTGATATAAATTTTTATGATCACGAAATTTAAAATTTAAAATGGTGGTGTCAGTCTCTCGCATCAATCGATAATAATAAAGAATATATATTATTTTTAATAAAAAAAGATATATGCACATGTGTACAGATATATCTTATCATTAAAAATTAGTTCTAATGAAGTCTTATTTAGTAATTAATTACAAAAAATTGTTTAAAAAATGAAATTTGAAATCTGTGAACCAACGCACGTGTATAGCACACCAAATCCTGGTGCTTATACAGCGTGCGCCGCATCAGAACCAGCACAGAGCAGGTGCATGGTGCATATAAGGGGACCCAAAATATTGCAACCAAACATGCCTATATAGAAAGTACACAGGTGGAGTTACAGACCTTCAAAGTGGGGCCAAATATTTCGAAAAAAATTAATATCTGAATTAATTTAACTTGGAATAACAAATTTGGTAGATGATTTAGGTTTATTATTGGTCTTCTTTGACTAAGTACTAAACGTTTGTCTCGAGAAATTGGATTATCAAGAACTTCTGTACACCGAATTCTTAAACGTAATCTGTTACATCCATATCATATTCAAAAAGTGCAACAGCTACTGCCTCAAGATTTGGATCGACGAGTGGCCAGTGACCTTTTGTGAATTTATCTTGCAGTAGGATATTAGTTTTCACAGGAAAGTTCTTTTCATCAATGAGGCTT
This sequence comes from Monochamus alternatus, assembly GCA_037114965.1. Classification (NCBI taxonomy): domain Eukaryota; kingdom Metazoa; phylum Arthropoda; class Insecta; order Coleoptera; family Cerambycidae; genus Monochamus; species Monochamus alternatus. The sequence continues at coordinate 39,819,291 of CM073426.1, forward strand.
GTTTCACTCGTAGAGGAATTACAAGTGTCCACAGCTTTCATGAATATTTTTTCAATGCAATAACTTTTAGACATTTTCAATGCAAGTTTAAATGTTGGGCCGGTATTATTGATCGTTATTTGATTGGACCAGTTATTTTGCCAAATCGATTAAATGGCGAAAGTTATTTGCAATTTTTGCAAAATACTGTCCCGTAATCGACGATTTACCGTTAGACTAGAATTTTGATTTATGCATGATGGGGTACCGCATCATTTTGGTGCTACTGTTAAGGACTTTTTGAATATTAAATTTTCAACAAATGTGTGATTATTATAATTTTTTGTTTTGGGAACATTGAAGGATTCTCGCCAATCTTTATTTTATTTTAAGTATAGTTTTATTACTAACTGTTAAATTTTATCGACAAAGCGTACTACTGGCTTTTTGACTTCTTCTATAGTTGACGGGCAAAAATCTAGAGAGTGACCCTGTACCATCTTCTCCACAAATTAGAATGCCGTCCTTTTGGACGACGATTGCCCACCACCATCCACTTACACCTTCCTGATCGCGCAATTATTTCTGAATTCAGCATTCAAAAGGACAAAAGACTTTAGAATTCATACACACTATTTACCATTGGTTACTAGCACTGCCACTATAACGATATCATATCGTACCTTGATACATCCATGTTTTGTCAAAACGTAATAGATTCTTGGCCATATCACTATTTCGTCTTTTTCTAACAGTATACTCTTTTCGATTTCATTTATACGGACAAAGTTTCATCTCGTAAGATATAGCAATCGATTTTTTTTGTCGAAAACTCATTTTAAAAATACTATCTTCCTTCCGCCAGTTTCCATCATTTTCCGTTTCACAGTTGTACTTATTTACCACTTTTTTATTTGCACTATACATACATATGCTACTGACGTACAATTTTGTTAATGAAATACATATTTTAACATCACATACTCATATTTTGACCTCGCGCTCTAAAATATTTATATATGTCATCATCCAATATTCCTCACTTGTTAAATTAGGACGATTTTGAGAATACGCTGTAGAGCTTGAATTATTATCCATTCTTAAGAACAAAATTAATTACATTCATAATTAAATTAGCGAAAAGATATACCCGAAATTTTGCCCGCCCGAACTATATAATCGCCCATGATAGCGTTGGAAATGGTAGATCCGTCAATCCGTCGCAGCCAATTAAAGGCTGCAGCACATGCGTACTTACTGCAACAGAAGCTGTGTAATCGGTTATGCTCTCAGAGATATACGGCACACGATTTTATAGGAAAAATATACGGGCTGCACGTATATTTCTTAGTGTTGACTGCTATAAATTGTGAGCAGGTTTATAACATGAGTCACTCTCTAGATTTTTGGCCGTTATAATAAACTATTAAAATCTTATTTTAATTAATGCATTTTTTCTTGAAATCCTTAAAGTTTTTTTAAAATTCAGCAAGAGTAAAAAGTGTTTTAAATTAAATTCTGTGCGGGATGCTATCATTATTTTTAAATTCAATCAATGGAAAAATAGTTTGGTATAATTTTAGAGGCGACTCACCCTCAATGAACACCTTGTATTGTTTCAATTTACTTGCACTTATAGTCAAAGAAGACCAATAATAAATAACCTAAATCATGTATCAAGTTTAGTTATTCCAAGTTAAAGTAATTTAGAGATATTAACTGTTTTCGAAATATTTGGCTTCACTTTAAAGATATGTAACTTGGCCTGTGTGCATCTTTGTATATAGGTATGTTTGGTTAAATTGCAATATTTTGGAACTGCCTACATGCACCTGCTCTGTGTCGGTTCTTATGCGGAACACCCTGTGTTGTTAGGAAACGCGCGCGCTAATGACCGCTGCATTTAATCCGCATCTCCGAACTCTCGTCGGTGACGCGCGATCGACCGAAGAACTTGTGTCTGGATGTTCTAAGCATATTCGCAAACAAAACCTGAAAAGCCCCCTAGAGGTTAGAACTCGTTGGGAAATGCGCATATTCTTGGCGCTATGACAATCAATCACTGATGCTATGCTATGCTACTTGTGGTTTTTATCTGTTGTTTGATTATTCGCTCAAATTGAATAATATTCTCATGAACCATAAAATGCTGAAATAAATGAGTAAAAAAATGTTTACTCGAAAAAGAAATTTTCACATATTCATTTGGCTTGATTTTCCATAAACCTGAATAGCTTTTATATATGTATATAAACTCGGTTAAAAACTATTTGCCCACGAGTATCCACGCTTTCAGCAATTATTATTTATAATTTAAATAAAAATAATTTAATCCGGCACAGACAACTGTAAATTTATAATACCAAAAAACAACTTGTGGAGTTTAACTTTCAGACAAGTCTCTCCGTGATAAGATTGAGGCATGTCTGGCCCATGCTCACCCACTAATGCATGGATTTCTCGACGGACTTTGACCGGGCAAAGTCTTTAGACAAACTTATGTGTGTGTGTGTGTGTATGTGTTGTGCTAATATCGAAATAATATTTTCTTATGGACGTCAACCGTCACATCTCATGTTCAGTACTTCCATCATTTAAAAGATTTCGCATGACTTGTAGTGCCGCTTCTCATGGGTCCATTTGCCTGCATGATCAAGATCTTCTAAACTTAAAAAATGCTGCAACTGAAGAACCAAAAACTAGTACCAGACAACACGAAATTTCGAGCTATCACGAAACACTGCACCCTTATCATCGACAAAATATTCAAGTATTGCATCATGAAGATGCTCAACTGCGATAAAATTTTTGTCAGTGAATTTTACAAACACATCCAAACTAATAACTATTTAACAGATTTTAAATAATAATTTCCATCATGGACATCTTTGGTCTCTAATAAATCCACATAGACTAGAACAGATATTTAATGAAAATTTAAATACCATAACTTACCTACCACATACCTATACCACATTTGTTTATATTCTGGTAAAATGGTAAGGATATATATGGTATCGGCATGATGGAGCCCCATCTCACCAAGGAAGATGAAGTGCATACTCGCATTACAAATCACCCGACCTAAATCTGCGATTTTTATTGGTGGGATCACTTCAAGCAACTTATTTATGCCGTGGAAGTAAATTATTGTAATCATTTATTGCAAAGAATTCAAGATGCTGAAAATGATATTAGAAATAATATGAATTTACTACTCGTACAAAAGAGTTTAGTTTAGAGGAACTAGAGACTAATTTTTGAGCATACAGGGTGAATCTTAAATAAGTACAAATATTTTAACCAACAGTATAATTTGGTGTGTAGAACACATAATTAATAGTTTTTTTACAAACAAATCAGTAATAAAAAAGTGAAATTTTAAATAAATTTCGTAATTTTTCAGTAGAAAACTTGTTGAGGACCGCTGGCTTAGCAGACCCTTTCATACTTTTATAAGTCATAGTGCTGCAGACTGAACGTGTGGTTCACAGTGTTGCCAGTGTTACACAAATGTCTTTGCTTCAAGGGAGTTTTAAAATCTTGTCCTTATGGACGCAAAATTTGCGAATATTCGCTCGAATTATTTGATGGTGGGAAAAAATCTCAACTTTTAGCGAATTTCGTCAACTGTAACATTTTATATTATTTTTATTATCAAACTGTCATTGACTGTCATGACAGATTATCGGAAGCCCAAGTCAAACTTGCTAACCCCACATAATGCATGAAAATAGCAATAATAAAACTTGCTAAAAGTTGACACTTTTCCATTTTAAATAAAAAAACACGTGCATTTTCGCGAATTTCGTGTTCATGAAGACAAGGCTTAACTAGAATTTTTAGACATGTCAAAGAATGACTGTTTATAAAAAATGTGTATGGCCACCTCCCCTCATTGCCATACCTATACCTCACCAATAAAGTACGTCTATGTACAAACATAAAACTGAAAACATAAAACAGATTATCTACTCACATATCCAGAATGTGATCTATAATCATTTTTTCTACACTCCAACTGATTTCTCACAAGACTAATATCATTATCACTGAACTCATTACTGCACTCCACTGTTACTGCACTCCACTGTCACTGCACTGCACTGTCACTGCATTCCACTGTCACTGCACTCCACTGTCACTACACTCCACTGTCACTACACTCCACTGTCACTATCACTGCACTTTACTAAGAATGCACATCACTGTCACTGCACTGTCAGTATCACATTTTCAATTTCCATATTGATTTTAGTGCCAAACATATGATCTACGATTTGATCATTGATTTGAGTGACGTTTCCAGATTTTTTGCATTTCTGGCACTAATACCAAGTATGTTCTAGGTTCTAACATTACGTAAAATATTAATGGTTGTACAAGTTTTAGTATTAGTTGGTTAGTCACAAATGCTGCTATCCAGTTACTACAGGCATCAACTATAATTAGCATAAACTTACTATGAAATAGTCCAAGTTAATCGATATGTAAAGGTTCCCAAGCAATCTTAGGAAATTTTCATAGTATTAATTGAGCTTTTGGTGGGCTATTTTTGTGAGAAAGACAATCTTTACAAGTATTAACAATATTAGAAATTATTTTTGTACAAAACAAAGCTAAAAAAACTTTTTCGGCCATCCATCATTTACAAATTTCATTACTTGCCTTAATAAAACATCTATTTTTTTGTTAATTTTTAATTTGTTTTACATCAATATCTCATTAAAATAGTCTTTAATGGGTAATAAGTCACATATTTAATATCATCATTTTAATGGGTTAAAAATAGCCCTCAAAGGTTTATGATTCCAAAAATAACAGCTAAACTATCTCCTATTTGTGAATATTGCTGTTGTGTGTTATTATATCTCCGAGACACATAGGCAATCGGCCTTTCTGAGTTATCCCTTAACATGTGAAATTACAGCCCCGAGGTAAATTAGGGTTATGATGTACTAATACTTGAAATGAACACAAAACAATATAAATGAAAGCTGTCTGATTTTTCTTACAAATTCCAATAAATATATTTTTTTAACAAATTTTATAGGTTGCAAAATAATTAAACTATTTGGTATAAATTTATGATAATACCTCGGATAATACTTAACCAAAAGCTTTAAGTTGTGTTTGATTAATCGGTATTGGAGTATTACTAATCGCTAATCTAATCCAAATCTATTAAATTTATGATCTAAATAATCTACCAATTCTTTAAAAAATTCAGTTTTACTTAATAAAGTAGTTAATCAAACAATCTGCATACATTTTTTTCTACATTAAAACCATGTTCATCTCTACTGGTTTCCGTAATAAGTATATCTAAAAATACTAATACTCTTCTTAGACAAATTTAGAAAGAATACACGATAAACCATAAGAAAGTCTGGTGTACTTAAACAGACCTTTGTGTAACACACCTTGTAACTGACTAAATAGATCTTCTATTTTAGTTAGCAAATAAGAATCAATTTTTAATATAATATTTACTGTTACCTTACAGTCACCCCAAATTCTTATAGTTTCATCACATTTAATAATTGGTACTACAGACGTACTCCATTCGTTATAGTCTAGGATTTGAATAATATTAACTCCCTCTAATCTCTCTAATTCCATATCTGCTTGAACCTTAATTCCGTAAGGAAACGGCTATGCTTTAAAAAATTTGGGTACAATTGTATCCTTAGCTGCCAGATGTAAAGTATCTCTACAAAACACCTAATTTAGTCGAAAATTCATTTTTATATTGACTGACTACATTTTAAATAATACATCACTTTACTTAATCTTACCTAATAAGGGTAGTCCACCATCATTTTTCAGCACAATAACATTGATCATCCTGGTAAGTCACTAGATTATTGGAATTTTAATGTATCCTAGTGGATAACTAGTTGAGCTAGTAAATCGAACGTCTTCTCAGTGCTCTGTAAAATATATTTATATAAACATCCAATATTCTTATATTTACATGTAGTGGAATTATGAAATCACTTACCATAAATATTAGATGTCTTTGCACTTGTGTTTCTTTTATCGGTATCAACATAACCTCATCGGCATCTCACTGACTGTCAATCCTAAGGCACAGTTTTGCTTGCTCGACGTTTCCGCCTACTGCCCGTGATACCTACCTGTCGTAGGCACATTACTGAAAACTTACCTTGATGGTTTTTCTGACCAGCTTTTTTATATGCGATATACACCTTTTTTAAACATCTTCATGAAATCTGTCTCGAGCTGCGCCTTTTGAAAAGCCCATAATAAATCGACCTCTTAATAATTCGTCCAGCATATTTCCCTTTCCCATTTGTACCGGCAACCCACAACACATTTCATTAGAAGAAAATATTTTACTTTGCTGGATCTGCCGTCTAAATGTATGCATTTTATACATTTTTTCTTGATATTAAACGCATACGTCAAGCTGCTTATTTTGTTATTTAATATTGTGATTGTGTGTACCTTTATTTTTAAAAATTTTTTCACTGATTAAAGTGCGAAGTCACTTATGGTTCTGTATTCGAAATAGTTAATATTGACTCATTTCGGGTTATGTGGCGAAAATTAAATTTAATGTGTGAAAATCATAGTTTTTCGTTATTCTTCATAAAATAACTTAAGGAAATTGTGTTTTGTGTCCCTTTCTAACAGTGTACAATGACATTTAACTTGTGAAATGTGGATTACTGATTAAATAGTTAATTTTTTAACAAACAGGTAAGCTTGTGTGCATGTTTATGTATAATTTTTGAACATTGGACATAGTAATATCACGTAATATCTTCCTAAATATTTTACGGTAGTATTGAACTTGCGGAAATTCATTTTTAATCGTTTTAAGTATTTTAAGGTTAGTTCAAATGTTAAAATTTATGTTAATATTGCTGCGTATCATACTACATACCCAATTTTACTGTACTTATGCTTAAAACAAGTATTTTTAAAATAGAACTATTACGTTAAAGGAAACGTAATATTTATATTGGAGGAGATATGGCAACCTCGCAACAAATCATATGTTTCATTAGGTTGTTGGATGATAAATCAGCCAGCGGTCCTCAAAATGTGGGTATTTTTTTAAAAAATTAATATCTCCGTAAATATTAGAAATTTTTAAAAATGGCTTCCACTAGACTGATCTATATGACGAACTACACCAGCAGTTAAAATATTTGTACTTATTTAAGATTCACCCTGTATATTTTAGCTAAATATTATTTTCTGTTTGTTTTGATTTTCTTAAATTATGATAGCTTCTGAATAAGGAAAGATGGGACCTACGTTTATGTGACCATTTCTCCATGAAATTAAATCTACTTTTCCTTGCTAAAGTTTGTAAAGAGGCTAATGAATCATGTGTGTATTTATTTTATGATCATAGTTTCTGATAATAACAGATTTGTCTAAAATAGGAGAGTCAAACATCAAATTTTAAATGTAAAATAAGAAATAGAAGTTGCCTATGTGCATTTCTTTTGAATCGTTTTTTTATTAATTTTGTGTTGAATATGTTGCAACGTCCTTGTTTACGGTAACCTTGGATTATTTGCCAAGTTTTATTTTAAATATACGTTTAAAAAATTTGAATTTTTGACCTAGTAATACATTTCGACACCAAAATTGATCTAGTTAAATCATCAGTAAAAATAAATTGTAATGTATGAAATTTTTATTTTTTTATATTCTGCAATAAGAAACAAAAAAGATGTCTTATGATACGAAAAAAAAATGTGTTGTTTAATTCAAAAACAAATAAAATAAAGTACAATATTGAAGGTTACGATACCATGCCCAAAACAATGAAACACTGGGTACTTGTTAGTTATTAGTAGGTGTTTACTTTTATCTATGCTATTACAATTTTTGATAATTTTATAGCAATTTTAAAGTTAGAACTGTTGCTGTCATAAACAGGTAACCATTGTCCCTGCCCTAAAGTTATCGACCTGGAGAAATTCTAAACATATATGTTTTCAATAGCAATACTTGTTTATAATACAGGATTTAAATATATTAACGTGCCATTAATATAAATTTACTAAAGATACATGCATTTTTAATTCACGTTTTACCTTCAACCAATAAAATCTAGGTACATACTTTATAAACGAATTCTTACATTTAAAGTGACTTTAGTATTATTAGCTTCTCTATCATGTAAGTATATAGTTATTTATAATTTTTCTCATTCTGTTGTTTATTAATTTTTATTGTTATTAAAAATGAAAATGTCTATAGTGATTCGATTTGATAAAAACAGACGTCAAAATAAAATCAGTAGTAGAATAACAGTTGCTATGCTCTACTTTCATTCAATTGCCACACAATTAAAGATTATAATTACAGACGATGCAAGTTAAATTTTGTAAGTATCAGTTTTGAAATAAGTGTAATTATATTATACCCGAGGTCCAAAATAATAGAAAGTGACTCATTCACAGTACTTAGATAGAGGTGAGGGTTGAAGGGGATAAGCTTTCATAGGTGTGCCACTTGAGAATTATCAAAAATAGGTTGAAGTTGAGTGAAACTTTAATAGTTTGCTTTAAAAAGTTTATACTCACACGTATAACGCCGTCCTTTTAGATGGCAATGGCCTGCCACCACCTACCTGATCCGAACTCCGCGAATATCACCCTGTACACATAATATTATTTACATACTCGCTATACACTACTGATTACTAGCACTGTCACTGTAACGGAAACTGATTCTGGTGTACTACGAACAAATTTATAATAGGGTGCATTATCCATACAACCATGACAACACCAGGTTCCATATGTGGCACACTTTTGTCATCGTATGGCCTTTATCCATATTTCGTCAGTGTTTCGACTTTCTAATATTTGTCTGAAATATAGAAATAGTTCCACTATTTCATCTATTTCTATCAGCATACTATTTCTGTTTCGTTTTATAAAACGAAAATTCATATCACGCTAATTCGCAAAAGCACCCTGGTAGATATTCTAGGCAAAGTTCCATTCTGTGAGATAGCACCCGAATTTTTTTATTGTCGCAAGCTCATTTTTAAAAATACCGTTCATGAATTGTTCGTATATTTTGAATCATTAACCTCTATCTCTTTCCATGAGTTCCCACTATTTTCTGTTTCACATGTATGTTCGTCTTTGCCACTCTTTATTGTAGTATATACACTACTCACAGACATTCTTAATAAGGAACTACATATTAATCGCATCATTTCATAATATATCCCTTCATAATCCTCTTCATTCCTTCATGTCATCAACCGATATTGCTTACTTGTTAGATTAGGGCCAAGATTAGAGCGTTTACGATTTTGAGAACACGCTGTAGAACTTGAATTATTGACGGACCATGGATAAATGAAGGCCATACTAAAATATACCTACAATGACGAAAATGTGGCACTGTTTTGTCACATGTTGAACCTAGTGCTGTTGTGGTTGTATGCATTGCACCTTATAATAGCTTTGTTCTTAGTACACCAAAATCAGTTTTCAACAGTCAGAAGCACTACATCTAAAACAAAGAATTTTCAACGTTATATGGACATTATAAACGCAATGCGCGTGAGTTTTACGGTTGCAAACTGTTTTACGAACAGGCCTAATAGCCGACGATAAGTGTTAACGTGTGACCGTTATAGTGACAGTGCTAGTAACCAGTAGTGTATAGTGTGCATGTAAATAGTGCAGTGTATTATGTGTTAAAGTGGGATATCTGCGGAGTACGCATCAGGTAGGTGTAAGTGGGTGGTTGTATTCATCTAAGTGGTGTGAATAAATCACTATCTCTTATTTTGGAAGTCAACTATAGTGTTAAGTGCTCTCTCCTTCCACTATATTCCTAGCTGCAAGAGTCGCATTGAAGTAATTGTATACTTCAAACAGTCTAAATCTTACATACTCTTTTTGTTAAAAAAATACTGCAGGGTCAAATTAATTGCAGTTATAGAAAACGGAAACTAAGAATGAACAAAACACATAATAACAATATCTACGAACGCGAAACATTAACAAATAAACTCAAACGCAACTAAAATAGTCAAACATCTATATCTGTTTTTGTTACTTATCCAAGAGTTTAACACTATTACTGTCACGTTTACGGAGTCAGATACACAAGTATTAAATATGTAAAATGGTGAAAGTAGTCAGAGATCACATATCTATGTGTATAATGTATACTTAACAAGTCCAAACATGTGGTTACTTGAGACATGTGTATAACTCGTGTTATATAACTGTAGTTATATTGTTCATTCTAGTTTTGTTGTGAGAGCATGATGGTATGGTTACTTTAGTTATGAATACGGGCAAGTACTTAAAACTCTAAATAAATTTATATTTTTGTGTGATACACAAATTGTTTAAGTTACAAGTAATGTTAACATTTCTTAAACTTGTACGATTAGTGTAATAAACAAATACTGCATTTGGAAAATAAATAGTCTACCTGGTCTTTATTTATTCAGCACTTGTTACCTTTCGCCGACTATAAAAATAGCAGAATCAATTTTTAATATTTGTCTACTTAACAGGTTTACAAAAGGACTTGCTGATGCTCGTATTATATTCAGTCCGGGCCTGACTACAAAATATATTCAAAATTGTTACTCTGAACCAAAGAAATGATAAAATATATAGAACATCAAAAGAGGTACCGAAAATAGTCAACCTATGGAGAATACGCGAGTGGTAATATTGTAGTAATTTATCTTTTATGTGTTGGTTGTACTGACGGGGTAGCTTCACACCAATGAGTCAAATTATGAAAATTTAACATCGAATTCGTAGAAACATATGTTTTCTATGGTCCAATTACAAACATTTCGTTTTAGTTTCAATTGTACGCTGGTATTAAAAACAGTACTACCAACAGCTTACATTAAGTTTCCCCTAGATGGCTGCTTTCTAAGCTCCTACATAGTCCGACTATTTTTAAGTGCCTATTGTAAAGGCTTCTGCCGTTCTATATATTTTATGATTTCTATGCTATGAACATGTTCGAAGAGATCTTTTTCTTCAAATTATTTCCGTCGCGTTTTCTATCCGTTCACGCAACTCTTCCACTGTGATAATTTCAGTCGTAAACACCAAACTTTTTATATAACACAGATGAAAGTGAGGTGGATCACCGTCATCATCACATGGATCGTCTAACATTTAAAAACAGGTTTTTTAAGTAGTCTGGCAAATTATGTTCCAAAAAATGGAGTATTTAAGCCAGTCATTCAGTCTGGGAGAAAACAAGGATCAACACCAGCCTAAACACTCAGAGAATTAATAAGTCGAATAATGTGGAGATTTTCCATAGATCATACGTGCGTATTTCGAAAATTATTTATCCTGTTATGAGTAAAAATTGATTCATCCGTTACTAGAAGAAATTTAGTGAAGTTTTAAGTGCGAACTTTCCTGTCAAAGATACTCTTACAGGTCCTTTTCCAGGAGACGGGCAGTGTTGCGTGAAGGTCAGTGACTGGCCGACCCAGAGTGACATCAGAAAGGGAAGACCGTTTTGTGGCTAATTTCACCAAGAAAGCGAAGGACAACGGTAGCAGTTCTTCGAAGTCATTTTATGCGAACATACCAGAGTATACTTGCGACAAGTACCATAAGAAGCTGATTACATTCCTCAAATCTAAAGACAAGAAGACCTTTAAGAGTGTCCTAACTTTTACCTCAACATAAAGCTGCACGTCGCTAATGGGTAGAAGAGCACAAAGATCGGGGTTTACAAGAATGGAGCGACATCCTTTTTTTAGACGAGTTATGATTTGGCTTGTAGACTACTTGTCGGCGGGAAAGAATCTGGAGGGATCCATGCAGACAGGAACGACTTACTTTGGACAGAGAAGTTGTCCCCTATCAAGGCGGATCAGTCATGTTTTGGGGAGGTATCTATAATGTTTAGTCACCGTTCCTCAGAGGATACAAAATATGTTGCAGACAGGAAATTTCCAAAGAATAAATTGGCCAGCAAAAATCAGGCATGATTCCCATTGAACATGTGGGATTACCATCGAGAAAACACCCCTGTAATTTTTCAGGATTTAACTGTAGCAGTTGAGGAAGTGTGGGACAATATACCTGTTCAAATGAACAGGTATATTGTTACACATTGATAACCTGATACATAGGATGCCGAGATTTGCGTTAGCCAATTGATTGAAAGAAGAGGCGATCATACAGACTGATACAGACCATTAAATTATGTTCAGATTTTTTGTTTTTTATTCTACATTATTCTGGAAGCAAATAAAAAAGTTTGTGTATCACGTAGTTTAGTATTTATCTACCCCATTTTGAAATTTTTAATTTAATTATTTTGTAAAATATCTAGGGGACCAAAACTTTTGGAGATATGTGTATTTTCAGTTTTACAGTTATATGTTCTCTGTTACTCTTTATTGCACGATATACAATACTCACGGATACTCTTATTAACAAACTACACATGTCACCCGCATCACCCTTCATATACATTTTATCATCCGATATTCTTCATTTGTTAGATTAGGGTGTTTAGGATTTTTAGAACACGCTGTAGAACTTGAATTATTCTCCATTCTTAAGATCGAATAGACGGATCCGAGTTAACGAGTCGAACTATTGACATCACGGCGCCGTTACCAATAGAAATCGAGCATTCTAATATGTTTGCTGCAGCAGAAGCACATACAATTTTATACGAAAAATTTACTGATTTCTCTTTTTGTTGACTGCTATAAATTATGAGGGGATTTATAAAATGAGTCTCTATTATTTTGAAATCCGACTATATGTATGTACATAATGTTTAATATTTTGATTTAGGTATGTGTTTATTTATTTTTGCATTCGAGATAAGACTTGCTAGAATCAAATTAATGTAAGAAATGTACATAACAATTTCCAGTAAATTCATTCTCATGTTTCTATAGAACAACCAGTGCAGTTTGGAAATACCAGTGGAATAAAAATTCCTTAGTTGCCTTCCTGTTAGTGATTAGCTAGAATACGTTCCTATCATATTAACGTAATTAGTAATTACTAATTATTTTGTATCATAAATATTGACAATAACTTCAACTAGTCGTCACACAGCATACAGCAGCATTTAAAAACAAAACTTAAGAACACTTAGATGTATGATAACTCTATGTTAAATTTTTAATTATTTTTTTAAATACTAGCAGTGTCAATGTTCGGACATTTTTTCGTCAAATTAAATATTAGGTATTTTATGTAAAGCTACCTACATACGTACATATCTGTCAAAATAATGTGAATCATTTGCCATACATCATTAGCAAAGCATGTTAAAAGAAGCTGATATTCGATATACACAAAAATGATAAAAGATAAAATCATAAGCGCGTAATTTTTATTTAACCAGATAAAATTATAACTATAATATATATAAAATTTGCACTTGACGACGTAACTCGATAGTTTGCTTGAAGCGGTTGCTTCATACTTGTTTAAATTTTTATTATTTTTATTGTATGTACTTAAATTCATAACATCATAACATGCCGATAAAAATTAAATACACAATATCATATCAAATCAATAGATCGAAAAATGAGATAAAAAATGTCGAATAGTGACTTATTTTAATTATTATATTTACTGAACAAATGGATTAACTACAAGCTTAAATTGAAGTTAAAAAAATATCACCTATCAATATTTACATTAAGGGCGCTGTTGTAATATGTAATTTTCAACGAATTCATAACTAGACGCATTTTAAAAAATCTAAGGAAGCTAGATAAAATCTTTTCATCACTGTGTCGATTATTCTGCAGTGTATAACATTTTACAGGCTGATAAGTCATTTGGAATCAAAGCAAAAACATACGTTTTTACTTTTTATATTTCCTCATAAAGTTTCTTGAATTTTACGCGCCAACAGCACACTGACTAAATTGTATTCTAAACATTATCACACCTCGTTGAATTTGAAAAAAAACTAGTAAGATTTGCATTGATGTAAAGTATTTTTTACGGTGTAAGGTACAAAGTAAAAAGATACAAATCAGGGTCTTTCAATGGGGTGTCATATTCTCTAACCTAGTTTTCCCAGCTTACTTACCTTACAAATGTATCATCCTTGAACCATCCACTGGCATATACTATGGCCTAGCATAGGGATATAGGATGGTATACGACTTTCTGGAGTATCGATACTTTAATCTTCGATACTCGATATTTTGTATGGGTATTTTATTTAAAGCGATACATTCCACGTATCGATACATTTTGTCGGATATCGATACCATACGATCCGGTATATAAATTTTTAAGAGAAATAAATGGAAAACTGGGAAATTTGCGAATTTTAGCAACTTACAGCAAGATTTTTTTTTATTGTCAATGTGAGTTTTGAGAAAAGGTATCGATATTTCCGATATTGATATTTTTCGAGATGATGTTTATCTGTATCGATACCTCTGCTCAGGATCCGAATCGTTCCTAAATATCGATACTCTTAACTGAATCGCCCATCCCTACCTAACATACAAGCTACTTACCTTCTTATTTTATTGGCATGTGTATTCCCGCCTTTACACTAATAAGAACCGCCTCCTCCTGAGTGGATTTTCATTATACATAATTATCTTACCAAAAGTGCGATTATAAGTACGTCTGTAAATCGTCAGCTTTAATATTTAGCTTCTCTTGGCCTCCGCCACTGGACGCTTAGGAAAATACACTAAAATCACACCACATCCAATCGTAAATGCCTACGTCATATCTTGTTTTGCTTATAAGCCCATATGGTATAATTCCAATTTATAAAATCAATTTGCTGTAACAATTTTTTAGTTCCACAAATGATGGCCAGCAAAAAACTATATACGTTTAAAAGGTACATCGCAAGTACTACAATGATTTGACACAGAAACTGAAAAATGTAAGTCAATTTATTTGTTTTTTATCAAATATTTTGTAACTTTACGTGAAATTGAAGTATAATTTATCACTACCTCGTACGTGATATTTATATCGATGATACATTTTTATATTTTTGTCTTATCCTTTAAGGAGATAAGTTATTACACAGCCAGGATATTGAAATTTCGTAATACAGAAGCCGTGATGCAATAGGTAGGTTAAAAATTTCAGCTACATTTTTTTTTTGACTTATTTAAATCAAATTTTTATACAAGTATAAAAAAACAGTACGTGAAACTCAACTAATAAACACTGCATTCATAAAAGTTTTTGGTTTGGTTGGTGTTTCAAACTTGACGCTTCGACGTTGTTATGAAGAAACAATTGAAAATAAAAATTTAAAATTGTGGTGTCAAATAGTAGTAAAAAGGTCAATTTTACGTAGTAATCCTAATTTATGATGTGTTTGCTGAATTGTGCTACAGGATGAAATATTAAATTTTTTCGTTATGTCTGTATAAAGTTCTATTTTAAGACAAGAATTAAAAATCATTAAAAGGGATTCAGAAGTAAGAAAATGAATAAGAGTTCTTCGTTATGTTTGGAAAACCATTTAATTACTTTACTGGCTGATGTTGTCTAATATAACGGGACATCAAGACTCGTAACGAATTGCCGAAAAAATGATGCTAGCCAAGAAATTGACGAACCTGAATTGGTGGTATTGGTATAGGAGAATTGATAAGAGTGATAGTTTTACCAGCATTAACACGTATATACTGAATTTTCAATTTAAGAAATTGCATTTTTTTCAATTAAAAAGAAAAGCATTAGCGTTAAGACGACTTTAAACCTTAAGCCATCTGCAATTGAAGAAGAGAGTATTTATATCATCTATATTTGGAAACAATTAGATATTATGTGTAATGTAAATTGCCCTATACTTATCAGTGGCTCATTGGTCGACAGCCAGTGCATTCATAAACCCAAATGTAACAGTCAAATATCCATATTGCCCATAGGGAGTGGCAAATGAAGTTTTTTTTACTAAGTTTGGATGAACAGGTATCTTATGAAATCTAAAAACCATATCAAAAGAAGTGAAATAATAGTATTATTTCACCTTGAAAAATTACTAGGTATAATATTGGCAGTCATTAATTCACCTATTTTATTTCCGGTAAGACTGCTTCTGACTTGGTCGGATCCTTTATAGTCTATTTGGAAATGAAAGAGAGTAATAAAACCCCGAGATAAGAACCGGCCATGGGCGTGGTAATATTTCGTTTCAGGTAATTATCGGGTAACACTAATGCTAACAGGTGTACATTAGTATATTTTATTTTATACTGTACTGTAATGCATTATTTCCCGGACGCATTTAAGTCCGGGAAATAATTCATTACAGTACTGAGTCCGGAAAATGTTTACTTCCCGGACTGCTTTAAAAAACAATATTCACATTTTTAAAAGATTTTATCTTTAAAACTACAAAATCAAGCCTATAAAAACTAATTATAATTATAATTAACAGTAACTGTGCAATGTGAATTTTCTTGCAGGCTGAATGCAGGAATACCTTTACTGGTTGCTTCAGCACATTTTATCTCGATTTCTTCTATTTTTTACGAAAATTATCACAAAATACGCACTGGATGACAAACTGTCAAATTTGTTATTTTTGTTTTTACATCATTAAGCTACATCAAAAGCTATGCGATAAAACAAGAATCGAAACCACGCTAACACCTACATACAGGCAGGTTATGTAAAATAAAACATTAAAATTTAATTTTTAATACAACACAGTATGAAATAAAACGTTGTACGATACACGGCCGTGAAATGTCATTAAAGTACTCGTCTAGAAATTTCTGACTCGACTCCTTCGTCGCCTCGTCCGTAAACATCTAGACTTGTACTTTAATATACCATTTCCCGGCCTTGTAACGTAAATAACTATTACTGGATACATCATAGGGCAGGAGCCAGTGTATCGTGACAGATCAATCCAGTCTTAGAGCTGAATATACGAAGACGTGCTAGTGCAGTAGAGTACGCCTACGACTGCTTAGAGGAAAGCCGATATAATTCAATGGTTAGCCGGAAAAAACATTTCTTTTGAAACAAATATGGTGAAAAAGGAACTTTTGACACTTGTCAATCTTAATAAAGATCAGAAAAAATGTTATCGATGAAATGGCAACAAATCGCCAAATAACGGTATTACGATTACCACCCACTGTGAACTTAACCCAATCGAATTAGTCTAGGCGCAGGTAAAAGGAGATGTAGCGCGAAATAATACTACGTTTAAATTAAGTGACGTGAAAATTTTGTTAAAAAATTCCTTGGAACGAGTAACTGCAGATAACTGGCAAAGATGTATACATCATGTACAAAAAGAAGAGGAGACAATGTGGGAACGTTATCAATCTAGGAGACGAAGATAATTCATCAGAATATTCAGAGGATGAATTTTAATATACCTACTTTTTTATTTTCTTTATTGTACATTTATGCAAGACTACATTTACTCACCATAATTTGAATTTTCAAAATACATATATTTTTGTGTGGAATAACAGTCTATTTATTAAATTTAAATAAATATTTTGATGATAATATTGAATAATTTTATTTGAAAAACCCTCTTAACCCGGTTATGATGCTTAGTAGCCTCATGTTTTTAAATGCTATTTTTATATTGTTTACTTATAAGAGAAATGGACCGAGAAATTGAAACGGCATAGACAAAGACGGATTGTCGAGGATTAAATTTTAGCTACCTGCTACAATTTAGTACAACCCGGTCACACAAAGTTTTTTTAAAAGTACGTTTCGTCTATACTGATAATACATAATATAAAAATATTGAATATAAGCACCAGTACGACATTTATTTACGATTTGCATACTCTCTTTCAATTCTAAACAGACTATAGGCTTAGGCGTATTTCTAAACTACCTATTATTACTCGGTTTGAAACAACACCTGAAACTCAATTATTAGGATATTTTGACAAGAGGCTGATTCAAGTTTACTTATCAGCATCTATCAACATCCGTTTCTGTAATAATAAGTTTATGACTTCCTCTTTTAGTGGTTGTATTTATTATTCTCCATAAAAATATTACCTATATGGATAAAATTTCCAGGCACAATATAATATAATAATTTTTACGACTGTCAACATTTGTAGAAGTTACAGTTATTAAAACGTTTACCATTGAACTGTTTTACACAACTTTCTTTCAGGGGAGCGATCTGAACCAGTCTCAAACAGAAAAGGAAAGATTTCACCATGACCGTTACATAAATCACGCACTGCACTAACTCAACAGCACCTTATTTGAACTGCTCATATTGAAGATTGCAGCTTATCCCGCGGATTGGATAAATAGGGAGATATTAAACTATTTTTTCAACGTCACTTGATCGTAAGACATTCTAGCGGAAGTACTTTGTCGAGGCTGTGTTGGTACAAAGGAGTGCTGTTTGTGAGCCGTTGCTGCTAAGTGGGTGTTTTCATATTTAATAACATAGGTGGGCGACGTTTTTAATTTAGTTGACTATTGCTTTTCGCATATATTGATTTGCTTCTCTAGAATATCAGACCTCAAATTTCTGGTTGTAGCACAATTGGGTAAAATATGATCTGCTTTCTCACATATGGTAGGACCTGAAAGGGAACGTCTACAATTGACAACAGTTCGCCCTGTTCTTCCGGCAGTTATGAGATATTTTTAGGAAATAAACTATTTCATGGTTGGAAGGGTGTGACGCGTAGGTCTTATATGATGACTGCGAAAATAACCAAAGGTTGTGGCAGAAGAGCGCCGAAAACAATGTCCTGTACACGTTTCGAAGATTGGAAGGCCTCAACCAGCGATGTTAGATGGCTTTTCCCGAAGCTGTTGATACCCACACATTGCTTAGTATATTTACCCCATTTTATAGATAAGAAAAACCAATCGTGAGGGGTATCTCTAGAACGCAAAATAGGATAACTTCGATAGATATCGACATATTTGTTTCTTCGTTGTTCACTACAAATTTTCTTGAAACATTGGTTTTCGAGTTTGGATCGTCATATTTTCTAGTTCTTCGCAGTGAGAGAAACCGGCAATTCCAAATATCTTGATTACTTTGGTCATAAGATATGTATGTTGTCTAGGGTATTTAAGATCAAATTTTCTGTTTTCTTTCTTTCTAATACCTTTGATTTTTTTGGCTTGTAACCAACATTTGATTTATTCAAATATGCCGTTAGCTTGAGGTATTTTCCAATATTAATGTCCTTCTTTACTTTGAAACATAATCTCAACATCGAATACTTCGACCATAGAGTTGGAGGAGAATTACGTTTTGCAATATTATGGAAACAGGCCAAAATACCTATTCTTTTAAAGATGAAGTGTTGTTAAGGAATTCAGCTCCTTTTCATAGCAAATTCTTGATTTTGCAGAATGCAGGATGTATTACTTGCATCATTAGCGGTCTCCAAAGCTCTATCGGAATATCATTGAGATTTCTCACCTTTAAACTGATTGAAAATTTTAAAGCTTATGTCAAAAATAATAATCAAAATTGCTCGTAGTAATGGAAACAACAGGATTTTTTATCGGCGATTGTCAACGTAATTCAGCGCCAGAGCAGCTTTAATGCAATTTACTATTAGGCAGTAAGCTGCATTGAGCGGCACACATATCATAAGCACTTTGAGATAAATCTAGCGCAAACTTTTTCGGTTAATGCTGCCTGCATCCGCTGAATTACGTTGGACACAAGCATTGTCACAATATGATAGACCTACTGTATAATGTAACAAAAATCGTGAACTTTCGCCACTAATAATCGTGTGGAAAAGTACACTTTTCCTTATAATTGTCGGAAAAATTAAATAAATTATCAATATGTCGTTATGTAACCTTACACAAATGTAAACAAAAAACACTGACCTTGAACTTCCTGAAAAATTTTTATATTGAGACCAAAGCTTCTGCCCCGAACCCACTCTGGCTCTCGACGGCCCTGTTAGCAGCAAAAGAGCGTCACCGACATTCATCTATGGCAAATTAATTTTAAATTTTTGTTTATTTGTTCACTTAACAGTATTTTTTTGTTGAAGTAGAATGTTGTATCTAATTGTGTTTTTTTTTTGTTTCAGAGCCAACATGGCGCTTTATTCGCTCGCCGTAGCACTTTCGGCACAACAGCAAACTCGCTTAATAAATCTTTCCTTAAGTTTACCTACCGTAAGCAGCATTCAACACCATGAGTTCTGTGCTGCTTTGGAAGGAAGAGCCGGTGTCACCTCTCAGCTATGATGAGGTCACCTTGCTCGACACCACGTTCTATCAAACAACACCAGTGGATCCTTATGACATAAAATTCGAATCAGATTTGACACCATGCGAATCAAAGGCAGAGGTTGCTTCTCAGATTCTCGAGAACTTGGAAAATTTGATGGATCTAGATGACCTCATCAAAGAAGGTAGGTAGTTTTCTTAAGACTAGAAATTGAAACCCCGTGGCTTCTAACGAAGTACTACAGTATTCGAGTAGATGTCGCTACAGAAAATACGTTTATAGTAAAATAGTACTATTATTTCATTCATGTCAAATTTTACCAGAATCCGGGCAAAAAAGAAAGACACTGCAAGCGAGATGCATGATCTTTCATCTCGCTCGCCGGTCACATATTTGGATTAAAAGGGTCGTAAAACCTTCCTATTAGCAATCGCCGCGCCGGCTTATTGCTTTGAAAATGTTTTTGTCCGGTATGACGTATTTACACAAAAAAGAAGGCACGTGGTTAACCATCCTAGAGCTTTTTATTCTATATTTTATTATTTATCCGGACTCAGACTAGAGTAGGTGAGAACGTGCGGATCTCTAAGTAGGCATTTTTATTGTGTTATTGTTGTGCTGTGAAAAAATTGAAAAATATGGATAATTATGGAGAAACAAATTACGAAAATTGTATACTGCCAGAAATTATACTGTATGAAAGAAAAGTATGGAATAAATTCATTATTTCTAAAACAACAAAGTTTCATGAAATTTCCTTGGACACGTCGATTTTGCTTTTTAAAAAGACTCTTTTTTATATATACTCGCGACAAGAATTCAGACGACTTACGTCATACGAACAAATGAATAATTTATTATATTTTCATCAAAATATTTGAGAAACTGCAACTGATAGTAATAAAACTATATACTACACTAAAAGTTTGCATTATATATTGCACAAAATTGCAAAAAACAATTGTTTTTAACGCAACCAAATATCGAAAATTACGTTGACAATAAAAACAAATGTGTAACGTCAGTAGTGACGTAAGACGTCTGAATTCTTGACGCGAGTATACCAACGCATTTCCGACGTTCATTTGTTTTCGCGTGATGACGCCATCGGATATTTTTTTTAATAGAGCCCAGATATTTTTTCATCGGATTCTTGTATAGCTTAACTTGCTGAATTCAACTTTCAGAGATAATAATAATAATTTGTTGTTGTTAAATTGTTTCAAAGTAAAGAGTTCTATTTTGTTTCTGCCAGTTTCTGAGGTGACTTGATTTAATTTGTTGTTTTTGCTATCAAAAGATGTAATATTCTAACATGGAATCTAATAAAACAAAATAATAAATTAGGGGGTCAAATACGATTAAGGCAACCAGAATTTAATTATTAATTAATTAATTATTAGTTGATTATTGTTAAGTTGTTTTAAAAATAAAGAGTCCTTATTTTGTGATACTGCCGCTGAATTCACTATATCCATTTTACTCTAAACCAGCCCATCACAGACACAAATGGGATTCAATTTTATTGGATCGGTTATTATTTTTTTCTCGGAAAGTTGAAGGAATAAAGTATTGAAATTATACATTTTTAAATTCAACAAGTTAAGCTCTACAAGAATCCGATGAAAAAATATAGGGGTTCTATTTAAAAAAATATCCGATGACGTCATCACGAGAAAACAAATGAACGTCGGAAATAAGAAAGCAAAATCGACGTGTCCGAGGAAATTTCATGAAACTTTGTTGTTTTAGAAATAATGAATTTATTCCATACTTTTCTTCCACACTGTATACAGAAATATTCCTAAAGGAAAAAGATGTATAGATCCGCAATATATAAAGGATGCACAAATTAATAAAAAAAGTAGTTATATTTTGTGATTTTTATCTTCATCCCTTACATTTTTTAAAATCTATTCCAAATAGATTACTGTAAACTCTGCCACGAAAATAAAAAAATTAAAAATTTTAATTAGATTTTTATTTATTTAATTATTACATTTATTTATTTATTAAAAGCTATTCCATAAGAATTTTTAGCTATGGAATAAATAGTAACCAAGACAAAGAATGTAAGTACTAAAAATACTATAAAATCGATATACCTATGCTTCCAATAAATAACATCCAGATACATAAACATGAAAAAATGAAATACACAATTACAACTATATTTTCCACTCCACAAGGGACACGACAGTTTGTGGCTATATGTAAGACGATGTTTATTTAGTTTTACTTTAATCAACTGAAAAGAAAGCCTATATGCAACTGAATACTTTTGGCAAAAATTACAGTTTTAAAAAATATTAGATTTTTAGTAATTAGAAAAGCCCATTAATGCATTTCTTAAGCATGTAAAGCAATTAGTAAACTAAAATATGGAATTAAAATATTAATATTACTATTAAATTGTAGCGTATATCTAAGTGAGTTTCACTAGCCTATTTCTATTTTTTTTTTATTCATAATGAAATTAGTAAATCTATAAATATGGTTCAGCCCTAGATTCAGAAACGCCCCATATAATTCGAGCATTTGAAACATCCTTAAATTATTTACACATTATCCATAAAACCGTTTCTTTGGAAATTGAAATTTATTTTTTTTTCTCTGCTATTGTTTCTAACCTTGCATAACTTTTAAAAATCGAAAAAATGGAACCGGCGAAGTATCTCCGTTCCCTCAGTATCTTTATTTTTTAGGCGTTGTTTACAAAAATAATGATTTGATCAACCATAAAAAATATCTCTTTTAAATTTCAAGCTGATACGTCATAAATTGGCGTTATTACGGAAAAACGATTTTATTAGTTCAACTTTAACACCCTGTATTTTTTAAATGATGCATTTTTGTATATAGGTAAGTAAAGCTAAATCGTTATATTTTACAGTAAACAATACGCAGTTCACGAGATGACTTGTTTTTTTGTTTCACTCTGCATATGATATATATATGTGTATACTAATACATATTCGAAAAACCAAAAAAAAGCTTTTTTTCATATACATTTATTTGAACTTTGCGAATTACAATTAGCCCAAGACCCATTAAAATAAGGACATAACACTAAGTAACACCTTGTATATAAATTATCGAGAATAAATGAATTTATAAATTGTTACAAATAATATGAGTTTGCATTATTAGTTATAATTTTGTACGTTTTAATTGAAATAAAATATAATTTTGCGGTATAAAATTAACATGATTTTGTTTTAGTCATCAATAAATATGACTACCAGTTAATAATTACGTTATACTAAATTAACCGCAATAACTGGTACTTAGTTCGTGAAAAATACCCTAGCGCATTTGTGAGTTCATTCATAAAATTAGATTTAACGAGTGCGACATCTATTTCAAACTAAGCCAACTAAGGGTCAAACGAATTGTAAATAATGAATGAATATTTTATGATAACTTTATTCCAATATAACTTTTTTAATAAGAAAATGCTGGCGAAACTATGAATTAAACTGTGACCAGCTTACTATTTAGAAGACAACGAAGTAAAATATATCATAATTCCTTAATAATATGAAGAAATAATCGTTTGTTTTTAAAACGCTAAAAAACGTACATGTTTAGAATTTAATGTCTCACAAAATAATTACATATCTCAAATTATTTTTGCTTTGTTATCTTTGCCTATACTTTGCCAAATGTGGTGTAAAATTATATTACTTGTTTTCAGTGTTTTAAAAAGATATATTGGAATAAAAAAAGGTCTGTTTTCTATATAAACTAGGCAACCAGTAATTATCGGTTTCTGTCCTTAAAAGTCGTTTTTTCTGCCTTAATCATAGGCCTGTTGAAGATGACAGGTCAACGTCGCGTTGCTGTGGATTAAGGAGCTCTCAGACCAACTCCAACCAAATTTTATAGAATATAAATTATTTCACACGACGCGGCGCCTTGTTCCCTGCAAACCCGATGTATCTACGTTTGCGTACCAATGTGTACCGAGGACACATGGTCGACATGTGGTCGAGTGAAGCAACTTATATTCTGTAAACTTTAGTGATGGTAACCACGCGTAAAGTGTTTAATAAAAACCATCTAAATAGCTGAACTTTTTTGTGTGAACTATTAGTAAAATTTAAATGCCTACGGTTGGATATAAAGTTGGTAGCCTCTCCAGCCTCAAAATTGAGAGTTTCTTCAGTTTTGATTGATATCGTGAAGATGCGATGTACAAGTTTCTCTTTATAAAAATGAAACGTAAAAAATAATTAACGTTAGTGCCGCTTCAATAATGGCATTTTTTATAAAATCCGAAAAATCTGTAACAACATACTATGGAGTTTGGTACCCTTATATTGCTCGGCATATTGTTTCCATGGAGATGGAAACCGCCTACTAGATATGTAAGTTCTTATAAGGCGTGTTTTTTGACATAGATGATTGGATCGAACAATTTAGTTTTAATCAAATGTTTTTTCGATAAGATTATATCTGGTTTTAAACATAGTGTTCTGTGTTTCTTCTACCCCTCTTGATAGTAAAACTTCTCTGATCTTTTTTATACAATCAAGATCCGACTAATATTTGATGTTATGCAGGTCTTTTGAATCTTAGAACAATAACCAACAAATCGCCAGGATTACAATTTTTTTAGTTTGTAGAAACTGGGTAACATCAGGTATGTCAAACTATTTTGTTAACTAAAACCACAAATTAAATCTATCAATAATTAATAACAAAAGCAGTTAAATTTGCTATATAAAATCGGCGTTATAAAATGTTATTTATTTCTTTCCTTGAGCATTTCAATTTTTTGTCCGGTCAGGACATCAGGTTTGACAGTGGATCAGTTTTTTTAAGTATTTTTAAATCATTTTCGAACTGCCCTTTTTGATTTTTTCTTTACAATATTGTATTTGTAAGAGTCTCCTGTACACTTAGAATTTTTTTTAGATAAGTTCTAAATCAGCCTTTATAAGTAGTAACATATATTTAGTAGTAAGTATATAGGTAGTAATTATAGTGTTTAAATAATTTTATAGGTTAGAAATGTTCATTTGAATTGGAATTTGAATACTCGTATATATCACATATTGGATTGCATTTGGATCAGATTCGTTTTCCTTTATTGAAATTACTGTGCAAAAAACAACTATAGTCAACTGTTGGTTTTGTTATGACCGTCATATTTCAATTGGAAAGAGCGGAAAAAGACGAATTCAACCATGAGTAGCGCATATGTATTTGGACATTTTTTTCAAAATTCATCAATTATTATTTTGCTTGCCTTAACTGTAAATATTACTGTAACAAATGTAATGCATGGCAATCTATAAAAACCTAATTAAGTAACATTAGCGTATGAATGCAGTGAAGGTTTTAAATATTACACCGGTCACGTCCATTTTCGGTGTTACAAAGCTAGAAGCACTACTGACTACTGGTATTTTTTTCCTTGCATAAAGGCTTAAGCGTCTATTTTTATTATAAGAATGTTATCTGTAAAATAATAATTATTATTATGATTAAATTCATTACCTTAGATTTGGATAAAAACAGGTATAATCTGGAAGACCATTTTCTTCTAGCCTCTTTATTTTAAAATGGACTTGGAACTTTCTGCCTCTGAGATACTGATTTTTATATTCTTCTGCTTTCGCTAATTCATCTAAAAATGGTTGAAACTTGAGAGTCCTAATAAATGCATTAACAGAGTGTTGTCCCGTGCAGTTCCGAAATTATCATTAATTAGGAAATGTGTAGTGCAAAATTCAAAACACCATTGAAAAACAAATATTTCTGTGATGTGAATGAATGAATGATATTAGAACTTTATTAAAACAAAACTATCCATCTATTTGCCATGAACAGATTATTAGTAACTTTTTACAAAAAACAAACAGGCTCCTTACTAAGGATATATCTATAATCTTCAAATCAATCATTTTTAGATAGACTACAGTTGGCATGAATATTGTTACTACTTACTTCTTGCTATTTCATTTATATCAATATGTTTTGATTAAAAAAATGCAAGGGTGTTAGGCCCGCTACAGACTATCCGTGAATTCGTGATGCGCGATGTGTGGTTTGTAAGGAATTCGTGCATCGTGTGTAGGGTTTTTATAAATAGATTTTTAACGAACAAGACCCTACACACGATTCGCGAATTCCTGGCATATAACGAATCGCGAATTCACGTATAGTCTGTAGCAAGCATTATATGTATTTTTAAAAAGTAGGTACCTAAAGTTTTGACAGGCCGCATGAAAAAATGAACCGAGCCGCATATTGCTCATCTCGGCTGTATACTGCTGACGTCTTACTTTTTAGTTTAATAATGAGGGTTTGTGAAAATAAATGTGGAGTGATCTGTGTCCGGATTCAGTTTCTCTATCGATACATGTCGCATCAAATGACACGATTTTGTAATCTTTAGTTATTTCATACTGTCCGTTAAATCGCTGTTTCCTGGAGTCATTACATTACAGTATCTGATACGCAATGTGTGGTGCAACACTATAGTTGCGGTAAAAATTCAGACGGATTACGTCACGGCTGACGTTACGCAATTCTGTTTATTGTCAACATAATTTTCGTTTGTCGCGTTAGAAATATTTTTTTTTGTAAATTAGTGCAATATATATATATATAGTACAAATATATAGTTTCATTATTCTCTGTTGCAATTTCTTTCATATTTTGATAAAATGTAACGAATTATTCGAGGAATTATTCATTTGTTCGTATGTCGTCTGAATTCTTGCCGCAACTATATTTAATATTTTGTTTAATTTTATTTAAATACTTTATAGGAGTGTACCTACCTCTTTTTGTAATATGATCTCTTCTGGATTAATTGTCACGGTGCTACCGCAGATTTATTTAAAATCTCCGAAATTTCCGTAATAGCAAAAATGATGCTATTATTTTAATTGACAGTAACAAGCAAAAAATTACCAACTAATATTTTTTTAAATCTTAATAATTACTTTTTTCTACGTTCATGCAAAAAACAAAATTTTATTGAACTACATTTAGTGGAAAAAGTGGTTCTTTATTGCACTAGTGCATATTCAATCCATTTTCTGTGAGATTGTATTACGTTTTAAGCAATTGCATATTTTATATTATTTTCAATCATATTTATTACATTCTGGATTACGAAATTAATAGAAAATACTATTTATTTTTTAAAAAAAATGTTTTCTTTGAATATCAACTGAATTACAACACATTTTTTTTTTGTTTTTGCATGAACGTAGAAAAAATGTATGCAACTCGTACAAAAAGTATTTATTGCACTCGACGACAATTTCACGTTGGGTGCAATAAACACTTACGTGTTGTACTTGTTGCATAAATAACTATTTATTCATTTCTAAAATGATTTTAATGACAGTATGAAATAAAATAGTATAGGATACACGTCCATGGATGTTTTTACAGTGCTTGTTTCCGTTAAACAGCTCGTAATAAGTCAGCTACCGGATTTATAACGTAAATTACTATTTACACTCCCAACTAATATAAACTTCTATTCGCACCTTAAAAGTGCTTAGTGAACCTGATTAGCACTAAACTCGTGTAAACAATGCTTAGTGCTTAGGGCAACTGATTAGTATTAATAATCAGTAATTAGCTCAAAGCTTGTGTAAACAATACTTAAAACATAGTGGTATAAAAATGGTTTACTATATTTTTTTTTAAATAAAAATTTTCAAATTTAATATAGTCTAAATGAATTATTAAATAAATAATATCCACTTGGTAACGTACACAGTTGTTTAGATTTTTCCGCAACCAACTTTACTTAAGTATGTATATTAGGTTGCATACCACAAATAAGTTGGTATAAATATATATTAATAAAAGATATGGCTTATATTAAAATAAAAGTCATTAATTTGTTTATAAAATAAACACGTGATTTTTAATAATACAACATCCAGTGGCGTCTCAATAGTAGGAAATTAAACGAGAATAACATTTGCAATATATTTATTTGATTTGTATCTTTTATTATATTATTCGAATTCCATATTATACTCGTACCTATCATTTCATAAATATTTACAAATGATGGTATAATGCTGTCGCATTCACTATATTTTCAATGTTTTAATGAATTTAAGCCAAGCAAAAAAGTATTTCTGCACATATGCCACGTCCCTCGCCCTCCCTAATTCTTACTCCATATAGCAAAGTTTCAAAAAACCATGATTTCATATAGCATACCCTTTATTCAATAAACCGGCTCTACAACCCTCTCCCCCCCAGGACATTTCGAGGCTACGGCAATGTAATAATGTAATGTGCATCATCAATAAAGCGGTGTTATAAACACATTTCCCCATATTTGTTTTACTTTATACGATCATGTTTTACTCAAACATTTTCCGTCTGTAATTTTAAAATAAGTAGAATAACTTTATGCAGATATTGACAAAATAAAACAAGCAAAGATATGTATAATTACAGCGGTAACATTTGAATTTGTTTTTGATAGTCATAATGCATAAAAAAATTTGTTTAATGTGCCACGTGAAAAATGAAAGGTTTTTATAAAGTAATATTTTTGTTTTGCTGGTATCAAATGGGGTAGGCGTGCCAAGTCAAAGTAGGTGTGTGTCGAGTAGATATATGTAGAAATAGATTAATTAATTATTTGTCTTTATAATAGACAATATATCGCCTGATATCATTGAACTTAATATTTGCAAATATGAAACAATTAAAATTTGCAAGGTCGATAAAAAACCACAAGCGAAAATAATTAATGGTCACATTTTAGATAATTTTAACATTTTACTAGTTATTTATTATTCAATGATTTTACTATTGAGAAAGTTGTGTTTCACGCTGCATATATATTTAATTTTGATTTAGTCATAATCGTGTGGTTACTCTTCGAAATTTTTATTATTATCGTTGTGTAGTTAGAATGGCAGTGCAATTCTAACTACACATAAAGCTGCTAAAAGTGTATAGATGTATGTACATAAATCTACTTTGTAAATTAGAAACTACTATGCAAATCTATTTTCTATTCAAGTAACAGTCGCTCGCAAGTTATGTTTAATTATTATTCTTTGTTTACACATATATCAATTACTGAATTCATTAGGAAACGGAAAGTTTTTGCAGTATGTAGGTAGTTCTCCTTCATTTGAAGGAATGCATTATTTCAGAAACATGCTATACATTAGTTTTATGTTTCTCAATATCGAGGACGACCTTTTTATTGATGTTCATGGAAATTTAAATGTTTTATCAATTTCTTATCTAAACATTGGCCTTTTGATCCGTTTTAATAAATATAAATAATTTATTCAAAAGTATATATGTATTCTTTTTATTGTTGGATTAATTAGGACGTTAATGATAAATCAACAGGGACTGACCTTATGCAAGTAAAGGAAATAATCTATCAGTTTGGTATAGCATTTGATAAAATTCATAATTAATAAAAAATCACAACAATTTTGTCTAATAGAGTCAAGTATAATATTTGTTTGTTAATATTTATTAACTTTATACAGGATGGTCCGTAATGAATGGGTCCGAATAACTGTCTATTGTAGACGTCAAAATAATAGGATTTAGGCAAACTGTTTTAGTTAATTATTGTTGTTTTGCAAAGTACAGGGTGTTAAAGTTTGGATTTTAGATTTCAAATATATTACATAAATTAGATACCTTTGGCGAGATTGCCGTAAAAATTTGAAGCAGGGAATTCTTGATAGAGAGAAACTGAATCTGAACTTAATTTTTAGATATATTAGATGAATTAGAGCCATTAAGTTGAGTACTATACTTTGTCCACGACTATTAATAATATTTTATCAAACTTTTTCCTGAAAACATTACACGATATTTTGACACTCAACATGAACATAACATAACATACAATTCGAAACTGTCAAAACACCTTACTTGCAAGTTTGACATTTGCCGTTCAGTTGATAAATTAAAAAAAAAATCAACCTATTAAACTTTTACAATCATTCGGAAAAATGGAATATTGCCATAACTGATACGACGAGCCAGCGTTTGGCTTTCACACAGGCTCAATTGCTGACATCGAAGAAGTTTTGTTCGTTCATTTCCGATTTTTTTAAATCGGTGAATAATGATTTCATTGTTCACTAGTGAATAAAGGATATTTTTTAGGAAACATACGTATAAGTAATGAACATTGTAAGGAATAATCGTGGACAAAGGCTAAATTATTGTTCCACTGTCGAATTTTGTGATCTAAATTTTCTGTTGACCAACATATGATGCAATAATACGCCTTATTTCTTTAGACAATTTTGACTTGTCAAATTAAAAGGTTACCTAGGTATATGGTAAATGGTTTTACATGTCCTTGCGCAAGGCTATTTCCTATATAAATTTGTCACTTGTGCAAAAAATTATTGATATATTTACAAGATATACACGTGACGTATAAATATAGAGATATTCAGTAATTAAAAGTTGAAAATTGGCAAATATTAGTGAAAGGTTTGTATATGGCAGATTAATTTTGAATAGATACGAAAGTAAAAAATGTTACCTAATTTTGGATCGTTTTTTAGTATGTAAAATAGGTTGAGGTGAGCCTATATTTGGTGCATTTCGATATAATTCAAAATATATTAGTTGGGTCATCATGGTCGAAAAATACTTCTTAAATAATTTATATGAAAAATGAAAATAAAGACGTTAAATACACCCACATAAAATTGAAATAAATGATGTTATTATTGAGAATTGTTTTTGGGAAAAGAAGTAATTAAAGTGACAAAAACATGCAATTATTTTTCTTAAAATTAAATGGGACATGACTGATCAATTACCTTGAAAATTTCAGAGTAATTTAGAATAAAGCTGAATTGATTTCTACAAGAGATATGTAATTCAAAAGAAGTAATATAATATTAATTTCTAATGTGTACTATTATACAGTACATAGCTTTAAGGAGAGATCAGTTTTTATAGAAATACGTGTTCACAGGAATACTAATTTGAAATTATTTTATTTTACAAATAAATAGCTGAGCTACAATTTGTATTTTAAACCGCACTTAAACTGTTGACTCAGTGTATCAGCTCACTTAACCAATTGTATCATAAATTATAATGGAAACTAATTTTTTCTGTCGCTTTACGACATATCATTTTAAAGCTTGTGTCAGACACCTTTAACATTGATCTAGCTTAGGTGAACATCTGCTGTGGTATGCCAACAGAATAGTAAACGGGAAAAACAAACGACCAATTGCCGAATATGTGGCTACTTTATTACTTTATTTAATTTTCAAATTATAGGTTTACGAGGTGGAAGGTAATTTTCTGCATCAAGTTTTAATTTTATAACAATATTTACAGTGGTATTTAGCGAGGTGTATTTTGTAGTATAAGTTTATAACCCATAAGACGCCGATTTTTAAAATTTTCCTTGGGTGCGGGATATCCATGTAAAATCATTGTTAAAAAAATTAATAAAATCTAACTAACAAAAAAAGAACATTTAAAAAATACACTACATATACAGTGTGTACCAATTTGAGCATACCACTCCCTTCCCTTTGTTTTATATTGCATTGACTGAGAAAAAAATGAATATGTAGTACTTGAAGGAATCTACCTTTCAGCCAGGAAGTATTACAAAAGCATATTAAATGTTTTAATATAGCATAATTGATGTTAAAACATTTCAAATGCTGCTTCTGATAAATTGTTGAATGACATACTTATATATGTAGTTATTTCTGCTACATAGCGCGTCCCATTTTTATTTAAGTAATTAGTCGATTTAATTATAATACATATTTGAAAATATAATTAAAATTTGTGTGACATTTAAGCACCACAATAAATAATATTATATTTGTCTCTTCAAAACGTCGCGTCGAATGCGGTAACTTATATTCTGTAAACTTTGGTAGCAGTATCAGACGGGTAGTATGCTGTTACTTTACTCTACTAATTTTCCCCTTTTGTGAAATTATGAGATTTGTATAACAATGTACATATAGCTCAGTTCCAAACACGTATGCGTTTGCGACTACTGACCGTTTGACATGGTTGTTTATTCTGTCTAGCAGCGGGGAATGAAAATGAGGAAAAAAAGATGTTTTCACGAAAGTTGGCAAAACATGATGTTTGTTTAGGTATAATTATAAAGTTGCATTCTTTATACAGAGGTATTATCGAATCGGAGATGACCTGAAAGCCACAACCATGACATATATTTAATTTCGCAATATATGACTTTGTTAGTGGTAGTACATTTTGCGTCACTCGTCGTCATATAATTCCTGTGGTTACCAACTTGGTATTCAGTTTCCTAACACTTATATATCGCAAGGGTGCAAAAGGGTCTTAATAGTTCTTTGTGGCTTCAAATGATGCACCTTAATGTCATGCACCAGAGCACATATCAAATATAAAGACTAACCACAGGACGTAATTCCAATTTGAGGGTTACATCTGAAGAGGGAAGTGATATGCCTCTCGAAACGTCAAGAAACGTAAACCGAAGACGTGGCAACTAGCCCGGAAATTGTTCAACCACTAACAGCTGCCAAGAAAGCCTTCACGCACTTACTTAAGTTGAAAATATTTTTCCTCGTAATTTAAAATTGAATTTGAACATTTATTTAAGTTTACAAGTGGGACCTCAGGGTTGTGAATGAAATTGGAAATACTTCTCGAAAGCTGATTATATGTTTCTTGACTTGTTGAAAGCTGTGTTTCGTTGCTTTCGTTAGCCTTAGCTTCATTCAGGTAACTTTGTTACTGATTTATCTTGTCGATGGCATCACTTAATTTATTTGTTCATTTAGGTACTTTGGGCATTGTTGGAATCTGCAAAAATTTTCTGAGCAATTTTCTTTCGGAGTTGAATTGATCTTTCGATGTAGCCTTTTACAACCTATGTGGATTTTAATAAATTGTAGTCCTTAAGGAACATATTTTCATTTAAATTCTGCTAAAAATATATCAGACGGCCACCCAAAACAGTACCTATCCTGTGAATTCGTGTGCTTTGAGTAGGTCCAAATATGTTGCGATTTTTCGTGACATTTAATTAAACTTGTTCTTTAAAACGAGTGGAACATTTTCCATTTTTGTAAAATATTAATTAATTAACATAAGTACAGAAATTAAATTTTTATTTTGAATATTCGGTTATGAAAAAATCTTAATTCCGAGTACGCAGCAAAGATTCAAATTGTCCATCCTAGACCGTAATACAGGCACGTAATCTTCTTAGGAAGTTGAATTCGTATGGCATCGAAAACTTCACCAATACGTTGTCGCAATTCTTTAATGGTAGTTAAATATCATCAGCATTTAAAGACGGCGAACGAAGTGGTTATGGTATAGGTGCGTCATTTTCCCCGGAATGATCGATTTCAAAAATCTCCCACTTACCGAGCATAATGTGAAGCTCCATCTTGTAAAAAACACATGTTTGCTCGTAGTTCAAGAGGAATATCATATAGCAGGTTTGGAAGATCATTTTCCAAAAAGCTTAGATATTCAACACCTACCAATCGATTCAATAGAAAGAATGATCGCAGAAGGCGATTGCCAACAATGCCGGCCCAAACATTCACTGAAAATCCCCGTTTATGACGAGTTTCAAAAGTGGCATGGGAATTTTCATCACACCACGTATGAAGATTGTGCAAATTGATAACGATAACGCTTTCCCGTGTAAAACAAGCTTAATCGGTAAATAAAATATTTGAAACGAATGTGTAATTATTTTGTTAGCGACCAAAAATTGTGCGACGGAAGCAAAGGCGGGCGGCATGATCTTCTTGAAGCATACCATGAACCCTTTGAAAATGGTAAGGGTATAATCCATTTTCCTCAAGCGACTGCCACACATAAGTATTGTTTGTTCCAAAGCTAGCAGATGTTCTTCTTAGACTCGCAGTAGGATTACGTTCAAAAAATCTTAAAATTACTTTGTGTAAATCATGTCTACGTCTGTCATGTCTACATTCCGATATCTTGAAGTTAAGGCTCCTGATTCCACCGCTCTTGTATAAATTTCCCTAAACAATCTTGTAGATGGTTGCCTTCTATAAGGGAAACGTTGCCGATACTCTCTTTGAGCCGCCAGACTATTTTCATTATAGAAACCATAAATAAAATGCATATTATTATTATGCATATTCACGGTTAGTAAAAGTAGTAGTAGATAGTTCATGGTTGTAAAAAAATCGAATTCAATGCAGTCAAGCACAAAGATCACAATTAAGAAAATAAAGAACAGTAAGATACCTACAAATTTAAATGATAGTACGCGAAAGTGACAATTAAACTGTCACCATGACAGATGACTACTATGTGAAAATGTTAAAAAAAAAATGTTACTGTTCTGAACCATACATACATAACACACCATACATTATTTAAAAAATTTCTGGCTAAACTACGCAGAATTCGAAAAAAAGTAGACATTTTTTGTATTTTAAAAAGTATTAATTCATTAAAAAATAATATTATTTGCTTGATAATTCAAAGGAATAAAAAAATTCAAACAATCTGTTAAGGGTAGCTAGAGAACTACCGTTAACTAAAAACTAGAAAACTACGGCGCGTTTTCTGGTATCTACGGCACCGTCCGCTGACAACAAGTCGTATCTAGAGGAGGTTTTAAGTGGACAGTATGAAATGCTTTGTAAAAGTTTAATAAGAGCGATACAGGGTCGGCTTAAGTTCACGTAATAAGTCTTGATTAATTTGGAATGATACTTTCGACCATAGGTTACTTAATGAAAATCATTTATTATCACATCTAGGTTAGGTTCTAACGCCTTTGAAGAAATGCACTTATTTCAGGAACGTGTATAGTAATTACTGCAGTAGTTTTTATAATAGTGGCATGTGTTCTATATTAAGTACCAGATGTGGATATTTTTACATCTGTTCAAATAAGAAAAACGTAGTGTTTGATTAAGTTGTTCCGCCTTCATCTATTTTTGTGCGCCACCTAAGGAAAATCATAATAAAATTTTAATATAAAAACCTTCAGACCTTCAACCTACTGTCTGAGTAGACGAACGCAGATAATTGATTTGTTTTAAACGAATATTACAATAAAGTTGTTTATCTATTTGTTATTCGATCACATGGAACATCGGCTTGGTGGGGAAGTATTTGAGGGACGACCAGTCGAGCTCCACGTTCACGTTGGAGAAGTTCTCTCGTTCGTTCGCGGCGTATCACAGTTTCGTTCTGTTCTGTTAGAAACTCGGACCGCGCTTCGTTGCGGATCGCTTCCATATTGTTGTGACTCGAGACACGTTTGCCCCTTAACTTAACGTCAGTGCCCATATATTCAACTCCATACCCTCCTGATGGTTGACCGTACCAATGGTTATTTCGGTCATCGTGTATAGCATGAAGTGCAGCTACCATTACACGTGGAATAGAGAGATTGTTTTCAATTCTCAGAAACTGGTCAAAAGACGTTGAAAAGTGCCCGCAGACACCGCCTAAGCCGCCCTTTACGCCGCCCCTCGCTCATACTGCCCTAACAATATATTTTTATATCAGGACTATAGACTTTGCTGTGTTTGATATAGTTGGTGACCCCTGCCAATCTACATAATGGCTGTTTGTTATGGTAGGTTTACGATATCAGCCCCTATTGACAAGCTGTATGGCTTGGTAAATAAACGAAAAACATCGCATTAAGCGAGATCGCATTCGACCCAAGGCTGACATTACAAATAAAATTCAAATATATGCAAAATAGGCGATACACCAAAACTTGTCTTTCTCGTTCTGATATAGGTACCTGCTGAAGATCATCTAATCCTGCTTATAGTTTTATTATTATTAGCTTCTCAATTTCTATAAGGCAATAAACAAAACTGACCAATTAAGAAAACATTCAATCACCAGGTGGTTATTATTACGTATGCTTTTCCAGGTCAATGAACTTTACAGACTCCATATTTATTAAGTCTTATTTTCTATCTTGCCAAGTATGTGATAAGCAACTGTTGCCTGTTGCTGTGCCATACAAATGACTAAAATAAAATAGTTGAAATTATTATGAAACCGGTTGTTTCAAAATCGCGGCACCAAAAGAAAGTTGATGCCTGCCATATTATTCACATTCTCAAATTCTAAAATTTTTAGTTTGTTTTTTCAAACTCTTACTACATTTTTGTTTCTTATTGTAGTTATTATGCGGTACCTACCTATATGATCTTGAGACTAAATACAGTCTAAAGAAAAAATGGCCTTCTGGGATTTACCGCTGCTTGTTTATAAATCAAAATCTTCATGGTTTCAAATCTGTAAGCCTTGGAAATTTAGAAAAATATGGATTTGTTCACCAGTAAAGTGTCCTTTCTGTACGAGACAACGAAACATTATTTCAGGTTTAATATGTTAGTAGGTACAATAAAATGTTGCGTACATATTCAATTTCTCATGCTGAGAAACTTCTCTTTGTAACATTTGGTGACATCAAAAAGAGTACTTATTTACATGCGAAAAAATCTTAAATCAAACATAAATCAAAGATTTTTGTAGATTTCCAAAGTTTACAAGATTTCACAGCCTTGAAATCAAGGCATATTTTGTTTCATAAACAATCAGAACTGAATCCTAGAAGCAAATCAATGTAAAATGAAAATACTACAATATATGTTCACATACTCTACTATTTTTGCAATGAATAGCGATCTGTTTGATGTTTTTAGTTAATTAAATTTTATATTAAGTAATTTGTTATTACTAAGATGTGCCAATATACCTAATGTCAGCAAAAACTGTAACAGATGTCATGAGATATATATAAGATATATGCTTATCAATATTTAAATTCAATTGTTTATTCACCTTAAATTGGTCTGCAAAACAATCCTTTTCATATATTTTGTTACAGAAGTTTCTTAATTTTAAAGCAATTCGTAGTGCAATAATTAAGTAAAGTGTTAAATTTAAGCACAAATGCACAAACGGAGATTAGAATTGTTGGTAGACAAAATTGACATAGTTTTAAGGACGTTGCGTAATTTTGAAGGTATTGCAGAAATGAAAGAGCTGGCTACACCCAACTTGATATCACGGAAGTAGTTCTTTAGCTTTCCATGTTTATTACAGAGCGACGCACTACCTAATGCGGCAAGCAGATAGTTTTAAAAGTATTTAATTTCAAATTATAATTTGCAATCTTAAATCTTGCGTGTACATAATAATTTACGTTTGATTTGGAAGATTGGCCTTGAAATTATCAAATAGGTACTTTCGCATATTTGTTAATACTTTAAGTCTCAGTCGTGATTGCAATTATTCTAAAGATATAGCAAAATACTTCGGCAAGCAGTATTTTTAGAATTATGTGCAAGGTAATCTCCAGTAGATAATTTCGTGACCCAAGGGGCAATATTTATAGTTTATTGATTGTTGCTGAGCGGCTATTCTGTGAATACAATTTGTTTAATAGCTATCAAAAGCAAAAGACTATTTAATTTTGTTATACTTTTTAAAATTTTTGTGTAGTAGAGACCACACTGAATGTCGTCATTGGTAACTCACCAGTTTCTGACTATATGTTTTTGTGTAAAAAAACCCACAACTTTTACGTCATTTGAGTAAACAGAATTAGGTACTACAATTTTATGAACAAGGAACAGAATAGTTCCCAATACCTAACCCATATAAAATTGTAAGATTTTATTAATTTAAGATAAACGTGTATGATTCCTTGTTATCATTAAAACAGGAGCAAACTTTTCCAAAAAGGAAATGTGGATTTTTAAAACCACTCTCTTCAATAAAAACTTTCATTTTTGGGGTGGAGATCTAGGACATGTGTCTATAACACCTTCTGGTTAAAACAGAACAACAATAATTTTAGAATGTAAATAACTTACATATAAACAGGTTCTTAACTGTTGAAAAATGTGTGTTGCAAATTAAGTCCAATGAGAATAACATGAAATATAAGCGGTTTCATTTATCTGCTTTATATGCGAAGGTAAATTTCTTAGGAGCTGTATTTTATATATTATTACAAAATTACAACTATGTATAAACTAATCAACTGTGTTATGTGTCATGCGTCTAAAATGCAGTCTATATTTTATGGTACAATATAAGCGGTTCAATGCAAAAACTAATTCTCATGCATAATATTTTGAGTCGAGTTTATTAGAATTTGACAAAAATTGAGAGGAAAAGTTGTTTAATTTAGAACATGAGAAGGTAATTAATATGCGCGAGCAATTTCTGACCTGAATTATTAACTTCAATACATGTCACATTTTATGAATATAGTGTGTTTTACTAAAAATGTGATGAGAAGAGATTCGAGGTCAAAATAGAACGATTGAGCCAATTGTGTTGCAATTAGAGTGCCAAGAAAATTATATGTATTTCGAAAACCATTAAGCTGAAAGTACTAGTAGTTATGTTTTTAAATAGTGAAATACAATTAAATCCATCTAATATACAGGCTGTATCACATAAGAGGGCCCCTCCCATGTATCTCGCTTAATATGCGAGACACGTCAAAAATCTTTAATTGTTTTTTGTTGCAATTTTGGAGGCCTTTATGCTCGTAAAAACAAATTTGAGATCCATGGCCAACTTTATGAGTAATAACAAAAAAACCTGTAAAGTGCCCAATTGCATGAAAGGCGAAAAAACAGGCAATTTTTTGTGGCCATAGCCTGCTTCAATAAAAAAAATTTTTATCCGCCTAGAGGGCGCAGCGAACCACATACGATATTTCAAAAATCTGTTTATATCAGGTGAAAGATATCAATTTTGCAATTAAAATTTATTACCAATAAGTTTTCTCTATCTCTTAA
Organism: Monochamus alternatus; assembly: GCA_037114965.1. NCBI lineage: Eukaryota > Metazoa > Arthropoda > Insecta > Coleoptera > Cerambycidae > Monochamus > Monochamus alternatus. The sequence continues at coordinate 39,858,278 of CM073426.1, forward strand.
AATAACAAAGTTAGACAGCCTTAAAGTTTGGGCCCTGCCCTCTTATGTGATACAGCCTGTATATGTTTAGTTGAATTCTGAGCATTATTGTCTATTTCATATGTAACTTACTCAAAATGGAAGTTTCATGTTTACTTTGCTTTTTATTTAGATTTGGTGTTTTATTGAAAAACATACACTCAATTAGAGACGTTCTATAGGGTGATTCACAACTTACCTAAAAAAAAATTTTGATAGTACCTACAGGGGACTCTTGCAAATACAATTTTGTAAAAATATTTAAAAATACATTTCCGCACGGCACTAGAATCTGGTCCACTGTAAAATCTGATAAGGTGTATAATCGGCGACCGGACAAAAAAATTGAAAGAAATTCCCAAGGAAAGAAATAAATTATTAATAGATTTAATTTGTGGTATTAATTAGTAAAATAGTACATACCTGATGTTACAACCAAATTTTGGGCCCGTCTTACTCAGTTTCTACATACTAACACAAATGTTTCTGCTTCTGACGCATCTATTCCCAATTTATTTTAGATAAGTCTGATTCAAGCTGTATAGTGTATGTACCTATTCACAACAAGAGTTTCTGCGGTTGCTAAAAGTTAATTAATGCAGCTGGACTTTTATTAAAACAAAAAGTTTATATTTATATATTTACCCGTATTTACCATACAAGTACTGATATTTGTAACTTCTTCCAAAAAAGTAGGTATGCTTCTATTTAATAATGAATATGTAACACTCAACTGTCTTATTAGTTTCACTGTTTTTTATTATTTTCAAAATTAACCAAAAAAAACTGACTTCTGAAATTTTCTACTTAGCGAAATGGTTTTCAAAATATTCTCATAATTTGTTTTTTTTATTTCGATTTCTGTCTTGAAAATCTCAAGTGTTCTATTCTTAATGACACATATTACAAATTTATCTAATACTACGTTTTTTATTAGGGAAAGATAAGCATCTAAACTATTTTTAAAAGAATTCCGAGATTGTGTCTAAATAATTGATGCTATAGTAGTAGTAAATACCAAGTCCTTGGTAATATAACTAGACAAGAACCTGTTAAAATGTATAAGATAAGATATATATTGATTCATCTCTTTTTTTGAAACAAATTTTAAAAAGTTTTCGGTTGAAAAACAATAGTTTTAACCTATTTTCTATAGAATTAAAAGACTGGCGCCAAATTCTTTTAATTCTTAATGCTGCGCTTTCGTCATTTTTCAAGTACGAATTTGGATTGAGAATTTGTGTCTTTTAAATCATTGGCCTATTTTCATAATTTACATCAAATTTCCCTCCAAATGTTTTAGTAAAAAGACTTGTGGTTTTAGACTATAACGTACAATTATGAAGTATCCTTTTGAATGATGACAGAAAGTACAATCAATTCTTACTGACGTAAATTGAATAACCTTTTTTTATAAATATCCAAGGAATAAATAATTAGCCTTAATCATTTGGAAATATAGTCTTGCAATTTATCTGTCGGTTATAATTTAAATCAGATTAACACATATTGAAAACACATTTTTGTTTATAAATAAATAACTGCCTATATAGAATGGGTAGATAAAGATAATTATTATTTGTATAACAAATGTTATGTTTGGAAATATTTTGTAATAAGTCTCAGTCTTTCAATTCTAGTTTTTGCATAAACTGGTAATAAAGTTATCATTTATTTTTAATTATTTAAATATTTTTTGGATGCAAATCAATCAAATAACTGTTATTGTTATTAAATTCTGTTTCATTCTAGGACAAGGCTGTATTAAATAAAATATAGTTTGTTACGCTTAATTATATAAAAAAGACAGTGCATAGACAGTGTTTTCCTGTCTCTAAATAAGGTTAAACCAAAAAAAAAACGCCACCGATCAAAGATACGGTTTTGAAAAGATAAGCTTTTTTGTGTCCAGAGCATAGAACTGCAATTTAGAAAACTTAAATTATTGTAATATCAATTAATTTTTTGTCTCACTGATTACTTAAATCGTTATTTATAATTATATTTCAAGTAATTGTATAATAAGAAATTTCTGGAATTCTGTCTGTATTAGTAAATGGAATTTTTAGAAGTAACACTGTAATCGGAACAATAGTAAACATTTCTTACATACGTAACGTCGTAAAACAAAAGAAAATATATTAAGGGTGCCGTATTCTTGAAATAGTGTTTTCTACAAATACAAGTAATTTTAGACATTTAAGAACTGAATAATATAAAGTTTAGCATAACAAGAATGTTATCTCATATCACTTGCGAATATTCAAAGGTACCGAAGTAAAATCAATATACAGGGTGTCCCATAATGATGTGCACTCCTTTAGAGGGTGTGTTTCTTGGATCATTTTAGGAGGGTTCTTTCTATAAAATTTTTCGATTTGAACCCTCACTGACGAGATAAGGGCTTCTAAAAAATTGAAAAAATTTCAGTTTTCATTTTTCTTTTTTTCTCAAAAACGGTTAATTTTATAAATATGAAAATCGGTGACTACATTTAGTTAATTAAGTGACATTGTTGAGTACGATTTTTATTTTTACCAAATGTCTACAAGGGTGGCAACCACCAACCTCTGTTGTTTTTTTAATTAGAACTTTTTATTCTAAACGTTTCTCGATATGAAAAAAATACAGTAAATATAACAATCAATTAACTAAATTTTCCCCTCTTGGTATTTTTATGCAAAGGCACGCGTTTTCTTTTAAAAAAATAAAATCCACATACGTACATATCCTCGGGTGTGGAATATGCAAGTAAAATAATTCATCGCCCTCTTTTGCCTGTTCACTTTTGTTTATAAGTACCTATGTGAAAATAATTGTTAAAATGTGCGGTTAGAATAGCTAAATAATGTGTGTCAAACAAATGCATTTTAAAAGTTATTGTATTATTTGAGAAGAGTTTAAATAGTAAAAGTGGATAAACAAAACATCAGTGATTTTATTTTTGATTACTTTTTCTGTATGTGTTTTATTTTTCGAGATTTCACTGCCTATAAAAGCCCACACATTTGATCATTTTCCTGCGAGAAATACGGCGACCTGATTTCACTTCAAAATAGATATTGTAAAATGAATAGAACTGGTAATTGGTGTTTCGATTCGAGTAGCGGCAAAAAAATAACAGAACCTATAAGGGTTTATAGGGATTGTGAAAAAAAAATTGTGACTGTATACCTATGATTCACGTCCGTTAAAAAACCGTAAATGGTGGGAAACATTATACAGTAGGCTCGTTTACGTCGGTGAATTATAATAATATATAATTTCAAATAAATATAAAATCTCTACATGTAAAATAAAATCAATCGGTAATTACTTTTTGTTTATAATTTTAAAGTGTGCGAACGATGACGGTTTCATTGTTGTAGGAACTTTTATTACATCAGTTACATTGGTCATACATTAACTAATAGGTACTTGATGATTACTTTGTAAGATTATGTTGGGGTCATAAATAAGTCACTAAATTAAGTACTGCAAGCTGCTGTGCCCGTTTGCCTTTGAAATTTTAAAAATGGCATTTTCCATTGTGTGCGTGTATTTCAATAAAATAAAACTTTATATTTTAATTGTTTTTAGTCGTATTCATATATATTATTTCTTGCGCTTTAGACCAAAAAAAATATGGGTATTAAACACTTCAGCGAATAAAGTAGCCCGCTTTTCAACTTTTCTCGCAGATTATTTACAATCTGCAAGTTAGCTAGTAAACATGATTACACTGGGCTTGGTTACTAGCAGCTAGTGAAATCGCTGGCTAATAGCTAGTAAACTCGCTCAATGTAATCAAGCCTTGACTTTGATGATGATTGACGCTTTACAGGTCCATTTACACACATCAGTGACGTATCAGTTCAGTGTCAGTTCAGTATCAGTGTTATTTGCGGTCGATCACTGATGCCAGTTTACACATATCCGTTCGTAGTCCGTAAAAAGGAGATAGTAAACGATCAAATAAAGTGATCTGAATATATTTATCATCCAATTGATCAAAATTTCGTACTTGCTTGATAAGCTTTTCATCCATTCGAAACAGTAAAAAAGTCTGGTCAGTTCGTCAGAAGAATTACAAAAATATCGTCGCCGGCGTATTTAAAAGCCACTGAACGGACACTGAAGCAGCACTGACAGCACTGACATGGCACTGTTACGGATGTGTATAAACACGGCAATTTAACGGCACTGATGTGTGTAAATAGACCTTAATTCATGATCCACGTCAGTCATTCCAGTATGGCCAGTATGATGGCTTGTAACTAGTCCATTTGCATCGCCAAAATACAAAAATTCGGATGTATGTGTCTCATGTAAATAATAGTATATTATTTAACGAGCGGTAATGCATTACCGCAAGTTGAATACTATATTTTATCTACGACTATAACAATAAACACTAAGATACAGTATCGAGAAAGTAAATTGATTTGAAAACGTCAAAATTATTTTGTTAAAATATCAAATGACATTAGTCCCCTCAATGATAATAATTGACAGTTCCGCCTTCTGAGAGGCGTTGGCAATTTAATAATTTTAAAATCTTTTAATTATTCATTGCTTTCCACTTGTTAAAAATTCTTTCCATTTTACACCAATGGAACGTATTTATCGGCTTAAAAATTTCCAAGAATTTACTGCGTACACTATTTACATACCGAATTATCATTGTAGAAGCCCAGCGTGAGTTATAATAACTCACTATAAAAACTCACGCTATTTGTTTATTGATACTATTGAATAATTAATATATAAATTAATAGGAGTAGATAAATACCAAAACTGTATAGTTTCACCACAGTATCAACTTCACAGAGAACGTTATGGTGTATATGCTGTTATTGTTTAGTTTCTTGATACGTGCTGTAATCACAAGACTTGCATGCCATAATATTCATATCCAATTAAAATGCCAAATTAGTGTCCTTTAACAGCTTGTTCCCAAGCGTAAATACACAATTATTATTCTGATTTCGGATTTTTGTGAAATAAGGTTATCGCTGTAACATTACAGCAGGAAACACAAAAATAAGGACATGTTGAATAATCTCATTAATCTCCATACCAAACTTCAAGGAAACGTTCACGAATAATAAACAAACAGTATACATTTTAACCCTTTGAGCTTTTGATAACTCGTCCTTAATAGTTATCTTATCGAGTCAGAAAGTCAAAGGAGACATTCTCTTTAACTAGTCCTTAATTTTTGTAAACGATTGTTATTGTTCACAAACGAACCACTTGACTCTTATTGGCTTATCGGTTAGTATTTGCAGAACAGAGACTCTATAAACGACTTAATAATTTTTAGATTACGATCAATCTAATACTAATCAGTAAGAGTAAATCCACAGTCATCACCCTCGAAAATACGAGGGTCAGTTGAAAAATTGGCGGTAACCTTTTAATTATTTGTGCAGAAGCGACAGTAACTGTTGTTCGTCTCACTTGCCCCAAAATAGCGGTTTGACAAATGTAATTTTCTGGTTCAAATGTGTACTAAAATAAGGAAAGCTGGAATAATAATAATTATTATTATAATATTGAGTTTTTAGTATTTCTATTCAATCTATACCCAACCGACAAAAATCTAGAGTATGACTCATCGCTTGTTGACAAGCGCGACGGGCGAAGCGTGCGAGGAGCAACATTTCATAGGCGTACCAAATTTGAAGGCGATCGGATATAAAAAATATACAAATGACAAAATTAATTGCATTACATAACATCAATTATTTTAAATAGAAACAGTGATATAACAGTTCTTGCCAATTTCGAGACGTGAGATAATAAAAATGATTAGAGTTATTTCCAAATTTAAAGTTTTTTTCTTGTATTATCAATTACCCAAGATCGAAAATAATAAAGCGTGACTAATTTACAGCACAGAGATGAGTACGGAAGATGAGGGTTGCATGATTACCAAAGCGTAACACTTGAGTAGGGTTCAAAGTACACAAACATATCAAAAATATGTTGACGTCGAGTGAACCTAGCACAGTAACAGTTTACTTTAAATGTCCTCCCAGTGCCACCCTCTCCACAAATTCGAATATGGCCCACCACCTCCCACTGACACCTACCTGATGCGCACTCCGCAGATACCATACTTAAGCCTTGTCCTCATTAACGCGAAATTCACGAATTTTGCAGCTTCTGATAGAAAATGTTATAGTTGACAAAATTCGATACAAGTAGAGATTTTCTCACCATTAAATAAATCGCGCAAATATTCGCATCTATAAGGAGAGAAGGCTTTAGAATACATTGCACTATATATACACACTATTCACTATTGACTTTCCACTATTTTTCGTTTCGCAGTTGTACTTTTTATCACTCTTTTTTGCACTATACATATATGCTACTCACGTACATTTCTATTAATGAACTACATATTTCAACATCACTTACACTCATATTTTGCCGTCGTACCCTAAACCTTTCGTAAATGTCATCATCCGATATTCCTCACTTGTTAAATTAGATGTAGAACTTGAATTATTCTCCATTCTTAAGAAAACAAAATCACTAATAAATGACTTACATTCATAATTAAATTAACGGAAAGATATACCCGCCCATGATAGCGCTGGAAATGAAACAGGCGGATCCGTCAATTCGTCACAACCAATAGAAGGCTATTTTTTCGATCTGGCGCATACGTATTTGCTGCAGCTGAAGCTATGTAATCGGGTGTTTTTTCAGAAATATGTGGCATACGATTTTATAGGAAAAATATATGGGCTGCATGTATGTTTCTTTGTGTCGACTGCTATAAATTGTGAGCCGGTTTATGAGTCATTCTCTAGATTTTTTCCGGATGTGTATAGACATTGACAAAAATAGGTTGAAAATTGTAACATATGTGTTGGCAATGGATTTTATCAAACATGTGACATGAAAATTGTGGTAAAATTCCTAACTTTTATAAGTTAACCCAGAAATTTGGCCAATTTATTAGGCAATGTAGAACATTTTAACTTAATACCTATTAACATTTCAGCGATATTACAGAACATCGCTTCGTAATTAGATATTTAAAATATAGTGTCGGTCAATTAGTTTATTGTAGCAAATGTCAGAAAATGGTAAAAAATGTAATACCCTTTTGAGAAGTAACTAATAGATAATAAGCCTCTTTATTATTTATAAGTAACCTTTTTTTCATATATTTTGAAAGAATGCTGAATAATCTTCGCAATTTAAAAAAATTGAGTTTCATAAACTAACAGGTTTATTATTTTTCAAAATTTAATAAGATTTTCTAAAGTAATCTAAACATAATTAAGCTTTTATTTTCATATTCTATTATATATATCTAACAATATAACAAATTAAAACTATTGTATTTTCTTAATATGCTTCTGTTTAATCGTAATGATAAAAGCTTCTAAGAAATAAAGAAAATGAACTATACAAATAATTATGTTTGTGTTATAATTTAAATAAGTAGTAAATTTCTCTTGGGAAATTTCTTATCAGGTTACTTCTTGATATATAAGACAGTAAGATAAATACAGTCATGAATATGTTTATATATGTTTTTATATGATTTTTGGACAAATGATATACTTATATCATTGGTTATATAAGCTGTTAGTATATACAGGGTGAACCTTATATAAGTACAAATATTTTAACCAGCAGTAGTGAAGTTTTACAAAAAAAAAAAAAAAATCAGGATGAAAATGTGAAATTTTAAATTATTTCATGATGTTTTAATAGAAAACTTATTGGGGAGCTTTGACACACTCCAATATTAAGGCTTTTATGAGTCACAATAATGTGTATTCCACAGCGTTGCCAGTGTTACAGCATGTCAAGAATTTAATCCTTATCCATTTTTATTACACTCCAAATGATTGTAATGTCAAACTTTACACCGTTTGAATAATGTGCCATATTTTATTTAATTACACTGTATTTCACGAAAAATATTAAAAGAAAAGCACTGCTTCTGAAAATAATAAAACAATTTAAATACGTTTTATACGGTAGTGCCGCATCTCTGAAAACAGATACGTTAGGCACCGCCTTACCACAAATATTACACGTTTTTATTTTCACTTGTTACTAGCCTTGCAGTCCCTGTATCGGTATCCCTACGGGACGGGACATTGTGCCTACTGCTCACCGGCCGGCCTGTGAACCTGTCTGTGAGTGAATTATTTATGGTTGTGTTGTCAGGACAGTTAAGAAGTCAAAATTTGGGTTAATAATACTGCGTAGCATACTTTACTTATCAATTGAAGGGGCGATAGGCAACCTCGCGTTAAAATATTTTGTACTTAAGATTCACCCTGTATAAACTCAGTGGTCATATTCATCAGTTTAACATATCTGATCTATTTTTAATTGAGGCGTTAATATAAAAATTTAATGATCCCATCTGCGGCCACAATAAAAAATAAATTTAAACGCACATTAAACAGCTCTATGTAACATTTATTATCAAATATGTATACCATCTACTGTACATCTATGTGACACCTGTTACACATCTAACACTTCTCCTTTACTACAGTTGGCGATTCAAGCTAAGAACTACTTCGTATGGCAAAAATTTTAACTATATATGTAGTATCTAACTATTGCTATTGCAAAATATTGTCTCTAAGTTGCATACCTTATCCTCCTGGTCGAACCTAAACTGCAAAATTAAACAAATCATAATGGACAGCTTGTTGTGTCTAACTATATAATATTTTATTTATACTTTTAAAAACATATGTAATTGTTTGATAAATATACAGCCATAAGTACTTGAAGTATCTTCTGAAAATTAGTTAAAGCTTTGACTTGTCAAATTAAATTATAACGAAATATCACATGATATTTGCTCTTTAGCTGCATTTCTGAAAATAATATTTGTTTTCTGTAACAAAATGACCACTATACTCGGTATCAAATGTTCTAGAAACCAATTAACGATAAATGTGACAGCAGGTACGCCTTGCCTATAATATTGATTATAAAATGATTATTATGCAGTTGCTTATCGTTGAAAACATGTATTGCTTTGAAAAAATTAATGAAATAGTTAATATGCATAGAATAATCGAGGTGATCCAGTTAAAACTATTTGCCATAATATGGCATTAATTATAAAATTTTCTAAACTGTTAAAAAAATGTGAACCATATCTATAGTACTTTCTAATTAGCATTTTAACAAAGCAAACAGAATTGAAAATTAAATTTTAGAAATAGTTTTAGTAAATATTACACATTTTGAATAGAAATAGTGTTTATTTCAATAGTAATGTGTTACATAAGGACTTAATCAATGATAGTACCACAGAAAATATAGCTACGCTTGCGTTAGCTATATATTCTGTGATAGTACCTTTCTAAGCAGTCAGCAGTGATGAAAAATAAAGTGATCGTTTTTGATTACGCAGCGTGAGACCTATAGAGGTGTACCTACCATTAGTTAGGAAATGATTTCTTTCCTCAATAAAAACTTTCAGGATGAAAACATTTCAATCGAAACTTGTGGAATAAAGAATTGAAATAGATGTTGCCTCACCTATAATTCGAAAGTGGTTGCATTATAAATGCAATGTTTTTCAATAATTGGTAGATCAGGTCATACACTTTTAAATTTTTCTTAGAAATCCTGTATTATGAAGTTTGTAAAATGGAATGTTTAATTAATATCGACTTAAGATTTTAAAAAGTTAGTATACCTTCAAAGAAAATAATTTCATAGAAACTGGAAAGAACTTGTTATCCCTGTTTGTAGCTACTAGTTGATTTCGAAAAAAATATTTTACATATATTTGTATGTGGAATCACTTTGGAGATGTCGATGAGAATACCACTTCTTTTTTATTCAATTTTTGTTTAAAATGTTGTCGCACTTAAACTTGTTTTGAACTACTTTTGCATAGAGAAATAAATAGGAACAGAGGATAAGTATAAACTTACATATTTTAGCTACTTACTTATTTAAATTTAGAACAGCCGAGCTCTCATTTGAACGTTTAAAATTTTCCAGAGACTGTTGTTACATTTATTATGTTAATCATAGGATCAATGCCTTCAAAATGAGATAAAAAATTTCGCAAAATGAAAACGTGCAAAATCTCGTTTGATTTTCGTCATCTCTTAAAAGAGTTCAATAGTTCAAAGCCAGTTTACAGTTTGCTAATTTGAGAATTTTTGATATCTTAATTTGCCACAAAAATAAAATTATTACGTAATAGTTTAAAATAATAACAAAAAAATTGGAATTTAAAATATTTTGAAAAGAAGTGGAATTTTACATTTTTCATCGTATTCCAATTTTTCTTTAGTTTTATTGGGTTTTTGCCACACTTATGAAAAAATAAAGATTAATTAAATAAGCCTTTGCGCCAACCGGATCAGTCAAGGGTTTATTTTTGAAACTAGGTTTGTGTAACCAAAAAATCTCTCACTGGAAAAGCAGATAAGTAAAAAATAAAAATCACATCACTATCGCGCACTTCCGTATTAGTGACTGTTTCGAAAAACTCTCAAACAAATTTTAAACTGTTAAACTTGACATACGTTTAATATTTTTACTACTATTTTGAAAGCGAAAACAGAGAGTATAATACATTCGGTACGGGATATAGATTTCCTAAAGAGGAAAATGAAGCGCAATTGAAGACATTTATTTGCAACTAAATTGAGTTATACTATACAGGGTGATTGATGAGGAACCTCCAATATTCGAAAGGGGTATTTAGGGGGCAAAAGAGAACAAAAAAAGCTTAATAAACATATGGTCAAATATCAACGGTTACTGAGATAGCAATGAAAATATTTTGATTGCTATTTTTGCGAAAGCTATTTTTATTTGGTATTTTATTTTGAGTAGTTCATGTATTCTAAACCCAACTCACATTAGTGATTACTAATTGTCACATTTATTTTGACGTTTTTGATTTAAACGCTTATTTTATAACTGTCACATTTATTTTTACATGTGCGTTCATTTAGTCGGTATTGTACACACATAATTTCGTAATACCTGCCACATTTAATCATCGAGATTTTTTTTTCTACTCCTTACATGGAAAATACTATTTTACTCCTTCATTTCAGGAAGGAAAGTAGTAATTTTAGACTACTGCATGGACGATGTTCCATTGGATATTAGGCAAAACATGTACTTTTAGCATGATGGTGCTCCTGCCCATTTTAGTCGTGTTGTGATCAATCATCTTAACAATCGTTTCCACAACGTTGGGTTAGTCTAGGTGTTTCCAAAATTGGCCACGAAGTTCAGCAAATTTGAATCTCCTTGATTACTACCTTTGGAAATAGTTTAAATCATTAGTTTATGCAACAAGAGAGGCGCTATTCTATCGGAATGTCAATTGTGCAGTACTCATGCACCGTGCACTTCAACGAGCTACCCGTGCAACGTGCAATCCACAAACGAGCGGATGCATTCGTCGAGGCGGACAGTGGTATATTTGAAAATTGAATTCATTAATTTCTGTTTATTAGCTCTGTAATCAATGTTATAATTTATAATACCTACAGAATAAACACTTTTCTCTACTGATGCATTACAATAATTACCTCGGGTAAAAATATTTTCATTGCTATTTCAGTAACCGTTGATATTCGACCATATGTTTATTAGGTTTTTTCACTTTTGCCCCCTGAACACCCATAAATATTGCCCCCCCCCCCAATCACCCTGTGTACCGTTATATTTCGAAAACAACTAGGAAAGCTTAATGACAAAAAATATGAGTGAATGTTTTTGTTTTATTTGATTCTAAATGACCTTCGTGTTTTGCTCATCACACTTTGCACGGAAAAAAGTCAGTTTGTGAGAACCAACCCTTGATTGATTCTTGCAACGCTAGGGTTAATTTATAATGCAACTGACTTTTTATTTTTAGGCTTGAAAGAAAAACACTTTTATTTTGATATTAATTACCTATAAGAACTATTGATAGAACTAGGAAAGATGTAACGTTAGTGAGCTTAAATTATAACAGAAATATTTAGTTTCAGTGACCAACTATTTATGTCACAGTATTACTACGTATTTGTTAATATGTTTATGGAAATGGAATTTGGCGAGAAAGTTTTCATATCGTACATATATCATTACTGTACCAGATAGTTTACCTGCATTTGCTACTTAATTCCGCAGTATTTTCATAACAATTAATAGCCACTCCCATTTGTATTAATTTCACGGTATGATCTAAGTATATCTATTATTAATCGGAATATTTAATTCAAGAAAAACTAGAGAATAATGTCCATTATCATATTTCTTTGTACGCCTTTTCAAAGTTGGTCATGGCAATTATAAAATTACAATTTATAATTGGAAAACGACTTGAATTCCAGTTTTTCTCTCGTACCTGGCTACTGGTACTAATTCTAACAGACTGCTACTAGTGCCAGGTATCTCTTTGTTACTACCTCTGCTGCTACTATGCAATCGCTGAACAGCCATCTTATCGTAATGAAATTTACAATCTTTATGTGTTTTCTTATACATTTGTTAATTTCCTGTTGGATCAATACATTGCTGTTTGAAAATAAGTACCTAGTCTCAATATTTTGAAACAAAACATAGGTACAATTTAAAACCGATGTTCATTTGGCAAATTATAAAATGATATCTCATCGGGATAAGTATCCAATATATAAAATACTTTAGGTTTTTTTTTAATATATATTAATTTTGTTCATGTGTTGACAATTCGAATTATTTGACCGTTTAAACCATAAAAACAGTACCTTATTTGTATAAATTTAGTATTTCGCACACATCCGGACTTTTCCGGTACGCACGCCAATGGTCAGTTACTTCGGTCAATTAAATGTGTATCTTTATTTGAAATAAACATTGTTTTCATAATATAAATTTTAGCAAGTAGATTATGTGTGCTTTTAACACTAATAATCTATGTGAAACGGTATGTAGTGATGAATTATAAATAATCCTTGCAATTATGGTAGTAATATACAGGGCGGCCAAATGCCATTTTCAGGTACTTCGTCAAGATTGTAGAAAAACGCTCAGACCCGTCGATTTTAGATTAAAGGGGGACATTCTTTGCTGGTATTTTTGACTCCGCCACTTTCACCCCCAAGCAAGGGTAAGCATCACCACAAAATTTTTAAATGGCATTGAAAGTTGGGTAATATTTATTTTGAAAGCTCTTACAATTCTCTTTACAACAGACTTTAAATAATTCCGTCCAATACTTTGAAAAAAATTTACGTTTTAAAATTTAAATTAGTTTAGTTGCTTACTTACTTGATTAAATGTTTAAACTGATAGCCGCTCGTTTCCATATAAGAATAAAGATTTTGTTCGAAACGTTCGCGTATATTCTGAAGCATTTCCGGAGTGATTCGACGGCATTCGTCTACGATTCTTTGGCGCAAATCTTACAGCGACGCTGGCTGCGTTTTATAGATTTTACTTTTTAGGTATCCCTACAAAAAAAAAATCAAGATGCGATAAATCCGGTGATCGTGGAGGCCACTCAATGCTGCCCCTTTTCTCAATCCAATTCCGTGGAAACCGTTGGTCCAAATACTGACGGACAATTAACGCATAATGCGGAGGCGCACCGTCCTGTTGAAAAATCAAATGATCTTCATCATACTCTGGAACATTTTCAATAATATCAGTCAAGGCAATTACATACATTTGCCCAGTCAAATTACCATGTAGAAAAAAAGGTCCCATCAGCCGGTTACCGAAAATTCCAGCCCATACATTAAATTTTTCCGATTGCTGCATATGCACCTCGTGAAAAACTCTTGGGTTTGAATCTGATCAATAGCGGCAATTGTGACGATTTACCGTCCCGTTCAAAACTGCATTCTTCAGAAAAACAGATGTTAAAAAGGAACTGTGGATCGTTTCCTGCTAGCTTCTCACTCATTATTTCGCAAAATTGCAGGCGGCGGTCATAATCATCCTCATAGAAATGGACTAAATGTATTTTGTATGGATGGAATTTATTCTTTTTCTAAATGGCTTGTACGCTAGTTCGATTGATCTCAGACACAGATACCAGCTGCCCCGTACTTAATGTAGGATCAAGATGAACTTGTCCCAAAACTGCAACTTCACTAGCTTCATTAACTATAGGTTTTTCAATTTCTCGTTGTTTATTGGCGATCCCTGTCTCTTGAAATTTTGTTTACTAACTCTAGAACATCCTTCCTCCTGACATGTCGATCTTGATGTTGTTCATTAAATAACTGAGCTGTTCTATTCACACATTTATTGTTCATAAAGTAAAACGAAATGATATCTATCCTTTTCCCAATGGAATAAACCATAGTGTTCAATTTTCAAAAACACAATTAAATAAACTACCAACCAACGCTTCCATATAATACTAGAAAATAAATTTGGAATCCACTAATTTTACGTTCGTTGTGTGTATAGTATTAATTTCTGTTTTTTTACAATTGTGTTTTTTTTGCGAAAGTGATAACAAATCGCCAAAAACCAATGTAACGCAGGAAATACTAAATTTATACCATTGGCGTACTTAACTCGAATCACATTTTTACCGTTACTAATTGTTTGTACATAAGTTTAAAATCAACATTCTTATTAAGTATTGGGGTGATGCTTACCCTTGCTTGGGGGTGAAAGTGGCGGAGTCAAAAATACTAGAAAAGATTGTCTCCCTTTAATCTAAAATCGACGGGTCCGAGCATTTTTCTACAATCTTGACGCAGTTCCCGAAAATGGCTCTGTTTCGTTTTCATCTGGCCACCCTGTATAAAATATGTAAGTAGTATATAATTTAATGAAACTGGTAAAAAGAATAATTTATAAGGGATAGAAAAATGAATCTATATATCTAATCAGGTAATCATATACCTTAAAATCTGTATAAAAACTTTATTAAAACAAAATGTTTCCATTAATATACAGGAAAATACGTCAGGAATATCCCGGAGGTTAATCTACAGATAATATAATATTACGTGGTTTTCAAACGAAAAATGAATAATTTAAGTTTGTATAGCCATAATTATTTAATTGCTGACGTTTTCATTTTTAATTTGATTTGTCTGATGAATATTAAAGTATTATAAACAAATTTAATTTTTAGTAATACATGTGACGAAGTAGTGTCCTCAAATTTCTACATATAAATGTATTGAAGTAAATGGTAGCTATTATGAATATTTGCCATAATAATTGTTGCCTCCAAAAAACATCTATACTGAATTTTAAGTAAGACCTTTATGGTTATTTTTATTACATTTATTGCAAATACTATGTCTTATCTGTGACATTTTATTAGATTTGAATTGGCATGTATATTTATCATCGAGCAGTGCGGCCAAGGTATATTCACCCTTTACCCTTCAACCTCCACCAACCTGCAGTGCGGCGTCAGATTAAAAGTGTTCCTCCTAATTAAATGTAAAACTTAATAGGTTTACTTTAATATTTCTAAATCGTTCTAACAATACAAGAAATACAAAATAAAAACTTTAATCAGTTCTATTAGAATATTTCGTAAATCGTTATTTAATGTTTCTTAAAACTTGAATGGTTGGAGAACATTTTTATTGTTTTCCACGTTGGTTGGCTTTCATTAAAGGAAAATCTGTTCCTGCTTGATTTAAATATACCCCAAAGGACGATTCATTCTGGAATGGATCATTAATAACACTTAATCGCTTAATGTACTTGCTTAATTATTAAGATTAAGTAAATAAATCTACCTGAATTAAATGTTTCAAAAATAATATTTTATTGGTTTTATTAAACAATTTCATATTTACCTGGGTTGCAAAAACGATTAGGGAAGAACTGAAATTATGCATAGAAACCTTTAATATTGTCATTATTAATAAAAAACTAAACTAAACAACTTAATTAAACTTGGTAGAAACTGATTTTAAAGCAAAACAAAAAAGTAATTAAGTAGGTTCTGATTCATTTTTGATAATCTAAAATAAATTCAAATTTATCTGACGTAATAGTTGATATTTAAAAAAAACGAGCCCAAGGGTCTTTCCTTATTAAATGGGCACACTGCATAAAGTATTACTTTTGAATTACCTATTGTTATTTAGCATTTGATATTTTATTATGTTAAGATAGAGGTTAGCATCTGTAAAAAGTATCAGAATGTGCAATATATTAACTTTTAAATTTGGAATTGTTTGTTAAGAATATGTATAATCTGTAAATAATGAATACGTGATTCTAAAAAGTATATATGCTTATTTCAAAATTTTAGCATTTACTTACTTAATAATAAGGCTGATATTATAAAAATAATAAATAAATAAAAAGAAGTCAATAATAATGTATTATTTAGAAATAATGGAAACCGTGTGTCATACCTCTATCTTTCCTACGACTAATTTTTTTAATATTAACACGTGAAATACATTTATGACCTGATTTATTTCCTGTATAGTTATTTACTAAGTATAAATAAATACAAGCACAAGGACGACGGCGTTAAATCGCTTTCACTTACTTAATTCTTGTTCTGCTGCTAAACAAAAATAATACTGAAACATTTTAATTCAGTCACCCTTATTTTTTATCAGCTAATCACTATATTGTTTACATTTATTGCGTTAAATATAATATTAAAGTTCTGTTTACACATATGTATTTAAATTTTTGCAACGCAATAGGATTTTTTGAACATATATACGTAATTATACTTCCTTTCTCAAGTACCAGGATGAAACTTATTAATTTTATAAGATACAAAAAAGTGAAAAATATTTTATAATTAGAATGTAGCAATAATTAATTAATGTAGTTAATTCATTTGATTACGTTTTTGAATCAATAGTTCAAATAAGTTTTTTTCAAATTAAATATTTAGGTAATAAAGTGATAATCAACATGGATTTTTTCGGGGTAGATCTGTTATTACTAATTTAATGCTTTTTTTACAAATTAATCTTGAAGCTATTGCACATAGGTAATAAAATACAGGTGGACGCTGTGTATACCGACTTTTTAAAAGCATTTGACAAATTACATCATCTGACACTATTAAAGCTAGAGAATTTCAATATTGATGGCGAATTGCTTTGCCGATTGAAATATTATATCGGTAATAGACGTCAATGTGTTACATTGAACAATTACTTTTCTGAGTACCATAGTATAACCTCTGGAATACCACAAGGCCCTCATCTTTTTTGTTTTTTTATAAACGGCATTGGTTCCAGCTTAAAATATTCAAATTATAATTTATTTGCTGATAACCTTAAATTGTCAGAGTCAACATTTTTTCAGATTAAATGAATATTACAGTTTTCATAAACTTTTACTTAATACTCATAAATGCCATAGAATATCATTTTCTAGAAAAGAATTTAATACCTATTGCTTACAATTATACTTAGTAAATTTATCTTTTGAGGCACTTGTTTATTCAATAGGACAAAAAGCTATGAGAATTCTAGGTTTTATATACGCAATACAAAGCTCTTTTTTAATTATTATAATAATAATAATATCTCTACCTCTCATTCTAATCACAGGGATTAGCCCAGAAGTCGGAGACTTGTGCGGGAGAGGGGGCGGCATATTATTAAGCAGGCCGCATTTGCGCCCAGGAACGTATAATGCATTAGTTGGAAGTAAATTGGAATATGGTAGTTTTTTATAGAGCCTTTTATTTTATATTTCAAATACAGACATGAAAACGTTCAGAAAAGATTTGTTGATGTCCTCAATTATAGGTTTAATAGAAATATACTTATATCATGAACCATATGCAATATATTACAAGCAATGATTTTTTGTAATGCAAGTTCAATAAACTGCATACAATGTCATCACGAAAGATTCTCTCATTTTGAAAAACCTGAGGAACTCTAATAAGAATATTTGTATTTTTTTTTTAAATATACAAAGCACTTACTGTATTAATTTATTATAGAAAATCATACTTTTATCGTCCTCTATTTATATTATGTGGGCATGTTTTATCTTATCTTAAGGAAACGGCTAGAATATAGATAATATTCATTATATATAGACTTCTTTCATTTGTAACAGTTAATTCAATATTTAATGTTGGTATAATAAACTAATAAAGAGGACAGTTATAAAAAACGGACGCTAAAGAAATGTTTGTAAATTATATGATAAATATTTAATATGTCCATTTTTTTAATATATACACAAGATGTAACAAAAAAGCAGGTCAATCTATTAACTGCATATTTTTGGCGGTAAAATATAACGAGTTACTCTAACCTATATATAAAATGCTCCCACAAAAGATACAGAGTGTTGAAGTTAAATTTTTAAAATTTATTTTTCTCGATAACTTTGTAAATTTTTCACGTTTAAGTTTGAGGTTTAATAGATACTCCTCGTGATTAACGAAATTCTCTCAAAAGTATTATTGTAAGCGACGCTTAAAAAACAAAGGTAGAAACTGCTCCTCCCATTTTATTTACTTACGCCCATGGACATTTTTTCTCGATAGATGCAAAATTTTATTTAGATTATTTTATTACTCTTGATAATTTTCTGTAAAACTCTTAATCAAGATAAATTTGATTTTTGAATCATGTAAGGTTAGCGAAGCATAGAATGGGATTCACTTAATAATATTTTTAAATTTCAAATTCCAAAGAAACACCCAAGGAACAATTTGTATATATTTTACCGAGGTTTTAAATATTTGATAACTGTATTTTATACAAAGTGTTTCTGAACACAGGGCTAGCC
The DNA here is from genome assembly GCA_037114965.1 of Monochamus alternatus. Taxonomy (NCBI): domain Eukaryota; kingdom Metazoa; phylum Arthropoda; class Insecta; order Coleoptera; family Cerambycidae; genus Monochamus; species Monochamus alternatus. Next base: position 39,877,001 of record CM073426.1, read on the forward strand.
AGCATTACCATTTTTACACAAACTAATGTTTACTAAGAAAAATTAAAACGGTATTTAAGAAATAGATTAGTTAAACACTAAGTAATGCATAAGCTGCCTTTTATAATTAGAGAAATTCTAATACTTTTGCCTAAATATTTCAACAATTTTTCCAAATAAAAAAAGTAGTTGTAAGGAAAATATGTAACTATTCAGAGACCACCATACTCTCTTAATTTTAGTTATATTGGATTTCAGTTCAGTCGATGAGAATATTAATCGACTGAAAAGATCGTCTTATAAATGAGCCTGAATAGTTTTGGCAAAAACAAGTTTTTCAAAATATTAGATTTTTAGTAATTAGAAAAGCCTGTTTATTCATTTCTTAGGCAGGCGGACATGTAGAGCAATAATTAGTAAACTAAAATATGGAATTAGTTGATTATTATGCTAATACTACTGTGTTAAATTAAATTGTTGGTGTATATTAAAGCGTGTTTAACTAAATTTTTCGTGTTCATTTCGAGTAATAACAGACTTTAAAAAATTATAACATTGGAAGGACTTTTCCATAGAGGTATCAAAAAAATTGGAGTTTCAAAGTATTCCCTCTGGACTCTAGTGTCTACATTTGTTTTTTATGTGTTATTTACAATGATACTTTAAGAATTTTGTCAACTGCAAGAAATATCTCCATTAAATTTTCAAACTGGTACATACAAAATTGACAAAGATATTGCAGAAAATAATTTTAAAAGTTCAACTTTATCACCCTGTATTCTTTAAGGGAGACATTCTTGTATATAAGTAAGTAAGGTTAAATTCTTATATTTTATTATCAAAAAAATGCAGCTAATGGTATGACTTGTTTTTTTTTGTTAGAATCTGTATAACACACCATTAACATAATGTCAAATATTATGACTGCGCAAATACGTATTAGCTAAAGCTACCAGTCATGTTAAGGATTTAGTTTTGTTATAGATATAAGCATCCTTAAAATTAGTGTTGGGATCACTCGAGTGAAAAATAACTGATTATTCGGTTATTACAATAACCGAAATCACTCGGTTATTAGTTATATGAATAACGAATATTTTATTTGATTTGTTTTACTATTCCGTAAGGAATCTTGCCACCTTTTCAAATGCGCAAGTAAGGATAATTTTATCTTTTTATATTCTCATGTAAGGACATTCTTTGCTTTGTCGAATAGCACATCAATTTACGTCACATTTGATTTTTTTTTTACATATTTTGTCTCTTTATGTCCCGATAATTAAATTTTAATATGAATTAACAAATTTTTTGTATACCTAACCCTCTAACTGCATTGTGTAATGCAACATATATTGTTATATATCTTATATTTACATCGTTGTATTATAAATATATAAATATACTCATACAAAAAGTATATATTTAAAATAAAACATTTAGTTATCAATCGGTTTTTGAAATTACTTACATACTCAGTATTCGGTTATTGAAATAACTCGGTTTTTCCCAACACTACTTAAAATTCTGTCCTAAATTTAATTACTTTTTGGAAATTATCTTCGAGTATCTATAGGGTCTTTATATTTTGTAACAAGACCAATAATAATTATTAAATAATGTAAAAAATTGTAATCATTATTTGTTTCAAAAATATTTGTTGTCATATTTTAATAATTTCCTATATAAAAAAGTTAGGCAATTTTACTTTCCTAATATCGTTAAAGGCAACAATGTTATACACTCAAATATATCTTTTCCGTATAACGAACATTTATATATACCTGGATTAATGTTTTCTTTTTTTTTAGAACCCTTCCTTCTCGATGAGAAAATGTTGCCTATTTTGGATGAAGTGGAACCACCACGTGCCATAGCTGTTCCCATACAAATGGTAAAATCGGAATATAATAAGGCACCTGACACTCAATACTTGCTGAAAGAATTTGAAACAATGTACGACGTGGTGGAATTTACTCATGGCACTTTAACACCACCCCAAAGTCCCCCAAGTGGGCAACGAAATCTGACCACTTTAGAACCACTTCTTACTCCAACAGCCTATTCTGTCATTCCAGAGAATAAATTAACAGTTTTTTCCGTACCTGAAAAGCAGCTGCTGCCCGATGTTCCTTCAGTACCCTTTGGTCATGAAATGACCTACCCACCACCTGTTACCCCTCAACCGGATATTGCACATGAGCTTGCAGTAGTTGATGAACTAGTACGTACTCGTGTGGAAGATATGCAGTGGAGCAGTGGTAGTAGCAATCCCGGATCTCCAGGGAGTAGCAGCACTAGTAATTTTGGGGATTGTTCCTCTGACGATCCGGAATGGGTCCCAGAAACGATTAATTCATATACTAATGATGAGACTGTTGCTAAAACTCCACGCAAAAAGTCTAAGCCATACACTAAGGGTGCGCCTGAAGACAAGAAGGTCCGCAAGAAGGAACAAAATAAAAATGCTGCCACTAGATACCGCCTCAAGAAAAAAGCAGAAGTTGAGGAGATTTTAACGGAAGAAAAGGGACTGCTGAACACAAATTCAGATTTAAAGAATAATATCACTGATTTGCAACGCGAAATTAAGTACTTAAAAGGTCTTATGCGTGATCTCTTTAAAGCCAAGGGTCTTATCAACTAACAAACACACTTTATTAAAATATTTGTTTTTTTTTTATGAATAAAATGTGCTATATTTTATAGGATTCCGATATCACAAGTTGTTTGATAGAACGTAGATGTGCTAGGAAAGATTTTTAAGGTTATTTTTAAGTATACTGGCAAATCAAATATTTGGATTTTGCTAATCCAAGTATGTGATTTTGCCTTGCTTTATTTTTAATTCTATATATGCTTCAATTTATACTTTTTAACGTAGTTCTTAATTCACATACTAATAAAGGATGAATTTAGGTGGGAATATTTTTTGTTCTATTATTTCTTAAAACCTTTCCATTATTAGTGTAACTAAAATTGATACTGGTAAATAATTTGGAAATTATATTTGACATGAAATTGTCCAATTGACAAGGTTATCATAATGTTTTTATGTTTATAAAAATTTGTTTGAGTTTGAATCCGAATGTCCGGCACAAGAATTAGTTTTTTTATTTATTTTTTCCAAATATGAATAAAAAAATATATTTCATATATAAGATTATTATATTTGCCATTTTGTGCTTTTTAAGTAAATAAAACTTAAAACAATATTAATTTTTCATAATATATCAACATTGTCAACAGCGATCAATCCCTGGATTAATATCTAACCTCGAAATCGAAATTTTATTCCGAGATTGACAAATCTATTCATTGACTCATGGCTGGGGGCATTGTGAAGACAAATATGGTTAAAAAACAAATTTAAAAAGCCAACAGTATATATATATTTATACAATATATAATAAAAAATAAAGGAATTCAATAATAAAAACTATTTTGTTTAAATCGAGTTGTTAATGAAAGCAAATTTTTTCCAGGAGCAATATCCTAAAAAGTAAGTTTACCAATAAGAGTAAAAAAATAAGGAGTGTAATTTTCCAAATAGTAGCTGGAGTGGGGAGATACTTTAAAAATCAAACAAAATTATATAAGGGAAAAAACAACAATCTTTGTGGGCGATAGAAAATAATGTTGTACTTAAATCTTATTGAAAGTTCTGCAGCTTTAACACCTTCAATATTTACTCCTATAATATTCTATTTTCATTTTTTTTCAATGTAAAATAACCATGTTTTAATGTTTTTTGTCATTCTTGATGTAGAAGTGTTTTTTTTTTCATAATAAAAAGACATTTACAAACTAACAATTTTTGTTTAAAATTCTATAAAAAAATATAAGTACAAAATTGTCTGAGCAGATCTATGTCAATTTTAGCTTATAGGACGCAATATACATATTAATAATAATTTGTGACTGGATGAAAGCGTCTATTACAATGTTACAAAGATAACAACAATGATCTTTTCAATTTTTATTTATAGATTCTATTATAGAAAATATAATAATAATACCTCGTATTTCTTTATTTTTACTATATTTTGAAAATACTATTATCAAATATTTGTAGCTTCTCTCATGTAGTAGTACATATATGTTATAACTGGACACAGCTTTAGCAACAAATTTAAGGATGGATAAGAAAAAAAATATAAATTTCCTGCGTTACGATTTCTAAAATTTATTAGTATTTCATTTTAATGAAAATTACTAATATTTGAATTTGACTAATGACTATTTGAGTTTTCGTGTTTAGACAAGCGCAAGGCAATAAAAAAAATTAATTTGTATGGTAAAGTTTTATTACTACCAACCACCATTGTGTTTGAAAATGGCACATTTCAAAGCTGAAATTGGTGGCACAAAATAACTAAGTATTTATATTAAATTTACTTGTTTTTTACTTTTACACTGACACTTATTTTAGTATAGGATTTTTCTGATTCCTAAATATGAGCTCGTCTTTTATTCTTAACCCTCCACCTGCAACGTGCTGTAGAAGTAAAATTCTTGCAACATCGGTTTGAGAGACCGATATGTAAAAAAAGTCAAATAATATTGTCAGTTGTTATTTTTTTTGCGATAACAAGTCTGTTATACATCTTTTATTAAGCCTCGCTAAGTTTTTGATACATTTTATTATACTTTTGTGGCACAAAATAACCATGTAATTATACATACCATAGAACAGCATTATATTTGATAATGGGCATGCATAAAACAAAATAATATTTTTCAGTTAAAAAACTTCTAGGAGGATTAATTTAATGTACAAACTAAATAAAAAAAATATGTTTTATTCATATAAGTACATTTAGACTAACATTCATAACTGGAACTACTCATTGGTATCTTCCCCTGTATAACAGTCATGACAAATTCCATAGAGGTGTTCTAAGCAAAGAAACCGGCTACATTTTAGGCATTTGTACCTGGTTTTTCTATTTTTCTTGGACGAACATAGCAGCATTTTCAGCTTCTTTTCCACATATTTCCTGAAGGCACAATCGAATTGTATGTGGAAGTCTCTTATTTGTAGATCTTCTTGAAATATGATCCTGAACAAGCTCATATCCTAACTGCTCTAAAAATTTTCGGCGTCGAATTGATGTTTGGTTGTTGCTCTTGAATACTATGCATGAATTAATACCTGCCACATTCAAAAGTTCATAAAAAACAACAAGTGGCCATCTTGCTCGTGCACAGTTGTAAGCTTCAGACATTTGGTCCACTACATCAACACCACCTTTTGTGTGATTATAATCTACGATCATTTCAGGCTTTCCAGTTGTTGTATCCAATTTATCATCATGGTGCATCGTTAACAAAACAATGACACATTTGTTCTTACGTGGAACGTAGGACGCTAAAGTGGACGTTTCGTCAAAGGCAAACATTGAACTCTTCTCTGGTCTTTGGGTCATAATAAATTCTGAAGGTATCTGTGGCTTATTCGTGCGCATTGTACCTATTATTGTCAGGCAGCAGCTTTACTTGTAAAAAAATTGTCCATTGCTTCCACGGACAGGTTCACATAACCGGCAAACTAGTGCAAGATTCGTATTGTCAACAGCAAAAGGTCCTTGTGGTTGTTTTCCCAAGTATACTTCTAACTTGATTACATAAAATAATTTAGCATCAACTAAGGCATAAATTTTTATACCATACCGATTTGGCTTGCTTGGTATGTATACCTCGAATGCACAACGACCCCTAAATGAAGCTAATATTTTATCTATAGTTAGATAAGCTGAAGGATTATAATTCTTGGGTAAATTTGATACAAACTCGTCAAAAATCTCACGAAATGCAGCAAATTTGTCAAAACTTTGTCTTTCAGTTCTTGTGTTTTTTTGGTCAAAACGAATGTGGGTCTCTAAGAGAAACTGAAATCTTCTTTGGCACATTGTTAATCTAAATATTTCCATCGCCATCCCATTGCCTCTAAATAAATCTTCAATATTTTGACGGCCACTTTTGTTAGCACCAGAAATGTATAATAGACCAATAAAGGCTTTCAGTTCTATTAGATCGGTGGTGTTGTGAGTCCTTAAGCCCTTAGTGTCATATGATTTAGATCGGATGTACTCATTCGTGTAGAAAACTATTTTTTCTAACATAGTGTTCGTCATGAAATAGTCCCATATTTCATATGCTTTTCTTTTCAATTTAATTTCGCCCTTTGGCCCTGGTAAATGAGGCACTATGTTCATCGAACGTGTTTTCACATTTGTTTTGTAGGCAACATATTTTTCGCCACTTTGAGCCGTCTTTAGAAACAAAATACGGAGTTTTGTGCCGTTCCTGGCACTCATTCACCAAATTTCCGGCATCTTCATTATCAATATCGTGCTCTGAATCCGTATGTTCAAGTTGCTGCTCTGTTTCATCTTCTGAGAAACTCCCATCGCCATCTAAGGGGACTGTTTCATCATCCTCTTCCATCAACATTTCATCTACTAATTTTTTGGAGCCGTGCTTGGGTTTCCTCATATGTTATATTTGCAAATTCTATCGAAAAATACTACTAATTATAATCTATTCAAAATTAATAAATTTTTTGGTCTTACCTAAAAATCGTGCACAAACTGTAACCTCGGTCTGAAAGACCGAAACGGTGATTCGCCGAAAAACTAACTGGGTAAAAGTGCTAACGTTAAGAAATCTATGTGTAGACTGAAGCTTAAGGAATACCTAGACGGGCAAGTTGATACACGCATGCGCCTTTGTTCACTTCAGAATAATTCTACAGATCGGTGTGAGAGACCGTATGTTGCAGACGGAGGGTTAATATCGCGTTTAAATATTTAATATTTCAATTTGTACCGCAAGACAAACTGCAATAAAAATTGATATGTTTTGAAGAAATATAAAATAATATTTTTGGAAAAATTATTATGAAAAATTAAATTTCTTATACGATGTTAGGTATGTTAAACTAAGTCTTTATGTTTTCCATTTGTTTTTAAAAAATGTCATTTACATATTATTACTTTTTTAGCATAAGATTTGTTTTTTTTCTGAAGATGGGTATTACGAAACCCGAAACGTACGTAAAAGTTATTGTTGTTTTTTCCCAAATGACCTACTATTCCAGAATGTTGAATCTATAACAAATATTTACCATCTTTTTGGAATTAAAGTTGGCTTGAAAGGGCAATAGACGTTTAAAATAACAAATAATATCCCAATCTAGACTAAGGTCCTGCTTCAATACTACCAGGTTCACCATTAGTATTGCTAGATCCTATAATACTGCAAGGTCCTAGATGCTGCCAGGTACCACCTTATGCACTGCTACTGTATTATACACCTACTCCTATAGGTGAGAGGCCCTTTTCATTTCCTTAGTCTTGTAATTTTAATGGCAAAAGATTTGTTTCTTTACTTTTTGCAGACAATTTGCAAGTTTTCTTTTGGTAAAGCTGCAAATAGAAGCAATAATGTTCTAATATGAAAAAATGAATTAACTATTCACCAACTTTTATTATAAAATTTCCTAAATTATATCTAATCCAGTTTATCCATATTTCATCGACAATTTTACTGAAAGTAATCTCCTGAAATATATCACTTCTACTTAATTCAACAAAACCCATATTTTTAAACATGTTTATACTTATTGTATTAACATATGAAATTTTTACAATAAATTGTTTTACACCTAAGGTATCAATAGCATACATAAACATAAGCAACATGGCCTCCCGGCCACATTTTTTTCCCCTTGCCCATTTCTCAGCAATCATAATTTCGGCCTCTGCACATAATCTATCATCAGCATTAGCAAAGAATAAGTTTGTATCTCCAATCATTGCCACTAAAAATTTTATTTAGTTTTCAGAAAAATAAAATAATTAAGTTACCTATTTCATTTCCTGTTGACTCTTCATATTTTGATTTATCCAATACAATAAAAGTACACTCTAAAAAGACATGTAAATTATTTAAATAAATTAGGAAAGGGTTAGTAAATTTTATACTAAACTATTTTCATCCATGAGCCACGATTTTTGCATTGCATATTCCTCTTCCAAAGAAAGAGGTTCTGAAGCGGTCAACATTTGAAGTTCTTCCGATTTCATCCATTCGTGATACCTAAAGACATTTACTGCTTATAAACAAAATGCAAAATTTTATAAAAAATTATAATTACTTTAATACATGTTCTTCTTTATACGGTACTAGAATCACATTTTTGCCAAAGATAATAGTATTTTTATTAATATACATTTTATTTTATAGAACTTTTAGGTTATCTTCTTCTTCTTCTTCTTTTTATGGCCTTCGTCCAGGGGACATTATTAGTTTATAAAAATATAGACAGATATTCTGTGATAGACAGCGTCGGTTCATGAACAGGTCACGTGACAGGTCCCGCGTTGCCTAAGGTCTCAAACCTAGAAAAAATATAGACTGTACCAGTGTCATATTGCCGGCGACCGCAAATTCATGGCTGCCCTAAAAGGTCCAGATTCGCTAAAACTTAGTTTTTATGCCAATTTACGTTGGTTGTATTGTAGCGTGAATTCATTTGTTTACTGTGATTGGTCACATTCATGTCACATTCTTTAATGACATTTAAAATGACAGCAAGTTAGTTAATTTCAGATTGCAATGTAGCCATCATATTTGCACAACCGCCAACATAAAGCAAATAAAATATCCATTTTCTGGACCTTAGGTCCCTAAAAAACGCGGCACCTGTCACGTGACCTATATCATGAACCGACGGAGTCTATATTTTTTCTAGGTTTGTGATGTCCTCTAACCTCTACAAGTTAAAGATAAACTTAGTTATATCCTTGACTATATACTCAAGGCTTATATAGAAGGTGGTTCTTTAGAGTAGTCACCTCTTAAAGATATTTTGAATTATAATCAAATAACTATAGATAATATTACTGAATGAATATGCAGGGGATTTTGAAATTTGAATATTTGATGTTTTTACTTTCATATAATGTACCTATGTACTACATCAAATGCTGATTGAAATCTATGGCTTTTTATTAAAATTAACTGCTCCATGTTACCTAAACAACACTGATTGATCAGTTGTCAACTCAACAGTCAAGCAAGTAGTCACAGTTTCACTGGGAGGCTACTGCGCAGACCATGTGAGTATGGAATGCGATCTAACGCGTAGCCGTCTTTTCGAATATTCGTCACGGTAGAGTAGCAAACAACCATTCGCAGTCTTTAGGGGTTTCAACAACGACGGTAACCGATAACAGTTCCAGTTCCCAACAACGGCGTTTGGAAAATAACGTAACAGTGAATATATTATAATAGTATAGCTCCTTTATTTATAATTTTACATGTTTTCAAAAATACTTAACAATGTATGTGACACTTATTTTGGTACAACAATTAAATAAGAGAATTAAATGTACTAGAACAGTTAGGGAGGTGGCTACGCGACGTTTCGGAAGGCCACCATTATCAGAAGAACGGTTCCGACCGTATCAGTCTTAATATCAACAATAGGAGCCGAAATCAATATATGGGCGGGCCCAGAGATACTGATAGCAGGTCTATCTCCACCGAGCCTAGCCTAAGAACAATCAGAGCAGGTCAAAGAATCACGGCTAACAACCAGAAAATGACTATGTATCAAATGTCTGTTTACTTTTTTATTTATGTTTTTATTGTTGTAGCTTGTCTTAAAAGTCAGCTTTTGTCAGTGTATTTGTATTTTGTGTCGATAATGTAGAGAACCTTTCGCTGTATGTGTAGTCCATAGATATGTCTACGTCTATTATAAAGTCAGCGTCGGTATTCATGGTTTGTGAGTTTTGTGTGTTTGAGTATATGTGTGTGTAACAGTCCGTTTTAGAGTACCCTTTGCGGAGACGTACGTCTGGTTTTGTGTTTTTTGTCTGTGTTGCAATTAGGGAAAAACAGGAAAATTAACTTCATAACTAATTAATTGTAATAAAAGAGGTACTCACCCTTCTGATCGGGTAAATTGTGAGGCTTCCACTTCGCGATGTTGCACTTGGCACCATACTAAACTTCACTCGTCACTAGCGTCGCTGCAGGCGCACGTCCTCTCGCTCCGCTGGTAGTCTACTAAAAAAAATTAGTTTAACATCAAAATGACGGAAATATGATTAATTGCATTGCCTATAAATTACGTGATTTTGTGTTGCTACTGTAACTCGGCGATGTTAACATTTAAAAATTAGTTTCCCTACCTAACATTTAACCTTTAATATTTTACTAAATAAGCACAAAATTCCCTACGCACCTCGCAGCGACCAATAATTGATAGCCACTGTTGCCAATTTAATTCAAATTTATAGAAGGTTAGTGTAGGGTTAGTGTAATGTGTAAATAAAACAAAAATCGATGATAACATGAATCGAACTATTTTTATTTCGAGGTTTTAGAAATGAATTCGTATAAAATAAAAGCAACGTTCCTAAAATAAGAATAACAAAACAAACACTATTGTTAATAATTAAACAATGTTTGATGTTATAAAAGGAAAACATTCTATTGTTTTCCCCTACAAATTTGATATAAAATTTCTGACTGTATTTCCCTATTTTGAGACAATTTCCTTATAACTAAGTCAAATTCCCTACACGTTAACATCACTGCTGTAATTACGTCGTTCTCTGAAGGTGGCATTATGGGACGTCCAGTAACTCTACTCTAATGATGCAACTTTTAGTTCATAACCACAGTACCACAAATTTCTAGGTTTGTGTTCATAACAATGGGCGTATTCAGACCACTGAAATGTACGATATGGAATGCGTAAAGTCCATTGCGCATCCAAATAAAGGTACCAAACCTAAGGGCAGACAAAAGGAGCCACATGAAACTCAGAAAAGACATACTTCATTGGTTATGTATGTGGGTGCGAGAGAGACAACCTTCTGCACGTACGATATGAATTGTGTTCTTAATTTCCTATTATTTTGTTTGTAAACACGTCATTGGCGTACAGTGTGGTTCCTTCTTTTATCTTGTATCTCGTGTGTTATTCCTTGTGTAATTGGTTTTGGTGTTATTGTTGGAACATGTCATGTTTTATAAGGGACTGTAAAATTAACCAGCATATAGCACGAAATAATTCTTCATATCCAGAATTCAATTTCAGAATCAGCTAAGCCCCCACTGCTCCGCCATTGCTAGAGGCACAAAACAAAATATGGCGCTGATCATGAATAATCCATTCGCGCAGCTTTTAGCGCATTCCAGTCATCATAATATAAAATTACATTTCAGTGAATACGCCCAATCTGAATCTGATACTGACAATCAAGCACAGTAAATATAATAGTATTTTGATATTATATATTCAGTGTTTATGGTTTAGTATTAGTATTCTGTGTCCTAGATAAAATATTCTGTGTTCTATGGTATAGTAGTGGATGATGGAAGAATGAGAATATGATATATATGTAACATGTAAACAAATAGAATAGGAAATAAGAGGTTTATTTTAAAGGATTTCTAAAATTTTATTCTAATCTATTTAAGAATAGTACCTAGTGCTTTAATATTTATTTAAAAATGGGACGAAGATCTATAAACACTACCAAAAGTGGTAAATATATGAACCCCACAGACCAAGCAAGTAAGTTTTTAAATATTTATAGGTTAATTTATTTTAAATAATTGATATCTTTTTCGTTTTAAGGAAAAGAGGCTCGAAAGCAAGAATTAAAAAAGAATAAGAAACAACGTCAAATGGTAAGAGCTGCCGTTTTAAAGGGAAAGGATCCACAACAGATTTTAGAAGAAATGGAAAAAATTGACCAAATGGGTTAGTAATCTTTGATCACCCATGTTCCAATTTATCTCATACTAATTGCATTTTTCAGAGTATAATGTAAATCAACCATCTCCATTAAATGAGAAAGTTTTAAAGGATAAGAGAAAGAAATTACGAGATACTTTGGAAAGGGTTTTAATTATGTATGTAAGTATTTTGAAAGATATTTGTTACTGCTAGTTTTACCAGTTTCATTTTTACTTTTCAGTATAAGGATGATCCTGAAAAATGGGCAGACTTGAAGCGAAAACAGAACGATTATGAACAAAAAAGAAATCAACTAGTAGCATTTTATGAATCTGTAAAAAGTGCTCAGCAAGTTACAGTAGATGAAATTCCACTCCCTCAATTACCACAACAAGCAGCACCTTCTAATACAGCTGCGCAGATTCCATTACCTACAAGTGAAAGAAGACAAGAACATACCATATATTCAATAGCAACAGCTTTAAAATTTCAAGCACTTGTAAGTAGATGCACTATATCAGTTAGTTTTGATTATTTAGAATATCTCTCAAATATTAGTCATAAAGAGAAATATATTATAGGGGCAGCCTGTAAGGGAGCCTCCAGGATGTCCACCAGGTCCTCCGCCAGACATAAATGATGATGGGGAAGTAGAGGAATTTACAACAAAAGTATCTGAGGAGGAGAAAGAATTAGAAACAGATGAAATTATAAATGATCCGGAAGTGGCAACAGTGAAACCCACCTCATTACAACAGAAAATGGTAGCCCTTTCAGGACAAAACGTAGATGAATTTATGAAAGAAATGGAAACAGTTCAGAAAAAATTGGAATCGAGTAGAGAAGAAGAAAATAGGGCTAAACTCACAGTACATATTGAACCTTTGGTACCTCCAGGCACCTCAGACACTCTACCTACTCTTCCCACTCCAGCCACAAATCCGCCTTTACCGCCCCCTCACATGTTCCCAAATGCAGGTATTAGACTTCCACCGGGTCCACCACCTGGAAGGCCGTTAATGCCACCTGGTCCGCCTCCTGGTTTACCGCCACGACTGCCCATTAGAATGCCACAAGTAACTCCTAGAATGATACGCCTTCCTGGTCCTCCTACGGGTATAGGTAGTCAAGGTGTACAACTGATTCAACCAAATGTGTTATCAGCCGCGCCTCAACTTATCAACCGTTCAGAATCGAACAAACAGGGTGCCACCATTTCTGCTAAACCTCAAATTAGGAATTTAAGTGCTGATATCACACGGTTTGTTCCGTCTGCACTTAGGGTCAAGAGAGAAGATAAGAAACCTAAACAGAACCAGAGTGCACTAGTTCGTGAACTGAAACAAAAAGAGCTTACTATGCACCAAAATGCACTCGCTGGACAACACACCAAAGACGATGCTTATAAACAGTTTATGCAAGAAATGGAACAGCTTTTGTAAAAAAAAAATTTTCATATTCAGATTATAATTTGCAGGGTAGTTCCCAAATATGTCTCGTCTGAATGCAGAAATTTATTTTTTTAAGAATTTTCTCCTCCAATGTGAATATGATTTATAACTAGATCACAACTTTGTAATGTAAATGCAAATAAGCATTAATTACATTGTATAAACACTACCACTTTGATGAAAGGGAATGAAGATTATATGTTTGGCATTATAGAAATAATAAAAATTAAGTATATTTTATAAACTCTTATTTCATTAAAAATATGTATATTGATTGTTGTTTTAATAGATTTAACTATATAAAACACATTAGGGATAATTCAGTCTATTGAACATTGCATCTAGCTGTAGCTTGTATTAGAAAAAAAAATACCCATCATGATATTACCATTGTATAAATTTATGCAATGATATTACTGAATAGACAATTTAGTGATAGAACTTTAAAATAAAACAGAAAATTCTCAACCAAGGGCTGAAAAATGTTTAGTTTCTGAGATAAGTGATGAGAAAATACAATTTTGTGGAAAATTGTTGAAATTAAAAAAATATCTTGGAAAGTTGCCCATTTTTTTTCTAATTTCAATGGAACGTACTAATGCAAACCATAATTTTATGTAAATACAAAAAATCAGTGCCAGAAAACTTCATTTCTAAGGTCCTTTTATAAATAATGATAAATGATGCAATACTAACTTTTCAATAGACTTGAATATCATCGTATAAATACATCATACTGAAGAAAATAGTTATTTTTATATTAAGTGCATAAAATCAGTGTCATTTTTGCGTATATGTTTGCATAAATTATGCCATTACTGCGTACTAGCAAAATATGTTATTATTATTTATCTGGCACTGTTTCAAGTCTTCTAGCCAAAACTTATAAGTATGCCTCAACTAGTCAGTTAGTTGTAATAAGTTATATTAGTTACCTTTAATGGGAGTGATAGAAACTATGTAACTATTGAATGTAAGAAGGTGCCGAATAGTTTTAATAAAACGCTGATTAAATAATTTTTATTATGTTTGGTACACGATATTGCAATACTAGTAAGACAAAACTTTTTTATGCATCGATTTCCCTCAGTGCAGTATCTGGCTGCAAAATTTTCATATCTCGTCCATCTAGCCGCCGAGGACAGTATGCGCCACAACTATAGGCATGCGGCTCTTGAATACAGAGTTACCCTAATTTATATGGAGCCAATCACACGGGAATATAGAATCAGTGAGATACATAAGTTTGGGATATTTTTTGTACTTCTTGAACTGAACACATCTAGCAAATTTATAAATTTAGTAGAACCATATACATGTATATGTAACCCACATACTACATCTCCTTTTCACTTTTTTCTTTTTATTCAAAAAGATACCACATCACACATTCTTTGAGATCCATCCTACCTGTGCCGCTGATAAACAATGACTAAAGCACGACTAAACTGAAAGACCGTATCTTGAAAGTCGCTGCTACTTTTTTTAGTTAATTTAATAGTACTTCGGAAAATATTATTTAGTCTAATATAAATTCACTGAATAAATCGAAAATAATTCTAAAAAGCCAATTTGACAAGAAAATATTTAAAAATTTCTTGTTACAAATGCAATTTTAAATATGATGTAAGGTATTACAAGATTAGGTAGATTAGGGATTAGATATTATAAGTTTAGAAAATTCAGTTATGAAAAAATTTGTCTTGCTATTCCCAAAATATAAAATGTGTATACCGATTTTTTTTTTCTATTTGTAATTATTACCGTGTTTAAAATTTAATTGGTAAAAAAAAAATTATAAAATAGAGATATACAAATGATTCATCATCCAAAGCACATAAAATTCTGAAGCTTTAGACACTATCTTCGCTACATGTTGATGTAGTTGTACACAAATTCAATGATTATTTTTCTCTATATTTACACACCAATTCCAATTTTCTTAATTTACGTTAAATACCGTTAGAATACTAGTACAAAAATTATACTTATACAACAGTTTTAACGCATTGTTCTTAAAAGCCCCGTAGGATACAAGAAACTATTTTTTCTTAAAATCCACTAACAAATCATCCCCTTCATTACTGAAACCTACTTACGATTTGATTGGGGGTAATATTTATAAGGAGGTTGCCTTTGACCTTTAGAAACACAAATAATATAAGCTGTTTGTTTTCTCAAATTTCGGCACATTGATTTTTTTCTTCTAATTTTCATATCCCTATAACAGAAAGTTCAAGTCAAATATCCAGGTACACTTTACATTTACACTTTAAAACCTTTTCTTTTACAAGTGTAAATACACTTTCTTTTTCTTTCAAAGGAGTATTTGCACTAAGTGGTAAAAAGAATGACAATTTATGCACCGACTATTTTGCTGATATATATTGCTGAAATTCTACACTGGGTCAAATATCAAAAAAAAAAAGTAAGAATTTATTGGAAATATACTAATATATATATATATATATATATATGTATATATATTACAGTAACTCGTTACTCAACCTCTGAAAGATAAGCTTATATGATTCTTAAGGTACTCCACACATTACAGAATACTCTAATATGATAATAGCATGAATACTCTAAACACTTAGAAAATCTTTCTTTAACGGACAAATCAAATCCAAATATGGTTTGAGATTTTAAGAATGTCTTATAATACAAACCCCACCTTTTCTTTTGCCTATGTTTAGTGTAATTACTCTGTCTACATATTTTACCATCCAGTGCAACCTGATGCATCCCAGTGGAGGAGAAAGATAAATACCTATAAATAAAATGACATCGGGACCAGACAAGTTGCCCTCATTTATTATAAAAGATTGTATATCTGTGTTTGTTATTCCACTGAAAATATTATATAACTTATCTTTGAAGACAAATGCATTTCCACTTGATTGGAAGCAAGCTAAAGTATGTCCAAATTTTAAAAGCGGGGATAAAGAATATATTGAAAATTATTGGCCAATATCTATTCTTTCCAATTTTTCAAAAATTTTTGATATTATACTTTATAATCGTATATATAACATAGTTAAGGGTCAGTTAGCATTTGAACAACACGGTTTTATGCTGAAGAGGTCCACTGTAACAAATTTATCAGTGTTTACACAATTTGTCTCTGATACCTTAGATAAGGGTGGTCAAGTGGATACTATTTATACAGATTTTGCCAAAGCATTTGACAGACTTGATCATTATGTCCTTTTGAACAAACTTGCTGAATTTGGTTTTAACAATAATGCATTATCACTCTTTAAATCTTACTTAACTGACAGAATTCAGTTTGTGTCTTATAATGGTTTTGTATCTTTTAATTATTCTGCCACCTCGGGCGTCCCTCAGGGGTCAAACCTTGGACCTTTATTATTTCTCCTTTTTATTAACGACATTTGTCAAGTAGTAGATTGCCATAAATTATTGTTTGCTGATGATATGAAAGTTTTTTCTTCAGTTTGTTCCATGGATGATTGTTTGATGTTACAGGATTATTTAAATAATTTGCATAGTTGGTGTTTTAAGAACAAATTATATCTTAATGTATCGAAATGTAAAATTGCTTCTATACTAGGAAAAAGTTACCAATTGTTTTCGATTATGCTATAGATGACAATGTACTCGTCCGTTGTGAAACTGCTAAGGATCTTGGTATATTATTTGATTGTGCTTTATCCTTTCGTGACCACATATTTAAGACAGTAAAAGAGGCAGCAAGATCATATGGCTTCATCGTGAGGAACTGTAGAAACTTTGACAACATTGAAAACATTGTACTATTCCTTCGTCAGATCTAAACTGGAATACGGTTCTGTAATATGGAATCCATATTATAAATGTTACAAAATCGCCATTGAAAAAATTCAGAGAAAGTTTTTAAAATTTTTGTATTTCAAAGTAACTGGAGTTTATCCAGAATTGAATGCAGATTACAACACGTTAGAGAGATTTAATGTTTCCAGTTTGGATTTGAGAAGAAAGTGTTCTTCACTATCTTTTTTATATAAAATATTGCATAATGACATTGACTGCCCTGTTTTTTTATCGCAAATTCAATTTAATGTACCTAGATCCAACTTGAGAGTTGTACAAACATTTTCTCTTAATAAGCCGAATACTAATCTTTGCTTAAAATCCCCTATATATTCAATGTGTTTTAACTTTAATAAATTGTGTTGTGTTTGTGATATATATGTTGATAATTTTAAGCATATAGTGAGCACTGCTACGCAATTGCTGACTGAGGATCATATATTCGGTTAATTTGTTATAAATATATCTTCTATTGTTTTATTTTTCGTTATATAACTGTAACTGACTACTCATATTTTCTGTTACAATATACACTACTGTTATTATGTATTTATGAAATTTAGTGTCATTGCTCTGTAAATGGGTAACTGTTGAGCAATAAAGCTATTATTATTATTATTGTTATCAAATCCTAAAATTTAATAAATAACTTCCACTACACACAATACTTCATACTAATTCTATTTTGATGCCAGTAAGAATTCATAGTTTATGTAAGAAGTCATAAAATTAAAACTGCCTTACAGACATCTTGCAATCCAGTAAATTGAAAACTAAAATAAATGAAAGTAATAAAATGTAAAATGACATGCAGTTTTTCTCATTCCCCGAATTAACATTGCCATTTTTCTGCGGATTTATCACGCTGTAGACATATTTTAGCAGATGTTCACCTAATCTACGTTGTCAGAGGTCATTGACACTGAAACTTCACAATGTTATAAAATCACACAAAAGTAATTATTTTTATAAAATTATTTTCCATTGTAACTATGCTCTCTGCCACTCTGTTTCATAGTTGATTTAAAAAGGATAACTACATGCAATATCAATAAATGTGCTGATACAACTGAGTTTGGGTAGTGCCTAGTGACGGTGTTGATACAAGTTTTAAGTGGTTTAAAAATGAATAACAAATATTTATTTGGTTAAATACAAAAAAATTATTTCTGATTAGTATTACGGGGAACACACACATGCCTATAAAAACAGACCTCTACTTCAAGTTAATACCCTGTATAAATGAAACATTATTAACTACTAAAATAAGGTTTTCACATCCTTTGACACATATTTACTTACCTGAAACAGTTTAAACTTACTACACAAAAAATATTAAGCAATTTATATATTTTTTTTTTCTTTTTACTGTTTTCTGTATCGTATACACACATACAAGTTATAATCAACAATTTAATTTGAGTTATAACTACTCATGTATTATAAAATATATAAATAATTAATTATATAAATATTAAATACATAAATATCAGTTGTCAATCATTGACAGAATTCTGGACCCAAATATAAAAAGTAATTTCAATCTATACCTTAAATATAACTATCTATCACTCAATCTGCGAATGTTTGTGATGAAAAATTTTTAATGTCTAATTTTATAGGGTTACAGGTCCAATTAAATGTAAAATTAAATACTATGAATATATATGAAATTTGTTACTCTTTACAAATCAAACTAAAAGTACGTACATTCTCCCTATGTCTAAGCATAATTTCCAATTTAATTTGTCACATGTTACGAATAAACAGGAAGAAGTAAAAACATTTTGAAAACGAGGGCATTAAGAGCCAGTTTATCAATTGTTGGTTAACGATAAGATTTAGTGTCTCTTAATTTTCTTATATTTTAGTAAAGACGTATTTGTGCGAAATGAAATTTTAACCAAAAACGCATTTCCAAATTTTACTAATGTATGAAATGTTCAAATAACAAGTAACAGTTAAGCTAACCAGTGATTGATAAAGTGGTCCAAAAAAGATTTTCCTTGTCACATTTTTCTTGAAGTGGAACTCAACAGTGTGTGAAAAATGTAACAAGTAAAAGTTCCACACTTCAGTAAACCTGGCCTAACACAGTTATAATCGTATGTTGTAGGGTATTTTTTTTTGTATGTATTAATATTACCTGTCAAAAAAGTAAAACTGCTTTTATAAACACCAGTATTTGTGTCTAATACTATAACCAGTGCTGTTGTAAATTGATGCATAAATATTTTTTAATTTTAAGAATTTCTCAGAGATGTTGACCTTTATTTTGAGCTACCCATTTTTTTTTTTAATGATTTTAAGTGTACAAGGTCACCATTTTATTAAATAGAAGGTTGTCATTTCTATACTATTGAAAAACACCATTAAACAGCTTTTCAAAGAACCTACATTTATCTTTTTCTTCACAATTTTCTTAAATTGTTCCTGTTTAGAAATAAGAAATTTATATGAGTTCTTCAATATTTTATTAACCACCTGCTAGCTGCCATCTAAAATATGTCAAGGTAGGCATTTATTTACTTAATCAGCATATTGTTTAATAGGTTATCAGAACCATAATTGAACTCATATTAAAGAAATGTTACTCAAACTTGTTTTTTTTTTTAATGGAAAACAGTGAAAACACCTATTTTGTTATAAGAAAAAATATATATATATATATATAGAAAATACAAAAGTTATAGTCAAAAATAAAAGTAAATTGTTTGTATAATTTCTCCATTGTAATTAATATTTATTTCATTTAAAACTGTAAGTTATATCTGCTATATTTTACGCATGGATGGAGCGGGGTGATTCAGTCATAATGTCATTATTTTTAACTACGTACTCGGAAGGCCTACGAAAAAATTTAAAAAAAAAATTATTCGACCTTTTAAAAGATAAGGAATTCAATCCACAACAATAGGTAACATGGCACTCCTGGTATACTATAAATTTTCTGTTGACACAGCCATATGTCAATCGAATATTGAAGAGAAACATCGTTGCCACATCAAGACCACATACATATCAAAGTTTGGTACTTAAAGTGATATATATTTTTTTTCTAATGACAAACTTCTAAAATGCAATCTAAAATGTCATTGTGTATATTTTTTGAGGCGTCTTTAAAAACTTACAATTTTAAGGTATTCACTAATCCACGAAAAATACCAGGATTCGTTGTTCTTTAAATCAATTTAATATTGACATTCCCAAGTAATATGATATTGATTATGAATATGAGTTTTACCATTTTCATGTTTTTTTCCAATTGTTTCTTAAATATGTTTTTTATAATTTTTTTACGATCTGTTCAGTAACTTCAATGTTTAAATCAGACAAAGGACAACTCTTTCACTATTAAATTGTTCCAGGTAGGAAAATTTGTGAAATTTAGTTTCACTCAATTTGAATTGCATTTTTATTTATGTAATAGTAATAATTATAAACTACACTGGCGACGCAAACTTCAGTATATTCCCCCCTTTAACGTATTGCTTTGTTCGCACAACACCAGAATCAGTTTCCAACCATCCAGGTGCATATGCATTTGAGCCTGTTTTAATATAATACAATTGCTTTCGGAAGGCGAAGTTGGCAATAAATCGTTAGTGAAAAAACCCGATATATACCTCCGAGTCCTTTCCACTTTTTTGTAATATACCTAAGGTATGCCCCTTAATAAGGTACGACAAACGTTATGGAGAAATTACCTGGTCTAGAGAAGGATTGCCAATAAGATGTACTTATTGTCAAAAACAGACGGTTGAACAGAGCCGAACTTGGAAAAGTTGGAATGTATTAATCATTCTATTGTGTTGTGTTGATTCTTCTGTTGTGGTGTTTGTGATACAGTTTTGACAAAATTTGTGTTAAATGTTTTGAAGTTTACTATCATTGATTATGAGAAAATTTCTCAGCCGACCCTGGCAATTTACATTTAGAGATAATTAACTACCGACATACCGGCACTACTATAATCTTTCCACCGCATATGCATTCCTAAAGATATCCTTCCTAGCATAATTTGCAGCTTATATGATATTTAAATTTGGCGATGTGTGTCAGGCCGACATTGAGTTGAATTGCCACCAGTGGCCAGTAACAGTTTGAAAAAGGGTTTAATAATGGTCTGAAAATATTTCTATTCGGTATAAATATTATTTAAAAATTTTTATTCATTTTTCCCTATCTTCTCTTAAAATTAATGACCCTGTAGATATTGTTGAAATAAAAAGATTAGCAAAAAAAAGTTTGGGTCAAAAAAAAATTCAAAAAAATATCCACAATTTTTGCATCAGCCATGATAACATTACACTCAAAATATATAAAGCAAATCTACCACAACAATTTCTTAATTTTTAAACATAATTAATTATGAGTATGTGTTAAAAACCTTGAAATTGCTTAAAAAATCGTGTAAAACAACAAACAGATTATGAAAGATTTGTTTAATATAAAGTTAATATTAAAAACATATTAAATTATTACTGTAGTTGGATATTGTTAATTAAAATGGTGCTTCTTATTAAAAAACAGCCTATTAACATAACACAAAACATTATAATCGAGGATTGGTTAAGAGCACCCTATTCTTAAGCCCATTCTACATTAACAATTTCTTTGTCAATTAATTAATCAAGTTGCCATAAAATATAATTATTAAAGTTACTTTTCATTTTTAACAGTTTTTGTTTCGTAAACAACTGGAAATGATATAACGTCAAAAGTTAAAATTACTTTTAGATTGGTACAGATGACATTATGACAGCAAAATTGTGAAGAAACTTGACAAAGCCCTGAACACATGTAAAACCAAAGTGCAACCTTAAGAAATTGATGAATTATATCAATTTCTTCGTCAATAAATTGTTAGTATAATGTTCGCTTTAAAATAGTGTTTTCTACAAATACAAATAATTTTAGATATTTAATAGCTGAATAATCTAGTGTTTAGCAAATAATATTATCATGCCACTTGTAAAAGAAAGCGGCCTAACCAACACAGTTTTAAATACACAAATCTATGAAAACACATATTTTATAAATTTAACTAGATAGTAAATACTGTTACAACATATACTTACTTTCATATAAGATTGTTGACTTTTATTTTATAATTATGTGAAAATAATTGTTAAAATGTGGAGTTTAGGTCTTGCAAACACATTTTAAAAGTTTTTATTTTATTTGAGCAAAATTTAAATAGTTAAATAATGAATAAACAAAACATCACAAATTTTATTTTTGATATTACTTTTATTCTACATGTTTTTCGTGACTTCTGTACCTAAAAAGGCAATAAATCATTTTACGGCAAAAAATACGGCGACTTTAAATGAGGTTGTACTGTATATATAGTTATTATTTTAAAAAGGACAATTAAAAAACAAAGATCAATCTGAGTGCAAAAAATATATGGAATTTATGCATGAATTTATGAACCAAGTGCTGACAGAATATGTCAATTTTTGTTTGATTATTATCTACATTTGGCTTTAAAAAAAAATCATTAACATGTCAAATATGTTGTAAGTGCTTCTCAATTTTTGAAAAATTTAAAATGGTTTACATTGAATAATGAGGTATTTAATTTAATCACATTAAATAGAATTATAATCTATAATAAAATTTAGACAAAACATTTCTAAAATTCATGATTTTACATTATCCTTTATGTTGCAAAACTAAAATAAAATATTACTACAAAGAAAAGACAAAAGATACAATATGTAGAACTACTTATACCATATTAAACTTGTGAAAACAATTTCATTGCAAATTGACAAGCATAAACCGAGTGACATATATGTATATATGGATACTTGTTCTCTTGAGTATTAATGAGATGATGAGCATGAATAACGGTTACTGCGTTATATAATAAATATAGGACTAGGTGATATAATATTGACATAATCGAGTTACTGATATTACCTTGGAGAAAATATATTTATTGAATTTGTATTTGTGCGCTTCCTTATCAACCGCCCACAAACTGAAACACAAAGTGAAGAAATGTTAAAATCGCAAATCTCTGTATCGGCAAATTTATAACACATTTGATTTCCATTTGTTAAAAAAAAATCTAATGTGATAACTTACTTGCTGAATCTTGTGGCGTGAGGGGCCTGTCTATCACTCTTCCTATGACCTCAATCCAGTGATCTCTATCATGTTCAGACTGAGCCGATAAATGGTATGTTCTATCAGGGGTTGTCAATGAAAATGAAAATCCTTGATCTTTTACACCGGCAGATACACCTATACGTATACTGTATCCATCTAGAGAGTGACCTGAAAGATATTGTTTGTAGTACAGTGCCTTCTACAATGTTCGAGACCTACATGATCAGATTGTTTTTGGTGAATTAAAATTTATGGCAGTTTTTACGTAAGTTGAATAATAATTTTTAGGTTATGTTTTATTTATTATTTTGTCTGGGAAATTTTAAAATGCCAGTGTTACCAAAGGTGTGTCTAATTAGACTATGTACAGTGTTTCGACAAAGAGTGACTATATCAATTGAAACGTAAAAGCATCGTTCAATATGAACATACAAATATGATTACTATATAAAATGCTAAATCTAAGATGCAAATTAATATTACATAAAAATTAAAACCAAAGCCACGGATCTAGATGAGCGAAGAGGAACAAAAAGACTAATCCCTGATAAAAGGTCGGAACTATTATTATAGTTAATAAATAAATAATAATAACTGCCATTTAAAATATTGAAAAGTAATGTAAGATCTGTGAGCATGAAAGAGAAAAGAAATATTTAGAAATATTTAACTAGGCATAATTCCTATTCATATTTGACTTGAAGGCTACATATTTTAGAAAATTATTATGAACACGATCAATATTTCTAATATAGGCTACATAGTTGGGGAGATGGAGACCATACAGAAGAACAATAATCAAGCTGGGTTCTAAGGTACAGTATAAAACTTTAGGAACTGTTGTGTTAGTTTATAAATCCTAACATTTTCATACATTTGAGTATTGTAACATCTATGTTGACTTAGCCTTGAAATACATCACGCAGAAAATTTTGTCACTACTTGATTACGCAACGAATATACATTAAACAAATTCGCAACTGTCAAATCTTTACTTTGATTTTCTGTTACTCACGTGTGACTCGCGTTCGGCTGCTCAATATAAACTGTTAATATATCTTTTTAGGGTTCTCGAAGTTTCCGAATGTTCTAAAAAATGTCAAAATAAAACTATTACAAAAATTCTAAATTCTAACAGAAACATAATTAAGAAACTAGAAAAAGGTAGGTGAGTTTCTGTAACATTATATTGGAGATGCGATTAAATGCTAAAACTGAACAGCAGGAAAATTATATTAGTAGAAGTGGTTAACTCTGATCCATTAATTTCAGTAAGCTATCCGTACCATAACCTTTCAGTTTACGGAGAAGTGAACAATGGTTAACCCTATCAAAGGCTTTGGATAATCAGCATATATTGAGTCAACTTGAAATTAGTGATGGAAGATATCGTGATTTTTCGATATCAACATGATTTGTGACTGTGATTTTTTAATATCAGTGATTTTAAAACGTGACGTGATCAAGTTTTAGGAAGCAAATTCACATTCACAGTATCAAATCACTGGTGTAAATGCATACTATGTACTTATAGTAAATAATTATTTTCAGTGTGGATTCATATACTTAGCAGGAAAAAATACATCGTATGTCATCCAACATAGTTATCAAAGGAAAAAGGAATTTTCAGTCATACTTCTTGAGTTTAGTGAAAACCTTATTACCCTTTATTAATTAACCTTAACCTTATTAATTAACAAACTAAAATTTAAATATTAAAAAAATTAGTCAAACAAAAATGAGGTTATATTTTACCAGCCCGAAGGCCGTTTATTGCAGTAAAATATCACAATCAGTAATTCAAGTATCCATATCCAGCCAGCTATCCAGTATCATAGAATAGATATCAATATTGTGATTGTGAATCACATTTTGCATTACGCGCTGAGAATTCACGTTTTAGCATTTCAAATTCCTAGTACATTCCCGTTATTTGGTTCCAACGCGCTAAACCGTGATCACATCACAGCTTTGGAGCAAACTTTGTAACACCTGTGATCCGTGATTTTTAGATATCAGTGAGAAAATCACAGGTAGTAAAATATCTCCCATCACTACTTGAAATACCTGCTCCAAGGCGTGTGACAAGACGTCAACATAGGATGCTGATCTACCTGCTCAAAATCCAAATTGTTGTAATGGCACAACATTTGACAAATTATAATTTAGATAAACTTTCAAATAGTTTAGGAATTGTGCTGATAATGGCAATGGGAGGATAATTTTTTAGATATGATTTATTGTCAGATTTATAAATTGGTGTAATGTATACTGTACTGTACTGAGGGCAGGATGCATGGTGGGGCAATCAGGGTCGGAGCCCCAGAACCCAAACACATTGATGGCCTCCACAAACCTTGGATTAAAAAATTTTATAACAATAAATTTTTTAAATTTTCTAACCTGAAAATTATTAAAAATAAGCTACGTACGACGTTGATGCAAAAAAATCTAACATATCTGTCATATGCTCAGTATAGAGTGATTTGCTTTGAGAAATATACTTCGGAGAAATCATTAATGATTTTGTCGCTAAAAAAGCACATAAAGTGTCTTTCAATTAAATATAGTGTCACGGAATTTGCCCCACTCCCACCCAAATCGACGACTGTGGTACCGCGAATTACTAAGATTGCCCCGATCGCCCCTACACGATTCTGTTAAACAAACAAAATGCCGTGGATCGAGACGGGACTAGAAAATTTGAGAAACGACGAGAAGCGTTCGAGAGATGCTAGAAAATAGATCTAGAGATGCTAGAATATAACTGGAATATTCGTTGGGTCTATAAAAGAAAAATAAACGGCCGATTAAGTTAGTCTTGTATAAGTCTTGTATTACAGTGTTGAATTGAAGTGTTTAGTTGGAGATATCAAAGTGATTTAGATAGCGATTAATTAAATAAGTGTTTAGTTGAGTTCTAATTAGTGTTCAGTAGTGTACTGAGTATAGTTAATAAAGAAGTAGTTAATTAACGGTTTGTTTTTCTGGCAATAGTAAAATTCGGATTGGGAAATCCGTGACAATTTGGTGTCAGAAGTGGGATTCGAACCCACGCCCACAAAGTGGGATTTAGCTGGAAGTTTGAAGAACTTTCTGGAACCCTGTGCGTAAGTGGGTTTAAGTGGAAGTTGGAAGAACTTTCTGGAACCCTGTGCGTGGGTGGAATAAAGACCCAAGTGTGACATATCACCACACTCGTTGTGACTTGAGAAAGTGAACGGTGCTATTCGCGAAGGACAATCTCGAACATTCTAGAACTTTGTACGCGAGTGAGACAAAGACCCAAGTGATACATATCACCGCACTCGTCGTGACTTAAGGAAGTGAACGGTGCTATTCGCGAAGGACAATCTCGAACATTCTAGAACTTTGTACGCGAGTGAGACAAAGACCCAAGTGTGACATATCACCGCACTCGTCGTGACTTAAGGAAGTGAACGGTGCTATTTGCGAAGGACATTCTCGAACATTCTAGAACTTTGTACGGAAGTGAGACAAAGACCCAAGTGTGACATATCACCGCACTCGTCGTGACTTAAGGAAGTGAACGGTGCTATTTGCGAAGGACATTCTCGAACATTCTAGAACTTTGTACGGGAGTGAAACAAAGACCCAAGTGTGACATATCACCGCACTCGTCGTGACTTAAGGAAGTGAACGGTGGTATTCGCGAAGGACAATCTCGAACATTCTAGAACTTTGTACGGAAGTGAGACAAAGACCCAAGTGTGACATATCACCGCACTCGTTGTGACTCAAGGAAGTGAACGGTGCTATTTGCAAAGGACATTCTCGAACATTCTAGAACTTTATACCGAAGTGAGACAAAGACCCAAGTGTGGCATATCACTGCACTCGTTTCATTGTAAGGAAGTCAACGGTGACATTTACAAACAGATTCCTGGACATTCTAGAACATTCTAAAGAAAATAGAGTGAATGCCTGTAACTAGAAGCCAAGTCAATATGGATGTACAAATGGCAAAACTGCTAGAAATGATGCAAACAATGCAAAAGAAAATGGAAGACCAGGCGAAAACAATGCAAGAGAAATTAGAGGAACAGGGACGGACGATGCAAGAAAAATTTGAAGAACAAGGGCACCAGACGAAGACAACACAAGAAAAATTAGAAGAACAAGGGCATACAATGAAAGATCAGATACAAACAATACAACAGGAAATGAGAGACCAGACGAAAGAAATACAGGAGAAATTAGAAAATAAACTAGAAGAACAAGGGTATATAATGAAAGAACAGATACAGACAATACAACAGGAAATGAGAGATCGGACGAAAGAACTGCAGGCAAAGTTGGAGAATACACTAGAAGAAAAACTAGAGGAGCAGTCACATAGAGTTGAGACACAAGTAGAAGAGAAACTGTTAGCACAAAAAAAGGAGATAGACGAAGAAATAAACTTGGTTAGAGAAACCTGCGAAGAGCTTCGACATAAGCTGGACAAAATAAGAAAGGATGGCGTAATCAAATCAGAAGGACCTGTTATCCGAACTCAGAAAACGAAACCCCCTGAATTCGACGGCAAGGTCTCCTGGAATGTCTATTTGCGCCAGTTTGAAGCAGCAGCTGCCGCAAACGAATGGTCTGATTGTGAGAAAGCTACTGCTCTGATAGTTGCTCTACGAGGGGAAGCTCTTGACGTCTTACAAGGAGTTCCTGCTGGACAGCAGAGTAACTACGACATTCTAAAACAGCATATGGAAATGAGATATGGGGATAAGCACCTGCAGCAAGTTTACCAGGCACAATTGAAAAATCGTCACCAACAGAATGGAGAGAATTTACAGCATTTTGAGACCGATGTTGCCCGACTGGTCCGATTGGCTTATCCAACAGCCCCGTCCGAATTCTTAGACCAGCTGTCCATCCAAGTTTTTACCGATGGCCTAAGAGATTGCGAAACCCAGCAGGCATTACGACTCGCCAGACCTAAAACGTTGAACGACGCTCTTTCGCATGCACTGGAATTCGAGGCAGCAAAGATGGCATCTGGTAGGCATGTTAAAGTTCGGGCCATCAGTGATAACAGCGATAGTATGGCAAATGGAGACATAATAAAAACGCTAAAGGAGATTATTGATAAATTCAGTCCATCTACTAGGACAAAGAACGAACAATCTGATAGTCGAAGGGATCGCCTTCTCAAATGCTGGAACTGTGGACAGACAGGACATCTAAAAAGACAGTGTAGGGCCCCAGTCACGGATCAGCAAAAGCGCGACTCCCAGGCGGCTACACAGGAAAACTAGGTTCAGCCGGCTTGACGGGGCAAAAGCCGGCTGCGTCCTCCTACTACGCCCCACGAGAAGAAATTACGTTGTCACGTCTCCAGGACTCTGACTCCTTGCTAATAGAGGGCATGATTTTTGGTCGTATGTTCCCTATGGTAATCGACACTGGAGCAGCAAGAACTATTGTACGACCGGATATTATTGGTGCTTGGCGTATTAAGAACCCTGTCAAACGTTATGTCCTTACAACAGCCAATGGACAACAGCTGCCAGTCAAGGGGGAATGCGAGCTTGAAGTAGAATTAGGAGACGTCAAGTTCAAACACAGAGCCCTGGTAGCAGATATATCGGACAATGTCATACTCGGACTAGACTTATTACGAGCAAAGGGGGTGAACTTAGATTTAAATGCTGGCACGCTACGGATAATGGGTGAGGAAGTAGTGCTAACGAACACCACTGAGAATAACACTGTACGGAGACTCGTTGTTAAAGAAGATGTGGTACTACCTGCTCAGACCGAAACCTTGGTTGCCACTGTAATGGATGGGGAAATGCCTTGCAGTGTAGGAGTGGTGGAACCCAGTAATCCGGATTTGTTTAATAAATCTATAGTCACCGGCCGCACCTTGATTAAACCGGAGAAGACGACAATAGTACGGGTAGTTAACCTGAAAACCTTTCCACAGAAAATTGCAAAAGGAACTGAAGTAGGAGTCTGTGAACCTGTTACCATGGTCAGAACACTCAAAGAAATCCATGAAATGGAGAAGAAACCAAATAAGACCAGTCTACCAGAATGTCTAAGGGACATCGTGGATAGGGCCAAGGAAAGATTAACAGAGGTGGAGGTGGAACAACTCGAAGAGCTGCTAAGTGAAAATGAAGATGTGTTTGCACTTAAACCAGGCGACTTTGGGAGAACCAATGTAGTGAAGCATCGAATCGATACTGGTTCATCGTCTCCTATAAAGCAGCCACCACGAGGACTTCCACTAGCCAAGCGAGAAGAAGTTAACAAGATGTTAAGTGAAATGCAAAACCAGGGCACCATAGAGCCATCTCAGAGTCCTTGGGCTTCTCCTGTAGTCCTGGTCAAGAAGAAAGACGGCTCCACCCGATTTTGTGTGGACTACAGAAAATTAAATGACGTCACCAAGAAAGACAGTTACCCACTACCAAGAATTGACGATACTCTGGACACCTTGGCTGGTGCGCAATGGTTTTCCACTTTGGATTTAAAGAGTGGATATTGGCAAGTCGAGGTCCGCCCAGAGGACAAGGAAAAGACAGCGTTCACTACCGGAAATGGATTGTGGCAGTTCAATGTAATGCCATTTGGTCTATGTAATGCCCCTGCCACTTTTGAGCGACTGATGGAAACTGTACTTCATGGCCTGCATTGGGAGACCTGCTTGATTTACTTGGACGACGTGGTGGTGCTGGGACGCTCTTTCCAGGAGCACCTGAAGAACGTGTCCGAAGTGTTCAAGAAGTTGAAAGCAGCGAACCTGAAGTTGAACCCGAAGAAGTGCAGTCTGTTCCAAAAGGAGGTTAGATACCTAGGCCACATTATTACTCCAAATGGTGTGAAAACAGACCCGGAGAAGACAGAGTGCATAAAGAACTGGCCGGTTCCTAAAGACAAACATCAAGTTCGAAGTTTTCTCGGCCTATGCACATACTATCGACGATTCGTCCAAGGATTCTCAGACATTGCCAAGCCTCTTCATAAATTGACAGAAGACAGCATCCCGTTCGAATGGACTCCGAGATGCCAGCAAGCCTTTGAGACGCTGAAAGAGGCTCTCTGCACTACCCCGATTTTGACATACCCAATACCTGGACAACCATTTATAGTAGACACGGACGCAAGCAACATTGGAATTGGCGGAGTTCTTTCTCAAGTACAAGATGGCCAAGAGCGAGTAGTGGGCTACTTCAGCAAAGTCCTATCAAAAGCCGAAAAGAACTATTGTGTGACTCGGAAAGAATTACTTGCCATCGTCAAGAGCCTAGAACACTTTCATAAATATCTGTATGGCCAAGAATTTCTCCTAAGAACGGATCACGCTTCCCTTAAATGGCTGCTACAGTTTAAAAACCCTGAAGGACAGATGGCAAGATGGCTGGAACGGCTGCAAGAATATCACTTTGTTGTTGAACATCGAGCCGGCAGGAAACATGGAAATGCAGATGCCCTTTCGAGGAGACCCTGTCCTGTCAACTGCAAACACTGCAGTAGTCTTGAAAGGAAAGAGAACATCTCATCAGTTTCTTGCAAGGTAGTAGCAGCCCAACCTGAAGACCGATGGAGTTCAGCAGCGATTCGGGAAGACCAGCAAGCTGACTGTGACATCAAGCCTTTACTAGACTGGAAAGAAGCCAACAACCGACCGTCTTGGGCAGAAGTCAGTAGTAAAAGCCCAGCATTAAAGAGCTATTGGGCTCAATGGAATTCTCTGGTATTGGAAGACGGTGTCCTAAAAAGAGCATGGGAGAACAATGACGGAACGGAGGTCAAGAAACAAGTACTACTCCCGAGGTCCCGAGTTAAAGAAGTGTTGCAGGAAGTACATGGAGGTACTGGTGGTGGACATTTCGGTATCAATAGGACTCTACAGAAGATTAGGGAGCGTTTCTACTGGTTGAGCTGTAGGACGGATGTAGAAGATTGGTGCCGAAAATGTGACATATGTGCAGCAAGCAAGGGACCGAAGACCCGTTCCAGAGGCAAAATGCGCCAGTACATCGTAGGAGCGCCATTTGAGAGGATTGCCATTGATATCGCTGGCCCCTTTCCGAAAACCCAAAGTGGGAACCGATATCTGCTAGTAGCCATGGACTACTTCAGCAAATGGCCGGAAGTATACCCCCTTCCCAATCAAGAGACCACAACCGTAGCAGAAGCGCTAGTCAATAACCTGTTCTGCAGATTTGGTGTGCCCATGGAACTACATTCAGATCAGGGCAGAAATTTCGAATCAGGCGTGTTCCGAAAGGTCTGCGAGCTTATGGGAATCCGGAAAACCAGGACCACCCCACTGCATCCCCAGTCAGATGGTATGGTGGAACGCTTCAACGCCACACTAGAAACCAATCTGAGGATGTTTGTGAACGAGAACCAGACAGACTGGGACAAGCTCATTCCACTCTTCCTGTTAGCTTACCGCTCAGCTGTCCATGAAACTACTGGGAAGACTCCCGCAAGGATCATCTTTGGAAGAGAGCTTCGCCTTCCAGCAGATTTGGTATTTGGTCGTCCTGCGGAACAGCCCACAGATCCAGACACTTATATCCATGACCTAGAACAAAGACTAGCAGCTGTACACGACCAAGTCAGATATCGAATGCGACTAGAGAGCGATCGCATGAAGACTCGATACGACGTCCGGGCCAATACAGTCGGATTCCAACAAGGTGACCTGGTGTGGCTGTACAACCCCACGCGAAAGAAAGGAAAATCGCCCAAGCTACAGAACCGTTGGGAGGGCCCCTACACCGTCATTAAAAGAATCAATGATGTCGTCTACCGGATACAGAGGACTCCCAGGAGTAAGATGAAGGTGGTCCATCTGGAGCGTCTGTCCCCATATAGAGGTGTATCCGATCGGGACGATCGGTCCTAAGGAGGGGGCAGTGTCACGGAATTTGCCCCACTCCCACCCAAATCGACGACTGTGGTACCGCGAATTACTAAGATTGCCCCGATCGCCCCTACACGATTCTGTTAAACAAACAAAATGCCGTGGATCGAGACGGGACTAGAAAATTTGAGAAACGACGAGAAGCGTTCGAGAGATGCTAGAAAATAGATCTAGAGATGCTAGAATATAACTGGAATATTCGTTGGGTCTATAAAAGAAAAATAAACGGCCGATTAAGTTAGTCTTGTATAAGTCTTGTATTACAGTGTTGAATTGAAGTGTTTAGTTGGAGATATCAAAGTGATTTAGATAGCGATTAATTAAATAAGTGTTTAGTTGAGTTCTAATTAGTGTTCAGTAGTGTACTGAGTATAGTTAATAAAGAAGTAGTTAATTAACGGTTTGTTTTTCTGGCAATAGTAAAATTCGGATTGGGAAATCCGTGACAATAGTAAGCCTATTAATTGTTTCTCATTGTTCATCACTCGTCAGAGAGTAATAAAGATTTTTAAAATATTACAAAAAATAGAATAGGGTATATCTTAATAGTGGAAATTTGTTTTTTAAATATAAAAATAAAATTATCGAGATTAAGATATTTATTGATTGATAGGGCCTCCACTTTCTTCATTGCCCTGGGCTCCGACATCCCTGCATCCGGCCCTGACTACTACTACTATAGTTATGGAAAAAATTCAGATAAATTACATCATAAGAACAAAATACTAAACATATACATATTTGCTCTATATATTACACTAAATTACAAAAAAATATTGTTTTTAACCCGACAAACTATAGAAAATTATGTTGACAATAAAAATAATTGCGTAACAGCAGTCGTAATGCAAGTCATCTGAATTCTTGCCGCAAGTATGTATTGTAATAAAAACTTCCAAAAATCTGAAAAAATACCCATATCAAGTAATGTGCGTGAATTAGCATTCATTTTTTGATAAAATAAAAAATAGAGATTGTGCTGAATTGTGCCGGATTTGTGCTACATTGTGCTGTAAACATTTAAGAGAAAAATAATTTTCCTAGAAAAAAAAAATCGTGTTTCCCATCTTTGCAAATAATCAAATTTTCAAAATCACGATTTTTAATTTTTAGGCAAAATGGGGCTAGTAAGGTCATGTCAAAACTTTAGGTTTTGTTTTTTGCATTTTCTGGAGACCAGACAAGATATAAAATTTTTTCATATACTCCTATTAATTTATATATTAATTATTCAACTGCTTTTGAGCAATTAATAGTATCAACAAATAAATAGTGTTAGTTTTTATAGTGAGTTATTATAACTCACGCTGGGCTTCTACAATGATAATTCGGTATGTAAATAGTGTACGCAGTAAATTCTTGGAAATTTTTAAGCCGATAAATACGTTCCATTGGCGTAAAATGGAAAGAATTTTTAACAAGTGGAAAGGAATGAATAATTAAAAGATTTTAAAATTATTAAATTGCCAACGCCTCTCAGAAGGCGGAACTGTCAATTATTATCATTAAACGGACTAATGTCATTTGATATTTTAACAAAATAATTTTGACATTTTCAAATCAATTTTCTTTCTCGATACTTGTATCTTAGTATTTATTGTTATAGTCGTAGATAAAGTATAGTATTTAACTTGCGGTAATGTTCATAACTCACTTGATGAATTACAGCACTCGCCTGCGGCTCGTGATGCAAACTTCATCTGCGTGAGTTATGACCTGCATTACCGCTCGTTAAATAATATACTATTAAACGATACAATGTTCAGAACAATTAGCAACAACAATTGATTAACAAATTTAAAACATTTTTTGCTGCCCTTAACTCTATCAAAAGAGGTTAATTGATACTTGAATAATACAATATTAAAATTATAATACAAAATAAGAAATATATGATCGCATAGCTTACAAATATCTGCACTGAATAAATAAAATGGAGAATAACTCGGGCAAGGTCAAATGATATTTACATTTACCATCTTTTTCTAAGAGAACAATATCCAATCTCATTGTGGAACAACTAATAACTAATGCTACAGCTCAAAGCAAGTCATCAAATACGTTTTGAAGAATGTAATTACTGCGATAGATTGTACATGGTTCTACAAAAATACATATACAATGAAACAGTTCTAGAATGATTCATAGTAACTAAGTAGAAGTAACTAGCCAAAAAATCACTTTTTTTCCCAAATACAAGACTTAAATATATGTGTAGGTAACATACTTTCACGTAAATGATAATTTAAAATTCTAAAAAACAAAAAATTTAAATTTCTATTTGATGAAAATTTTTTATTTTCAGTCTACAGGGTGTCTCTTAATTAGCTACCAACCCTGAACAGGCCGATTCTATGATCAAAACTAAGTAAAAAAGTTCATATGAACATGGGTCCGGAAATGCTTCCTAAGGGCACTGAGACCCATCGTGTTGACAAAACTTTGACATAAGAATACCTTGATAGTTTTGTTTAAATTACTATGAAATTGACCAAAGTGGGATTCATTCAAGAGTGATTTTCTCAGAAACCGATAACAATTTGAAACAAGAGTACCTTTTTAACGTAAAACAGTTCGGGAAAACGGAATTTGCTGTCCAATTTGTTAAAAAGTCAAAGATGAAAAAGTTACACACGCAAAATATCAAGGGGCCCCCCGTACCCACCCCAATGGACCTTGTGGAAATAAATGGATTAGTCCATCAAATTGCTCATCAAAATTTAGCTGTGTATACCGATTGAGAGATATTTAAAAAAAATGATTTCCATTCCTCCCTCTTCAATAGGTCCCTGTGCCCTTATTAAGCATTTCCGAACCCATGTTCATATGAACTTTTTTACTTAGTTTTGATCATAGAATCGGCCTGTTTAGGGTTGGCAGCTAATTATGAGACACCCTGTATAACCCCTTTAAAGAGTATTTATACCTATTACGTATATATTTCAGAAACATTCTGTATTTTGTTTTTATCAGCTTTCAATTGCTACGCATTTTTCAACTATGTTCAAACAAAAGGTAAAAGTCTTTAAATCTAACTTGCAACAGTAAACTACCCACCTATAAATATTTCACCTTTAGGACAAGCATCAAGTGGTTCATCATGATACATTAATTTTCTGTTATCTAACGTGAACCACCGTTTTTTATAGCCATCACTAATTTTAGGACCAGTTTTCCATAGCCAACCTTCTTTTGCAAAATCTTCAGTCAAAAGATTCACCAAGTCACATTCGCTTGCTGAAGGGTATGCGACTTGCAATCTGTGTAATTTAGCACATCGCACAGCCATATACCAGTTGGTGATTATTTCCCCTTCTTCATGATAAACGTAAATATGTCGGGTGGTACCATCTTTTAGAAACGTAAGTTGAAGTGAATTTGGATATCCTATCTTGTCAGGAGCAAACACTACGTTCAACTCTGATATCCGAAGGACAGCTTTCGGTTCTTTGTTTTCTCTAACGAAATACTTTAGCGTATCGTCCACTTCGGATAGGACAAACTTTCGAGCTTGATATTTACTGTCCTCTTTGCCCCTTTTCATAAGGAAACCCTGCATGTAACCGCTAGTATAGGTCTGTCTCTCTGGATAGCAAAATTCTTCTCTTTGGTACTTTGCTCTTATCCACTGTTCTATTAGCACTCTGAAATAAAGAAAATTATTATTAATATTTTTTTATTAATTTCTATTTCACCATTAACATAACTTTGGAGACTACTTTAGAAAATCACTATATATTAAACACTGCTAACAAATTTTATTCTTGCGATACTGTTTAAGGAATGTCTGAGCCATTTTTGTCATTGGCCTGTTTTGGTTTATTACGGTTTTATAGTGAAAAAATTTAATTTAAAAATTAAAAAATTATAGGTTATGACTGTGATGAAATGTAAGTTTTGTGGCAGGATCCATGTACAGTGCAGTGCAGAAAAACTCCGCCTAGAAACCTATTTTTACCTGGATGTTATGAGATTAAATCTCACAAGAACCAGATTTTGTTTTATTTTACTCTTTACTAAAGCTTTATAGTATAAAATTTTATATTAACGAGATGCCATTGGCTACTATATACAGTTTGTTTCACAAAATTCTACTACATTTATTGAAACATTGATGATAAATTTTATATTTACTGACCAGATGGCTCAAGAAATGAGGCTCATTAAATTACGATATGCTGTTCTGAGACTTAATATACATGAGTGATTAGCAGACTGAAATTAAGACTTATTTTTTCTGTTTTATTTATTGAAAAAATTATATTAATTTACCTACTGCTATTTTGAAACTATACATAGTGTTAACAAAATTGGACTAGAATATTCTATATATTTTCTTGATGACAAATTTTATATTTACTAATTAGATTCCTCCAGTGTCAGTGTACCACATAGTGCAGACAGAATACTATAGGCAGGAGAAACACCAAGTCGGTCAACTTGCCTCCCTTCCTAATAACTCTTAAAATGCAAAAACTAGTCATATGCAGGGTTAACAATGACTCAGTACAAATATTTTAAGAGGGGATGGAGAAAATTAAGAATTAACGGAATGGCCCTTCAAAACAATTCCAAACTTATTTATAAAGAAAAAAAAATTCGTTTACAGTCAGAGTAGGCAACCAACAAGCAATGGTAAAATTCGCTGTCATGTCATAATTCAATTCCTGTGTTTACGTTGTAGTTTTGTGTTCTTCTTCAGTTTTTAGTGCCTTATTTTAATTTAAACGTTTTATAGTCATTAAATAAAGGAGTATGTGTCGGGTACAGATATATTCCCATAATATAGTTTGCCGGTATGTTTTTCTTGGTTATGGGACAAGACTGTCGTGGGTACATTAAAAGATTTCTATTATCTATTATATAAAATCGAACGAAAGGACTGGGTAGGTAACCTATTCCTTTTGTTCGATTTTCTTATAATAAATAGATGTTTTATCTAACTGTACCTACAGGAAGTGTGTTTTAAGGGCAGTGAGTGGTTGTAATGAGTAAAAATGTAGGTTTGCCAGTTTGTAACGAAATAATGAAAAACGAATGCAAAATACTGGAGCTAACTGGATTAACTGTTACCTATCTATCAGGTATTATTACTAACAAGGATCTTAATTTTCGTCGTTTCTGCATTTAGAAATGCTGCAAAAAAACAACTGCTTGGTAGTTGACACTGTTGACAGATGTAAACTTTACTTTATGAATCTAAGTTAAAATATTTATACTTAGTCACAGTTAACTTTGTATAGGTACAGAGTTAACTATCACAAGTACAAACATTTTAACCACATGCTCAGGGAAGCCTAAAAGTCAAAGTTTATTTCGGAATTTTAGCTCGATGTTTAAAAAATGGGACAAAATCCCCTTTTCTGCCCGAAAATTGATGCCTATAATAACTGCCTTTGAAATGGCTTAGTACAATTCGAAGCCATAACTTTTCACAGCATAAATAATTGTAAAAGTAATGGAAATAAACATTGTTATTAATAATAAAACTAATAATATTAATAATATCTCTACCCCTACTGTAATCACAAGGATTAGAAAAGAAATCGTAGACTTGTATGGGAGAGGGAGTGGCATATTATTATTATTAAGCAGGTCGCATTTGCGCCCAGGAACGATTTAGGTATGTTGATAGGTCCTAACAGCACAACACCATCACACAGTGTTCTGCTGTTCAATTCAAGCAGCTACTTCAAATGTTTTAGTTTCTAATTCTTGCTACTACAATGATTAATTTTATTGAAGTAAACCTGTAATAAAATTATATGGGTACATACTTGGAACAAATGAAAATAATATCTAAAACTGATATTATATCCTAACATTAAAATATGCCAATGGTTTGACAATTTTGATACCACCAAAATATCATTACTACAACTGACAAGACACACATACGACATTGTTGTATTGATGGTAGTATAGTTAAGATAGCAAAATTTAAATTTGTATCTGGCAAACGGCCACAGACGTTGATAAATTTAGGTTTAATATAGTTAAAAGTTTACAAAATTAAATTTTGCAGTTCGGAAATTTTTTGAAGGACGATTCCATTAATTCTTATTTTTCTCTATCCCCTCATCCTCTTAAAATATTTGTACTTATTCATAGTTAACTCTGTATAGTAATTGTGGGACTCAAGGCAAGTGCTGTTGCAAAATCGACGGAACATTTGGAAGCATGGGATGCAACCAGTTGCAAAGGCTGCTATGTTAATTCTATTACTGGAAATTACCAGTCATAGTCACCTTGGAAAACCACTATAGATGAAATCCATACAGGGTGTCCAGTAAGTATATGGCATACTTTCCTGAGTGTATAGGGGAGGTCAAAATAACACTAGTTTGTCATAACAATTTTTTTCCTAAAGTTCCCCTTAACGGAGATACAGAGTCCCTAAGGGGTACCCAGCGATTTACCTTTTCGGCTCTAACTTTTGAACCGACCTGTATAATTTAATAAAATTTGTATGCTTTACGTAGGCCATAAAGGCTCATAAAACCATACTACAGTAGATGTTTTATACTGTCAGGGAAGTCAGGAACGGACTTACCACCATATTCATTGGGCCAAAATTTTGACAGGTGTCATTTTATAGAGGTGAAAACTGAATTTTTAAATACTTTGGTCATTCTTCTTTAAAAAAGATAATCTACATTTGTTACGATAAAATTGACCGTTTTTGAAAAAAAAGGTTTTGTTTAACACGTTAAAACATTGACTCAAAATTTATTTAATTTTCAAGTTTATTAACATACGCTATTTAAACACAATAACTAATGGAATACCACAATAACTAATAATACGTATTAAAATAATAAAATTTGTTATTACTACATCACATTAATGCTGATATGCATCAATCTTATGAACAAGCAGTCTACAAGTATGTTGAGACAAGAAGAATTTATTCTGATACAATTCCAAATCGACGTTTACCGCACCGAAGAACTTTTGAAAGCTTCGCCTCTTAAAAAATTTGATTTGTTTCTTTTTGTTTACTTGAGCAAATTTTCGAAATGGGCACCCTGTACCTCTATACATTTCTCGTTTCTCGTTGTACTTGAAACAACATCTCCGGATTGGCTCGAATTTCTTCAAAATGGTGTCTTATTCTTTCTATTAGGTCTTCCCTTGTGTGAACTGCCGTCGAATACACAAGCCTCTTTAAATTTCCCCATAAAAATATATCCAATGGAGTTATGTGGGGCGACCTCGGTGGCCATAAAATGGGCCCACCTCGACCTATCCATCGACAACCAAATGTATTTGATAAGTGCTGACGAACTAAATTGCTAAAATGGGGCGGTGCACCGTCATGCATAAACCACATCTGATTTCTAATTTCTAAGAGCACATTCTATAATAAACCTTTTAAGCTTTGTTGTAAAAATTGCAAATACATGGCACCATTTAATCTGTCTTTAAAAAAGAACGGTCCTATGAGATGATTTACAATAATCCCCGCCCATACGTTAACCATGAACCTTTGTTGGTGCTTTGTCTGTACTATTGCATGTCAATAACACATTTTTAAAGTCATAAAAACGACTGGTGTTTTATTGCAGTACCTATTCTGATGTATTATTTCAATGACGTGTTATACAACTTTTTTTTTTTTTTGAAAACGGTCAATCTTATTGAAACAAATGTAGAGTATCTTTTTTAAAGAGGAATGACCAAAGTATTTAAAAATTCAGTTTTCACCTCTATAAAATGACACCTGCCAAAATTTTGGTCCAACGAGTATGGTGGCAAGTCCGTTCCTGACTTCCCTGACAGTATAAAACATCTACTGTAGTATGGTTTTATGAGCCTTTATGGCCTACATAAAATATAAAAATCTCATTAAATTATACAGGTCAGTTCAAAAGTTAGAGCCGAAAAGGTAAATCGCTAGGTACGCCTTAGGGACTCTGTATCTCCGTTAAGGGGCACTTTAGGAAAAAAAATTTTATGACAAACTAGTGTTATTTTGACCTCCCCTATACACTCACGAAAGTATGCCATATACTTACCGGACACCCAGTATATAGTTTATCATGGCTTAATTTCTTGCAGTTTACAACATTATTCCATAATTTAGTTAGAATATCCATTATAAACAGTGCTCGGAATGGACCCGAACGCTGTTCTGGTTCGTAAAATATTTATTTTATTTGTTATGGTTCATAAAATATTTTTTTTAAATATGAATTTTGAAATCATACATTATATTTCTGAGATCATCATATTTTCTTTCTTGTTGCTCACAAGTTGCGACCGCGGCTCTGCGCTAGTCAATATACTAGAACTTTTGAGCGTGAGTGCACGTACTCTTTTTGAAAAGTCGAAATGAGTGAAGTGTGTATGTTCACTATATACCTCTCGATTTTTTTAACTTACATTTATGTATATTCATAATCAAATATATTTTTAAAATAAATTATAATTAAATATAATTAAAATAAAGTAAATTATATATTTTTATTTTTTTGCACATTTAAATACAATACAAATACAACAATATGAAAATTTTATTTATACAATAACATATATATTTATTAGTTCGGATATAATAAAATAATGAAATAGTTGCGTAATATTTCTACATTTTATAAAACATCAGTTTTTCGATAATATTGCAAAGGCAACTAAAAATTTCTAGATTAATTTAAAATCACTGACTGAAAATTTAAAAATTTTCACCTGCAGCGCTATTTTTTTTGCTACCCACCCAGTAAAATATTCACGAACTGCTACTGGTTCTGGTTCGTAATTAAGTCCATTTCGAGCACTGATAATAAATTATAAAGACTTGAATGACCTCTGAAGTCACAGACTTGTCCTCAGGCAGAAACTTGAGTGACATTTTTTGGAAAAGATTATAAATAATCAGTAGATGATAAATAAGCATTAATTCACATTTAACAACCACAAATATATTTTATATAAATTACTACACTACCGAAATCTGTGGTTAAGAAAAACTCTAAATCTACATGACTATTGATCTAGTATCAATAGTCAAAAAAAGCAATACGCGAGAAGTTCTCCTACAGTGATTGCCATTCTTCTTCATTATCTTATTGTACACTGCTCAATAAAA
The DNA here is from genome assembly GCA_037114965.1 of Monochamus alternatus. Taxonomy (NCBI): domain Eukaryota; kingdom Metazoa; phylum Arthropoda; class Insecta; order Coleoptera; family Cerambycidae; genus Monochamus; species Monochamus alternatus. Next base: position 39,918,121 of record CM073426.1, read on the forward strand.
CAACAAATCTCAAAAAACAAACTGAACATGAAGCTTATATTTTGTATGGCAAATATGAAATAAACAGCAAAATAATACATTTTCTAATTATCCAGAAATATCAGAACTAGATATGACAACTCTGTTTACTAGGTCATTCAACTCTTTAAATTTTTTAGACAGACTGTAGCTATCAAAATAAATACACAAATGTAACAAGATATAAACTTCAGGCTAGATGATGTTGAAGTTTCGAAGAAATTATTATTTTCAAAATATCTCCAAAGCAGTGTATAATTAAAAATTTTTAAGTCAAGGGCATAGAAATTCTACTAAAAAAAGTGACTTATCACTAAATCTCTGGACTGTACAATTAATCTCTGAGTAATGTAAATTATGAATGATGCTTGGTATAAACAGTATAACAAATTTCACATTTTTCCAAAAAGTATATTTTATGAAAAATATTTACATTATTTTTGTACGAATTTACGAAAGTTGTATAATTGAATTTGAATTATGTATTGAAATGGACTGAACTTACGCAATACTTAAATCCACATAATAAATAAATACATAAAGTTTGAGTTCTTGGATGAATTAATTAACATTTTATTTGCAATTTAAAAAATTTGCAATATAAGTAATACAAATTTATATTACATAAATAAAAAAAATCTACAGTAACTAACATTAGTAGAAATTACTTTTCTGTATAAATCATGTATGGATTTTGAATAAGATCATTTGTATCAAATGTATTCAATATGCTAGTTATAATAACTTGCCTTGACAAACTGTTGAGTTAAAACTTGATCTAATTTTAGAGATAACAGTTGTTAATTGTACTATTTGTTTTTAAATACATCTATTAAAATGATAAAGAATGACTAGTTAATAAGCACATATTCTCTTTTCACACTAAACATCGGTCTGTACAGAAAAAAAGGAACATACAAATCCATAACTTTTCAATAGTGAAATATTTTTAATCAATAAATAAACTTCAACAAATAGTATAGTATGTATATAAAAACAATTTGTAATTTGTTTTAGAAAAATAAAACAGATATATCAATTTATATAAAGCAGAAAAATATTAATAAATCTGAAAATTGATAAATGCATTAAACAGAGACTTTACCGTTCTCTTTTATCTGCTTACTGTTTTACGCATTGGCCAAATTCTTAAATTCAGCAATAGATCCGTCAATTATATCTCCCTCTTTTATAATGTTTCAAATTAGACAAATACTTTATGGAGTAAAATAAATTATGGCACATTTCTATTTAACGTAACTATTATTTAATAAATTAATTGTCATTGCCTGAACTTACTGAGGATCATCTTCTTTAGGCCTTCTATAACAAGGAGGCACCCTTTCTTCATACTTTAGTTTTGCTTTTGTATTTCCCACTTCTTTCATTCTTTGTACCTGAGAATCCTCCCATCTGTCTAATTTTAAATGCTTTACTTTACTTATGTGAACTCCCATACTGCGATGAACACCTGAACATCGTGTACAAATAAATATTCCAATGTTGTAAGAAGCCCATTCTGGGTCTGAAATTTAAAGTAAATATAGTATCTTCTGTACGCTAATGAAAATAATCGTTGTAAGTTGTTTTTATTGAAATTTTAATAATGAGAACTTCTCAGAATATTTTCCATATATTATTCAAGGTCATGGCATAGCATTTTACCTTTTTATTCGGTTAAATTTTTATACTTAAAACTCTCAAACATAAATATTACGTTGTAGTTATTAGGATTTACTATTAGATCAACAAATATTAACTTGGTGCCCATACAAAATTAATAGCCAATTAATTAAGTAAAAATATTGTATGGTGTTGACGTTTTATCTAAGTTTAATCAGCAAATTTTATAAAAAAGCATTTTTAGAATGTCTTGAAAAGTTAATAGATATACAAATACAGTTTTTTTTAATGGATGGAAATATTTTAAAAACTAATTAATATTACATCTAGATATGTAGAAGCAATTAACATTCTTAACTGAAATACCTATATGTAACGACACAGATTTGAATTCCAGAAAAACATTAGTTTTTCTAAATTTTTCGTAAAATCAGTATGTCAAAGAATTCGATATTTTGAAAACTTTACCTACATAAATTATTTAAAAAATTATTATCTTAACAGTAAATATAAGTGGGTAGGTATTAGAAAAATTTGAAAAAACTTTTTATGTTGTTGAGATGATTAAAGCCAGTTTATATTTACACCTTAATTGCTTCTGTAATTAAGAATAAAATATAATATTGTTTTTTAAAGGCACCTGCAGGTCATAATGTTTAAATTTTTCTTATGCATCTATCTCATCTAACCAATTTTTTAATAAAATCTGCCCAAACAAATATTTTTTTCGGATGTCAGCAGTTGAAATTAATGCATGTATAAAAACAATAATAATTAAATAAAGAATTAGAACATAAAAAATTTTATCTGTAAAAAATTAACTCAGATTATGAAATTATCTACGTATATACAACTTTGTTTACTTCCATGGAGCATGGGTGGCATGCTTTTTAAAGCGGATACCATAAATTAAGTAATTCTTATAATAAAATCGCTTACTTCGTGCTCCGCAGTCGACACATACATTATTTCCGGTATATTTTAATAATTCACTTAAACATTTTTCATTTCTATCAGCCATTTTACGGCGAAATTGTTAATATCTTAACACAAATACAAACAACATCTACCATTTTTAAAGACGAATATTTCGTTATAATTCGTTTCGTCTCGTCTCATCTCGTTTGATTTTAATCTTGATGCAGGACAAAGGGCAGCGTTCCGATTTATAGCGTCCTTATAGCGACATTCCCACATCTATAAAAATGTGAACCTATGGGCTAAGGACAAACCTAAAATGCCTAAAATCTCGTCGTCAACAATACTTTTCTTTGAAGACATTTATTCTAAAGGCAATCTTAAAAGTAATTGTAAGAATGTCTCGAAGTTCAATAATGACACTGCGTCATTTGATAAAATTGGAAAAAAAATGTAGTGGCGGATGGTCTAATTTCGTTATATTGCCACTTTTATTTTTATTTACTGTTTTCACATGTCCTTGCTTCATTGTTACAAAATATTAAACTCAAGCGTAATCTATATACGAATAAACTGCTTTTTGGGATCATACAGTTCAAAATCTTTCATTTTTGGCAAGCAAAAACGTCAATTTTTTTATTCAAATATCGAATTCAATCTAGAATTCGGTAATATACTGTAAAGGGACGATTCCGATGTGATGTCATATACATATTATGTATAATGTATACATATACATAAAGATATATACTGCTTTTTGACGACTGCGCATCGGTACGGAGCATGCAATAAAAGGGGATAGAAAATGACCACCATTTTGATATACTCTCTTCTTCTTCCCATGTTTATGTTTACGTTTGTTGGTTTGTGAGGTTAGGTTTGGAATTTATTTGGTTTACAAAAATGTTAATTTAATACAATATTTTATTATTCAGTGCATGAAGAACATGTGCTTTATTAGAAGTTGTAAAAATGTTAGAAGTCTGATGCCTCCACAAATGTTTTTAGGATTCCGAAGTGACTTTTTCATAGACAGAAGCAGATTTACTAATATATCTATGAACTTTTTATAGGTGTGTTTTAAATGCGTGTTTTGTTTTTGTTTGTTTATTTTAAAAAATATATTTTATAGTAAAAACAGTACAACCTATGAGTTCATCATCCCGTTCATCCGATATATTTTTGACACCTTCGTCTTCGATGTTATTTCTTTCCAAAAACAAAAAACAAAAACAAATACAAAGGATGGCAATTTAATTTCAATAGGAGTAAAACAGGTTGGGTTTCATCAAGAAAAGGCTGCTCAAGTATAGCTAGTCGAAGAAAACTTTAAAAGGCTGAGCACAAATATTTGTAAGTATCTTGCATGTTTTAGATATAAAAATGTGAGCATACTTATTAATCCACATTTGGTATTATAGAGTAAGTCCTCGATCTGCCAAAAGAAAGTGAAAAATTAAGAAACAAATATATCGAAGAAAGAAAATGTATAGGGCTAAACAGTGTATAAAAATATTAGAGTTGTCATTAAAAGATGTGGTGAAGCATTTAACGTCAAGAAAAGTACATCTTCCATCTCATGGCTTTGATCGCAGATATTATTGCTGTATTAAGAAAATTATTTGCATCACTTGACAATTTATACAAAAGACACCTAGATCAGCTTTTTAAATTTACTGAAGATTACCATAAACTGTTATAAAATTATGCAATTATGATATCATATACACAGTGTTCCATAATCAGAGAGAATCATAGAGAAGCTGAAGATAGTAAACGTCTAAATATATTGTATGCAAAATATAGTATTTAGAGATATAGTGTTAAAAGTAAAAATATGTTGTAAAGGTTTGAATTAGTGTATGTAATTTAATAAGTAACTATGTAACTATCATTGATTTTATTAGTTTGGCTATCAGATATGTCAAAGAAAGGTTTCACTTTTTGACGACAAATTTTAAGCCGTACAAAGTTACGAGGCCGTCTAAATCCAGAAAAGCATTGTGATCAACACCCTCAGATCTAACAAATTAAGCATTTATTACCTTTATCATTCAATTAAAATAGTATAAGTAACAAATTACCTGTTTTTCTGGCACATGTCTTGAGATCTGGCAATGCCGAATGTAATGCTTGACATGTCTGACGGCCTACAAATAGTTTTAGACAATATCAACAATTAGAAGAACCCTTCTTATTCCTATATATCTAATGGTAACTGTATAAAGCAGAAATGATAATTAAAGACTCTTTTCCATACTAGTCACTAGCCTTATAAATTTAAATTATAAAAATTTTGAATTTCATATTCCTCATATAGCTTACAGTGTGTACGCCAATGACGTGTTTACAAACAAAATAATAGGAAATAAGAACACAATTCATATCGTAGGTGCAGATGGTTGTCTCTCTCGCACCCACATACATAACCAATGAAGTATGTCTTTGCTAAGTTTCATGTGCCTCTTTTTGTCTGCTCCTAGTTTGGTACCTTTATTTGGATGCGCAAATGGACTAAACGCATTCAGTCCACAGTTATTTTCTAAAAAAAGTGGTGGTGGGCTGAGTTGCCTACACAATCCTAGAAAAAATAATGTTTGTGGTCGCGGTCTGTGGACGTCTATTAACTACACCGTCGGGATCATCAGCAAGTAGCCAATGAAAACTGAGGAGTTTTGTGACGTATGACATAGTCTATCTCAGTCCATCATTGAATGACTATGGTCGCGTTCATCACGCAGCTATCACTGAGCGATTTGTTATCATTTCGGTTATGACCACTAAACCGGCTGAACGCGTTTCTATACGTTTATGTACATTCTGTGACTGCTTTTTCATAAGCCACTTTCATTTCTTACTCTGACATTTTAAAATGTGGAACAAATTTCGGTCTATACTTTTTTAAACATTAAGATTTAAGTTATGTTGCTTTTTTTATTTATGATCACTGATCATTTATCATGTATCAGAAAAATTTCATGATACATAACATGGCCGCTGATAACTGAGCGCTCCCTTCATATTACTTCATTCAACACACTGATCAGTGATCGCTCAAGTAGCAATCAGTGCGATGAACGCGACTTATATTTTGTCTTTATTTACAGGAATTTTGTGACGTCACCGGGCCCCAATCGCACCGACCGTATAGTTAATAGACCGTGGTTACGGTCTATTAAGTATAGTTTGTGCAGAGTTTGTGGTTGCCATCCAAGAATAATACACTAGACAGAAATCTCTATCTCTAAGCTTCAACGTTCGCTTATTCGCGCGCTTCACGAAGATACTTTAGAGAAATGTTAACATTTGCTCTAACGGATATTTTGGTCAATTTATGAATAATTGACAAGTAGTAAACAAGGCGTAGACATTTTTTACAAAATATTCTCATATTTATCGAATGGTAGGTAAAACTTTACAATTTGAATTTATGTAAAAGATTGATATTTAGTCAATAGGTTAATAAAAACGCCGAGAGTAATGTGTGTCATTTGTGGCTGCAGCAACAGATTCTACAAATGTAAAAATGAAAATATTGTTTTTCATGCGTTTGCAAAACCTAAAGATGTGGTGTACAGATACATAAATAAAAATAAAATTAAACTAAATTATAATAAAAACTTACAAATTGAGTTTATACAATCACTTGAAAAAGAAATCTGCAAAACGTCACCTTATTTGTACAACAGTCAGTAGAAAATGTTATCATTATCACTGAATGTTTAAAAAAAATGTTAGTGGTTTGTTAATTTCGTCCAGGAGTTTCGTTTTGTAGTTTCAAACAAATGTTTTTTTTTAATTTAACAGCTTATATCTTGAAAACAAAGTGTTTATAAACACATATTTGTAAGAAATTTTCTTCCTAATTTATCACAAATTACAGAATCCCCTAAGTTAATTCAACATATTTAAATATTATATTATTATATTTTAATTACACCCCTTAATATTCGGGTCGGTTGAGGCATTTCTACTATGTCCAACAAAACAGCATCGTACGGAAATATTATTTTGCTTGATTGAGCCATCGTTTGCTAAACCGCGTCAAGCAACGGGATCGTGGCATGTGTGCACTCAAGGGTCAAACGCTGGTGCAGGCGGCCGCGATTCCGTGGCGCATTCGGTTTACCAGGGGCGTAACCGAGAGGTGCGGGTCAGGCCTAGTATACTGTGATCAGGCCTTAAATGTCAGAATTTGACATTTGATATTAAGACTGTAACAACTTATCTTTTAATAGAACCTTGAAGAAATTTGGTTTGTAAAAATGTATGTATTTTATATCTACTACTTTAAAATATGCAATATTAATACCATTTCTGTACTCCACACAACGTACTTCTATCCGAATACTGTAAATTGTTATAAAATATATATACAATTAAATAAACTGCTACTTCACTTTCACCATGAAAAACACAATACTTCATTATTTTAAGTTGTATCAATTTATAAATTTAAAAATAACACATTAAAAGAAATGTACACTCAACAAATATTTGAAATCTTTCATGATTTTTAAGAAACTTCAAATTACTGATGGAAACAGTTGACAACTATGACATATGTGCTGTAGAGTGCTGCTACACGCGGTGAGTCACTGCAGACGGGCAAAGAAACAGACTAGTAGGATTTTTTTGCGAGTAAGCGTAGAAGTACCGGTAACTGTTTTTTAGTAACCGTACCGTTTTAGTGTGAAAGCGGTTAGTGAGGGGAAGAGACATGACGTAGCTGTTGACGTCACAACAATAACACCGGTTACTGAAATCAGTAACATATTCAGCGAGGTAAGTAAGCCAAAAGCGGTTACGAATATTACGAAAATTGTGAGATTATAACATAAATTCTTCTGCACTCTGCAGAGAACATTTCATACAATACGTCTTAATAAAATAATTGATTGTAGAATTAGTTAAAAATAACATTGTTTTAAAGGAACTTTTTCCTTTTTGTACCACATTTATAATTTTCCATAATAAAGTTAATCAACTTATAAAATGTTACTTTTTCCATTTGTAACAGTTGATAGAATACAATGCGGTTATATTTTTTTAGCCATTCAAATGTTGACATGCCTCACTCTGGTGGAACAAAGTAAAATTTTACTATTAAAATTAAAGTGTAATAAACAATATATATTAAAAATAAATTCAACAAGCACACAAAAAACACACTTCCATGCTGCTGTTGCTTGTTTACAAAATTTTGCGTTAATATAATTTATAACAACCACAGATTCATGAAGAACCATAACCGGTGTATTTTAGCGAGCCTACGTTACTAGAACTTAATCTAGGAGTGGGGGTCTCATGTAAGAGATACCGCTAACTAACCGTTATTCTGACAACGGTTACTCGCAAAAAAATCCTATAGATGATTGAGCAATCCTCTAACGAATTCAGCTGGTAGGAATTTGCTCTGTGCTAATTCATATCAAGTGCAAAATCGTACGAATCCATTTTGCTCTTGCACAATGCGCGATCCGCATCGGCACAATTCGAATTCTTGAAGTTCTCGTACATACTTATGTATATTCGGCTATGATATCGAAAATTCAAACATGTCAAAGCTGAATCTGCACGGGAACTGTCTCACACGATAGTGCAAAAGAATGCGATCTGCGAGAGCGCTAAATATCACAGCCGAACTGAAAGTACTGAAACAGTGATCTGTCCGGTTGCAGCTCTGTCAAACCGAATACGGTAAAAGTTAGAACCATGTGCTGCGTTTCAATATTAGAGAGTTTAAGTTGTGTCCGATACGTGAATGTGTACGTAGAATTGACCGTCGCGCATGCTCAAATTAAAATTTTCCACGTTTACGTGATACGGATCAGTGTTTATAAAAGTATAGTTAGTCAACCTGCGTTAGTTGTGGACCATGTCGGTTAGATGGCGAGAACCACAATGTGTGCAAAATACTTTGGACATTCCTATACGAGCTGGACCAGCATGAGGTTTTTGTATTGGCTTTCTTTATGAAATCTTTGTCGGAATCTTTATCTAATATTCATTCCTTTAACAAAGTACCGCACATTTTATCTAGGTGTCACTGTAAAAAATTTTAAAATACACGACAAAATTTTTTTATTACTACGGGACACGTGCAAAAACAACTCAAGACTATCGCTGTTTACACAACATTTCAATTCTATCCATATGTGAAATGTGAACTGTGAATAAAACCTACAGAATATAGAAGTATTAAATAGGTTACAAGTTTTTGCTGTCTGACAAAATACACAAATTAATCAGATCAAATTGCAGCATATACAAAAAGTTGTAGAGATGTTTCGGTCAAGTTTGTAATTAATAAGGCGCTTTAAGTGTTTTAAAATGTAGTTGGTACTGAATATTAAAAATATAGGTTAGGTATTCATTAAAAATACTTCATTATAATATTCAAATTAATCTAATGTACAGGGCGATTTGCTTAAGGATCCTCGATATAAAAATCTTACAATTTATGCAAAAAGAATTAAAAATTATAAACAAAGATAAGTACGAAGACGCTAAGCACTTTTTAATGATATGTATGCCTAATTACAACTTTAATATGTCTCATATGACTAAATTCCAATATTTTTCTATTTTTTAATTTTGTAGCTTTAAATATTAGTAACTTTATTTCAAAACTGAAGGTATATTGCATAAATTAATTTTCATGATATCGAATTGCTGTATTAGAATTTTTGTTATAGTATTATTTGTTCAAATGTGATTAAAAATAGGCCAGCTTAGAAATTCTGACTTTTATTATGTCAGAAAACATATTATATATGTATATTTTTAAACTTGGATGATATTTTGATTGTGTCACAATTTGGCCGTAGTATTGTCGTAAAAGACTGGTGTAAGCTATTTTTTTGGCTTTTTAAAATATAAATGAGGTGGCTCGATAGCTTTATACAGGGGACAACAAAGAAATAAAGATAAATCAGAAAACACTGCTTAAGGCAGCAGAATGTGATTTTTTTCTAAATATTTCAAAACCGCCTAAAATAAAACAATAGTTTTGTACTATCATCATTAAACAATAAATCTAGTATTCTAATAATAATTTTGCACAAATAGACATTTAAATTTAGTAATTTATAAATATTGTGACATAATATGACAGTTGAAGATGAATATTAAAAATAATCAAAATGTCTCTAGTAGACTGTAAAATAATTCTGTCGTTTTATTTGACACATACGAAGATGATATTTAAACGTTTTAAAGTATTAAATACTATAAAATTGTAGATCAGTATAATGGTAGGTGATTATTTGTAAATTTTTATATAGCCTATAATAGGTAGGATCTAATATTTTTGTACTGTCACAAAATTTTTAAATTAATATTACTTGAAAACTGATCAAAAGAAACAAGAGGAGTTATAAAAATTAATTATTTTTTTATCTAACAGCCAAAATCTTGAGGGAGAAAGTTATAGCAATATTTACCCTATAACCCCCAGGTTTAGTATGCTTATGACTAATTATGCGGAATTATTTTTGAAAAATTAGATTCGCAATCCAATGGTGATTCTCAATTTCAAATTTGTTTACTGTACCTCGATTCGTTTTGAAAATATTTAAAAAAGTAAACAAATTTTGGGTCTCATTTTAAGGAGCTATAGCTCCGTTAGGGGTGGTTGCGTTACTTATATGTATATTTTTTAAATTAAAAATAGAGCTATACAAAAATGTGAAAATTAATAGAGCATGCTAACAAAGTTGACCGTCGTCAATGCAATAATTTATAGAAGTTCTAATAATACAACACTAGTCGATAAACATGCTAATTGATTTGATTTAAGAGCTTTTATATAGATTTAAGTAAGTATGAATTTTCGTATATGTAATATTCCATTATTTGTGAACTTAAAAAATAGAAGAAACTTAGGCATTCAAAAGTTTTCATTAATAATTTATCGTCGTTTTATCGCCTGAACTGAATTATCTGCTTGCTATATACATAGGTAATTATAAACTATTAAATATTATTTTACCAAAATTAATAATAATTAATGGTTAGTTTATTCATATGTTTTTTCTTTCAACTAAATCATTTCCTTTAATTAAAACTATTAATATTTTTTACATATCATATCAATATACATAGGTACTCAGCTAGTGTTTGCTAAAAATTGTATTGTACAAGTTTGTAACTTGGTGTTGTATAATTGTAACAAATACGACTGAACTCTTAACTTAAATTTTTGACTTCTGACTTAATCCTAAGAATGTTTGTAATTCATGTATGATAAGATTCGCAACTAGTGTTGTTTGTTGGCGAAAAATAGCTCAACGTTCATTCATAAATTATCTATGACATATATGTTAAATCAAGTGAACTAAATATCCAAACATATTAAATTTGGTTTAAATGTCCGCTTTGGACAACCCTTGAGATAAATATCTTGAAAATAGTACATATGCTACCATCTCTTGTCAACTCATTAAATCCTAGGTTGACTAACTATACTTTTATAAACACTGATACGGATATACGTGGGTTCACGAGACTTTGCGTAACGTAAACAGAGCCGTATACGTGCCGAAGAGGTGGCCGAAAACTTCCGAATGCACAGAACAGATTGATAAGGGACTAAAAATAAAATACTCGCAGATTAAAGTAATAATCCTCGTTTCTGAATAATATGATTCCGTGATAACTTACCCTACTTCAACTCATTTTTGAAACACGAATCCAACTATACGTAAACGTGATAATTACACGTTCTACGTTTTACTTATCATGATAATCGATAATCGAGTTAAACTTTCTATTGATTATTCTTCTTCTTCTTTTATGGCCTCCGTCCAGGGGACACTTAGAACCGTTTTAGACACAATATTATAGCAAAAATTTCTCATAATTTTGCTAAAAATTTTCGTGAAATTTTTTAGCTGTTTTATACATACGAGAATTATATCAATAATTTAATGGAAATTTTTATTCGTAAAAATATAGAACATCGTTATAATTTTCGGAAGAAATCTCTTTGTGTCTAAAACGGTTCTTAGCTTCTAATGTTATAATTGTTTATCCAAAGGGAATGCACCGTGAAGTGCATCTGGAGTTAAATACTCATATTCCCTTGTGTAATTATCAGTTTGTTGAACGAGTGTGAATATAGGCGGTTAGTAGACAACACAACACACCGAAATGTTTCCTCGGATTAGAGAGAAGCACCTGGTTTATGAAAGATAGGAGGTTATAATCTTTAATGACATTTAAAATGACAGCAAGTTAGTTAACTTCATATTGCAATGTAGCCATCATATTTGCAGAACTGCAACATAAAGCAAATAAAAGACCCTAACCGACACGAGACCTGTCACGTGCCCTATGGAACGGACGGCACCGTCTATATTTTTTCTACGTTTGTGGTTGCTATCTATATTCTTCCTGTATCATAACCATATCATCACAGATCATTGGACGGCATTGGATGCATAGACCCTAGACAAAATATACTTAAGATATGGGACATTCCCTAGCCTTGTTTTCATGTTTAGCGCCCTCTATTGACATGTGGTAAAACTAATTACTTATATTTTAAGAAATGCTAAATTTGAAATATAATATTCGCACATGTTTTACATATAACTATGAAGTCTCAGAAAATAAAATATATAGAAAAATTCGCTAAAGACGTTCTTAGATTTCAAAGTACCTATAGTGTTTAAAATACTTACAGAGTATATAGAAAGAAATATATTTACTTTTCAATTTAAATTATATATTTCTATATACTTATCGCAGGTATTTTGAATACTATAGGTACTTTGAAATCTAAGTATGTCTTTGGTAAATTTTCCTGTAAATTGTATTTTCTGAACCCTCAAATTTATATGTAAAACATCTGTAATATTATTTTTCAAATTTAGCACGCCAAAAAATTTAAGTAATCCTGAGATACAATTGACATATGTGATTTTATGTAACATATATTTCTAAAACGTCTCCAATATTTAATGAAATCATTTATAAAATAAATATTGTAAAACAGTTAATAGATTTATTTTTAAGTAAATAATTTAATTTCTTAGTAATGTTAAAATAAATTATTTAATGTATTATCGAAAAGTTTTGAAATCTTTTTACTGATACTTACATAAACAAAATGGTCAAAATGAATTTGCAATTTTGAAAAATGAATGATAATAAGTATTTTCAGGTTTGTGGACTGCAAGTTATTGAGAATAAAAAAAAAGAATTTACGAACAACACCCGTTACAATGCAACTTACCGCTGCAGCTCTGTTGGTGTATTAGATGTTGTAATTGACTCTCGTTGCATTCAGTCTTCTTTCTTGGGTTTGTGTAAAACATATTTACTCAATATCGGGTGTCCACATATTTGAGTCAGTTTTTTAAGTGTCATATACAATCTTTCTGACAAAAAAACGTTTTGCACCAAAATTACAAATACCAGCACAAAATTGAAATTGATAATTCATAAATTTTTTTAAACAAGTAATTCAATAATAACTGACAATACAGATTAAATTAAAATTACATAATCGTAATTATATTTTTAAGTTAAGTGTGTGAACCCAGCAAGAGTAATTTTTTAAAATTCTTCATCAATGAATAACAACAAATTATGAGCATGTTAAGTTCTTTTTTTCTATAAACTCTAAATTCTTAGATAAAGATTTTTTTGTCATTTTAGTATAATATTAAATTATATTGAACTGAATTACTTTGATGCACAAAAAAAACTTTATATTTACAAGTACATACAAGTTTCTAACCAATACTTCATAAATTAAATTTATTTAAACATTCTAATACTACACTAGATACATATGTTTTCTAATTATTATGTGTACAATGAATAGTTCTAATTTTGTCAAATTTTTTTAAAATATAAGTTGATTTTATTTATAGATGCAATAAAATGCATTTGTATATTATACCTATTTAAGATTTTTACTAATCATATAGTTCTTACTGTTGCTGTGAATCGACCTTATCAGCTTCGGTTCAACATCTCTCTTTTCTAAGCTTCCTCATATTTTTCCTGTCGGTACTATGTTCAAAAGCTTATTCAGTGTCCATAAATGCCAAAAAAGTATAGTTTTCTTTCTTGGTTTATTAACTTCTACTATTCTATCTTCTACTATTTGTTTAACGGTAATTATATGATCCTACGTACTCTTACCCTTCTAAAAACGACTTTGAGACAATTATAGATGTCGGACCATCTGTAACAAAATAATTGTAAAAAACTCAACATTTGTTAAAATATTAATAATCTGCATTGTAAGTCCTAAGAAGTTAATAACTTCTACTCATTTCTCAATGGTAGACAAAAGAACTTTATGAATAGAATATGTATAAATCTGGACCATATTATATAATGCATGTTGTACTTCAATTTAAGAATATATTCAATACATACCTGTAGTTTAGTAAATTCTTTGAAGGAAGTGTTGTTAGTTTCAATAATTTATTATTAGCAATGTCAGATTGAGAAATGCTTATGGCATAAGCGATAGTTTGCATACTCATTTAGTGTCCATGTCTCTCAATTTCAATTTGAAGTCATAAAGAGACCCAAGTAGTATTATATCGATCCTTATCCTTATCAGGATTAGGATATCGATGAATTGGTGAGTTCTTATCCTCTCAAATAACCTAGTTAAAATTATTTATTAATATACATTAAAAATGGTAACTTTTAGTATACTTACCTTTAAATAAAAAACATATTAATGTCTATCGAAGAAAACACTAAAATCGCACAGAAAACTTAAAAAATACTCAATCGTATAACTTTCGTACAAGAAAATCAAACGGAACACAAAAACATTTCAAATTTTGAATGCGTTAGACAATAGAACAAAAATAAAAGGAATAATAAAAAAGGACAAACAGTAATCAGCACCTCTGGTGGTATGTGGTAAAACTAAAACTCGTTAACTATTTAATTGTCCACCTCATGGCATAGACGACGTTTTATTTTATCTATGGACGACGTATCATACCCATAACCTAAATAAATCGAAACGAAGTTAAAAAAGTACCAAAAAGTACTTTTTAGAGTAATGTCAAAAGTCAAACTCACTTTTTATTTGTATTAAACAAAATTGTTGTTAATATTTGTCCAAAATGAATTCAGTACTTCGCTCTAGTCTTGTTAAACGAGTTTCAATTTCTTCAAAATATTTTATAGGCATCGCAAATGTCAGAAATGCTTCGTTCAAGGTTCAGGATGATAAAGATTTTTTGGAAAAAGTGGAAAATAGTAAAGATCCCGTAATAGTGGATTTTTTCGCTACGTAAGTATAATTATATAGTACGGTAAGGTGTAGATTTTTTTTGCAATTCATGATTGAGATCATAGATAAGCGAGTGCATATAAATTGCCTAGTAAGAATAATAGTGCAGCACTGCAGCCTGTTTCTGTGCAATGATTTTTGTATTTCAGATGGTGCGGCCCCTGTAAAGCTTTAGAGCCTAGGCTGGAAAATGTTGTAGCTCAACGAAAAGGTCAAATAAATTTAGCTAAAGTTGATATAGATGATTTAGGAGAACTAGCTGCAAAATATGAGGTATCTAGCCAAATATATATATATTTATATATATATATATATTAAATGAATAAGTATAAAAAAAGTTTGTTGTACAAATATTTGTTTTTTTTATAATAATTTATTAAATATATATATAAATATGTAATTGTATTTGTAAAAAATTACTTTTATGCTCATTGAACAATAATTAATTATTCTTGCAATTCCATATTTAATTTTTTTTCCATCAGGTTAGCACTATTCCTGCATTGGTGGTATTCCAAAATGGAAAGGTAAAAGAAAGGCTGGTTGGCTTACAAGATGAAGACAAGTTGAATCTTTGGATTGACAGGGTATTGAAGAAATGAAACATTTATCAATGTTAATGCTTTAATTGTATATAAGTAAATAGCTAAAAGCGAATAATAAATTATGAAATAATAATAAACGTATTTTATTGGTTAAACCAAAATGGCCATCGACTGAAGTTCTTCGGGCAGCTTATGAAATAATTTCAATGTTTTAAATAATATATATATTTGAAAATATGTAATTTTGTGTAAACACTGGGTTTTGATAAAATTATTTATGATTTTATCAAGATTTGTCAATTTTTCTGCAAGTTAAATAATGAAAGTGGATATGGTTATCTGAAGTAATCATACAAGGGAATACTTTAATATCTTTTATTATGTTGCTAATATCTAGATGAATACACTGATTATAGACTATTAAAATTATATAAATATTGGTTAATTGTAGTGAACATAATATCACAGCCATTTATTTATATTAAAATTTACACTTTTATATTTAATTCCTCGATTTCTTATTACGTTTGTGTTTTTTATGTTTATCTTTTTTATGCTTCTTTTTATGTTTGGCTTTTTTATCATTGTCACACTTCTCGACCCATAAGTCTTCACTATCAGTTGACAAGGTGATTTCGGTAATAGTTTTAGTAATTTCAACTTTTTTAGTAGGAAGTGCAGGTCCGTAAGAAATCACTTTAATTTCCTCTTTGATTTCGTTTGTATTAAGTGAAGTTGAAGTTTCTGATTTTGTATGTTCTTGTATGTCTTTTTTGGGATTAGAAAATTTATGGAAATTTACATTAGATAGTATTCCTTCTTTAATTGGCTTAATTTTGGGTATCAATGAATCAGATAATATGTTTGCTTTAAGTTCTTCGATTTTGTGAGTATCAGATGTTTCTTTATTCGTCACATCATCTTCATCTTCCGATTCGCTACTGCTTAAAAACACAGCTTTGAATAAATCCAAATTTTGAGCTACATCAACTTTTTCTGTAATATCTTTTGGTACACTTTCTAGTTCTGATTCGCTGCTGTATTTCCTAATATTTTGTACTTCAATTTGTTGTTCTTGCTTCAGTGCTTCATTAATATTTTGTTGTTCCAGTTTCAGAACTTCATTTTCATTCATATTTATGGAATCAGTGGTATCACTTTTTGGAGTGTTAATTATTTCTTGTTTTGGTTGAACAGAAAGTCCTGGAGATAAGATATTTTGATCCTCCGAATGTTTTTGATATTCAAATATAAGATTTTTAGTTCTCTTTTTATTTTTCTCATCTGGTCTTCTGCAATAATTTTTTTTGATTATTCTGATAGAAGAATGATTTGTTACGTCGTGACCTAGAAAACAGGTCACTGCCAGTAATAGAATTAAAGAGCAGTTCCTTAGCCTTAATTGGAATTGTTTGACCTGACCTTGTTCTAGAGTTAGGCTCTATGGAGGCGAGCCCGTTATCATCACCTCTGGGCCCGTCCATATATTAATTTTGCATAAGCTTCACCGTGACAGTCATAAAGCTTTTGCGGACTCACCACTGAAACGCAGCCAAACATTTTGAAGCATGGGATGTAACCAATTACAGAGGTGACTACGGAATATCTTGGAAGACCACCGTTATCCAAGAAGCAGTTCCAACCATAGTAGCCGTAATATCAATAACAGGATCTGAAATTAATATAGAAACAACCCCAGCGGTACTGATAGTGGGTCTGCCTCCACAGAACTTAACCCACTAACAACAAGGGCAGATCAAAGAATCCCAGCCACGGTAAAGAATGTACACTTTAATTCTGTCATTTGAAGCGACCAGTCACCTAGGTCACGGCATAATAACCCAGAAAATCACTAGATCAAATCACAGCAGTGGCTGTGAAAGCCTCAGAACCACTACAATATCTTGTTTATTAAAAAAAATAAAACTATAACTGCTTTATTTTTGTAACTGTTAAATAGGAAAGACACGATATATAGGAAGATTCAGTCATAATGTCAATAATTTTAAGATATGGAAAAATTAGTATAATACAAATAAGCGATTAAACAATTTGTAAATGCATATTTAAGCAAAAAAAAAATATATATATATTTTCAAATCATTATTTAAACCACCTTTTCAGACTGTCATTGTCATAAATAAACGGTTGTATTTGTTTTTCACATTTAAATAAATGAATTAATTTTACCTAAAATATTTATTTGTTAACAAAAACAAATATAGATTATAGATAATTGTTTTCGAATGTTAGGTTATTACAATTTAATATTTTTAATATTATTTTTTTACTACGTTTTAAAACTGAATATGAATTTTTAGCATTATGTTCAATTATAATTATTCAGTTTGTAGTTTTCCCGTAATATTCTCCATACTTTATTTTGGGATATATTCAATTAAAACAGCTTCTGTCACATTTAAGTCATTTTATCGATGCCCTCTAACTTTCCAACAAGGTTTCACGCCCTATAAGTTTCCAACACGGTTTCACAGAGCCCGTATCACAAAGGTTTTGAAACACAAAATCTCGCGTACTTGGAAAATTTTATTTCTGAGGTGGCATTCTTATTTTGTAAACATTCTCCGTATAAAACCACCATTTCCACATATTCGTAAAATTAGCCACTGTGAATTTGCGACTGACACATGAAACAGAAATAAACAAACTACTGGTTGCTGCTTGCATTGTTCTCTCCACGTATCCCCCTCGATGTGTGGTGTGATCTGCAAATTTGCGGGAAATGCGATTAAATGGTGGTAAATTTCAATAATATGCTGAAATGCTAGACATTATTATGTATGTATGTGGTCTTGATGTGGCAATGATGTGTCACTTCAACATTCAATTACCTTATCACAGTATAGAAAGCTATATGGCTATGTTATCAGAAAATTTGTAGCTTACCAGGAGTGCCGTATTACCAATTCTTAAGGGGTGATTTGTTTATCTTTCAAAGGTGGAGTAAATGTGGTTAAAATTAATGACATTATGACTAAATCACCCTGTATATATAAAATGATTCATACTTACTCAATGAATGGTTCTGGAACATTAAATCTTTTACAAAGAACACTGCAAGGATGCCAGTCAGTTGTGACTCTAGTAAGCACACCAAACATTTTCATTCTTGCGGCTTCTCTGAGCTCATTTGTTCCATGTGTGGTTTCCATTTTCTGAACAGGTTTTAATATGTTGTTTATATCCTCTTTTTCACCTGCCGACACAAATCTGTCCGATATTAACACTGACGAAATATCAAAATTTGTTACAGGGCTATCTTGTTTATTTTTTACATTTTCAATATCCTTTTCTGGTCTGGGTTGCACAATGGATTTTGATTCTGTATAGGTTTTATCTACATTTTCACCTAAATATGTTGCCCTTACAACAGCATTAATTTCTTTTCTCTCTCTAGAATCAGGTATTTCAGCGATAGGTTCAAATCTTGACTTTCTTACTTTATACTTGCCACTGAAACTATGAGGAATATTTGGTGGAGGAAACAATTTATTAAAAAGTAAGGGAGTTTTTGATTTTTTAAATTGACCAAATAATAAATTTCTTTTATCAGAATCATGTTTGACAGATTTTTCTTTTGTTAATTCAAAATCATATTTATTCATGTCTTCTTTGACATATATATCATCATCTTCCTCCTCAAAAGCCCCTACTCCAAATGCTTGCCCTTTTATCGAAATTTTTTTATTGTTTTTGTCTCTCATAACTAAACTAGTGCTTTCAAATAAGTTTAAATGTGTTTTATCTAGTCCCTTATACCCTAGACCAAAACTATTAGATTTGGGATTTTTTAGAAATATTTCATAAATCTTAGGGATCTGATACTGTTTGTTTTCAATATTTTTTGGTATTCTATATTCTTTTGGCATTTGACATCCATATACTTTCCCATCAATAGAATTTTGTTCTTCTTGCTGATTAATAATTTTATCTTGGATACCAATGTTTTTGAGAAGTAAATAACCAACAGTTTCGTTGCCACTACATAATAATGTTTGCAAAACTGGCTCTCCAGGAATTGGTCCATCTGGAAACATCTACAAAATATCAACTGATTAAAAATGGCTTTACGTTTATTAATTTGGTACGACATTTAGTAAAACTTTTATTGGACAATAAATTGACAATTTGTTTGTAAAGAAATTGAACAATTTAACTATTTATTGCAAACTACTTTACACATTTCAACATTTGCAATAGTGATGGATTTTAAACAATTCTTTTTGATGTGCTGTGAATAAACGAGTCATTTTAAATGAACGATTCATTCATTCCGCCATTGCCACACTCCACACCATGCTCAAACGAAACAAGTGCGAGTTTAAGTGCCGAGTACCGTCAGTACAGTACAGTAGGACCCAGAGCTCAGGGTAAAGCTAGGAGCTTTACAAACGACTCACATGAATGTGTCAGAATATATCATTATACGGTGAACAAAAGACGTATCAAAGAAGGATATAGGTAGGTAACAAATCTAGGGATAACAAATCAAAAAATGTTTAATTATACAGGGTGTCCAGAAATGATGAGCAAAAAATTCAGTGGATAATTCTAGACCGAAAATAAAAGCTACCTCTTTTTATAAAATTTTTTCGAAAACTGATTATTTACAGAGGTACGAAGGTGTTAAAGTTAAAATTTTATTTTCGATGTTTGTAAATAACTTCTTAAGAAATTCAAATATTTACATAAAATTTGTGAATCGGGGATTTTTGCGGACGAAAAATTCAAATATGTTTTTAATTTTGACGTCACTATTAGTAGAGGGCGCCACTTGTGGCACACCATGTTTCTTTTAAATGGCAGATTTTTTGTGCATCTTAATGTATCCATTTGACTATCGAAACAATCGATTCTCCTACCTATTTTATTTGAAATAGGTATACCTTGATGAAGTCGGTAGGCATAACCATTTTTGAAATAATCCTATTTGAAATGCTCTGTGCACCGAGTAAAAACTGTTTTGGTTTCAGGTAAAGTGCCTTTTCTGCTGAAAATACAGCAAAATGTTACTTGAAAAAGTTGTTCAGAATGGTAAATTATGGAGACGTGCAAAATTTCAAGAAGATCGACAAAGTTTGATGAAACCATTTTTCAACAAACCACAAAAATTTTATCAAAGCCAATTTTTTTAAAATTTTGCACATCTTCATAATTTACTGTTCTGAACAACTTTTTCAAGTACCATTTTGATGTATTTTCAGTAGAAAAGGCACTTTAACGATAATAGTTTTCAATCAGTGCACTAAATATTTCAAATAAGATTATTTCGAAAACTGTTACTCCTAACGACTTCAATAAGGTATACCTTTTTCAGATATAACAGGTAGGAGAATCGACTCTTTCAATAGTCAGATGGATACACTAAGCAGCAAAAAAGTTCTGTCATTTAAAAGAAACATGATGTGCCATAAGTGGCGCCAGTGGCGACTGGTGAAATTTCAGGTATATCATATCTTAATAACCAGTTTGTGAAAAAAAGTTTAAAAAAACGTGGGCTCACCTAAGATTTCCAAATTGGCTTGTTTAAATTTGGAGAAACATTTTTTTTCATAAACTAGACATAATTCTACCAATAAGTTTCAGATTTTATTAAAACATTTTAATTTTTGTTAAAGTTACAGCGATTTGAAAATTAATATTGTATTTGTGATACATTATAAAAATTTCAAAATGCTGTAAATTCTACAAATATAGTTATTTTTTAATAAAACTTGAAACCTATCCGTAAAATTACATCTAGTTTATGGAAAAAAAAGTTTCTCGAAATTTAAAGAAGCCATTTTGAAAATTTGAGGTGAGGCCCACGTTTATTTCAACTTTTTTTTTGCAAACTGTAAAATCGTTCTTCTTCTACCAAAGTTCTCTATATGGCCACAGTACATTATTATACTTTAAAGTTTGGTTTGGGTCCTATGTCTGGCTATTGAGATAAGGCATACCTGAAATCTCACCAGCCGCCACTGAGTGGCGCCCTCTACTAGTGACGTCAAAATTAGAAACATATTTGAATTTCTTAAGAAGTTATTTACAAATATCAAAAATAAAATTTTAACTTTAACACCCTGTAACCCCATTAATAATCAGTTTTGGAAAAAATGTTATAGAAAGAGGTAGCATTTATTTTCAGTTTAGAATTATCCTCTGAATTTGCTCATCATTTCCAGACACCCTGTATAAGTATTTATGTATTTGAATAATACAGTAGTATAATTGTTTAAATCTAAAAATGTAAATGGCAACAAAAAAAACATTTTTTGTTGCCATTTACATTTATAAAAAGCAAAAAGTACTTACGTTTATAAAAAAGCAAAAAGCAGCGATCAAACATTTACAAACAAATTATATGCAGCAATAAATAAGAAATATTTGAAAAAATATTTATTATACATAAATGTGTGGTAGAAATGAACGACTCTTTGAACGGCAGTAATGGCACAGTTGCAGAGCTGTGTCGTACTTGCCACTCTTGTCAGCATACCTACGACAGTTTGTAGGTCAATATGTTCAAATGAACGATTCACTCTGAATAACTCTTTTTGGTGAGCTGAACGAAATGTGCCAGCACTCAAAACATGAAAGACCCATCACTAATTTACAATAATTTATCAGTCCATTTCATTGCTGCTCTAACCCCGTCAACTAAAATTAATGATTTATAGACAAAATTAATCAATAGAATTAGGTTGATATTGAACAACTAATAGATACAAAATATAACTAGATATCCTAAAAATTGACCGATAAATAGTAGGCACAAAGTACAAATTATAGTACACAATTTATTGAAATCAATAAATTGTGTGTATAACAGCTATTAGAACTAATATCACCAACCTGTCTTTTACGTTTCTTCACTGTAGAATATTCTTTAGTTGCTTTAACTGTCTGATATGCAATACCGTATTCTCCAAAATCTTCATCGTCCATAAAATCTTCAGGTTTTTGAGTAACACTTTTTGCTTTATCTAGTCTAGTACTCTTGAATTCACTAGGAGTCCAGCCTTCCAATGAGCCAACAGTATTAAAGAACCCTGCTGAAAAACCTCCTGTAAAAGCTCCATGAAATCTACGTCTTCCCTCTGCATCTGTTGCTATTTGTTCTTCTATAGAAATTGGTTTCTTTTTTGGGAATGCATCTATAAATATGGAAAATAAGTATAGAGTATTGGCTAAGATATACATAATATACCTTCATCGTATGGATCCAGAGGTTTACCAAAAAAATAAAAATTTTCTTCTTCAGAATCTGACATTTTAGAGTATTATAAAATATATAATACTGATTATAACAATACAAGATAAAAAAATACTAGTGGCTCATTCTACCCACTAATACAGTCCATTGAATTGAATTTTATAATCTACTGGTGGCTGTTCCTGTATTCTAATCACTCTAATTGTCTAATCTCTAAATCACAAAATATAAAGACTCTAAATGTCTCTACTAATACACTGAAATGATTTCAGTGTACTAATAATAATAGATAACCGCACTTTTTCAGCTGCTGACCACTGAAATCATGGGTATGCAAGTGGTCCAGCCAAATTCGCAGCAACAAGGGGGGGTGGTGGGGATGGAGCTTTTCCCGACACATGAAGAAAGGCGTAAGGAAAAGGAAGTAACTTTTAGTTTGTTACTAGTTTTTCCTCACTGGTAAAATTTACTAAATCTGGTGTTTTTAGGTTTATTACTAATTTCGTAATTTTTCCACACTGTCATTGTTTACTTTTAACGAATTCACTTCTTGGTCTTCTTAGTTATTTGATGATTATAATAATAAACAAAAATAAAAATTAGAAATACCGGCTAAAAGGAAAATGATAAGTAAAGATTTATTCTCCATATAAATGCAGAGGTAAATATACTAATGAATTTAATTAAAATTATTGCAAATTTACTTTTAGTCACATTTGTACGAAGAAAGTGTAAATTAATTTATAATAAATGCTTGCAGTATTTTATACATGATGATTATATTATATTATTTTTTATATAGAATAAATACTCGTTCAGAGTCAGAACATCCAGTTAAAATGATTTTTAAATGATCGTCACAAAATAGAATATAATACAGAGCCGTTTCTAGAAAACACTTTCTAATCATTCTATTTTGTGGATGTAGGTATTTTAATTATTTTATTTACAATTGTAGGTACAGAGAAAATGTAACGAAGACTTGCCACCAGATGCGAAATATTATATGAGCTACAGAATACCAGATATGTACAAAGAACAGGTCTGTTATATTTATTACGATTTTGAATGAAATATATATATATATGTAAATTATAAATCATGTCAAATCTCATTACATCATGATCTGTTATTGATAAGTTATGCTCTTGCAAATATCCATCGGGTAGAAGTTCATATCATCTGTGGAAAATTCATCAAACCGTTGAAGTTGCATTACATAACGGAATTCTATTCATAGTGCAAATATGGAAAGCTTGTAGTATTTTTCCAAATTTGAATTATAAACATTTGTTTGTATGTTGTCTTTTTATAGATTCCGCCTTTATATATCCTAAAATTTGTAATCGCATGCTTGTGAAAACTTTTCCTATTCGTACAGTAGATTTAAGATTTAATAATGAATCATTGAATAATGAAGTTTCTGAACAAGAGGTAAGACGAAATGAATTAATTTCATGTAATGCAAATTCTTTATCGATTTGAGACAGACGATGTTGTTCAAGTACATACCGTTGCTAATAATCATGATGAAGTAATAATGAGATATTCCAAGCGTTGATAAACAATATCCAGCTATATTTATTGTGAAACGATATTCAAAAATGACATGAAATATTCAAAACCAACGGATCATTCTGATAAATATTCATTTCTATTAGAGTAAATAAAATAATGTATCACACTTTAAATGTACATGTACAATATTATTAAAACATCTCTATATTTATAAATATTAATTAATAAGATTTTGTTAATAATTTGTTGTCGTTTTGTCCTTTAATAAAAATTTTTTCAAGTCTTAAGTTTTTTTATGAATTTGCAGTAATATTTAAATGAGTATACTATAATGTTACCACAGTAAATAAATGGTAATATTGTGTATATTCTTTTAAATATTATTGTAAAATAAGGGTGAAATAAAATAATATATTTGACCCTGAAATTGACAATATCCAGTATCTGTTTTACCGACGAAGTCGGTAAGTTATAAAGTTACCATTATTATCGACTAAGGTAACATTTTTAGTTCAATTTTTCTGTCCCGACACAATGAGGTCGCTTTATTTGTCACTGCTGTTTCGATGTTGGAAAAAAGAAAACGCCCTTCTTCTAGTTATATGTTTTGTGACTGAAATGTTCGATGTGGAATGCTCTTAGTTCCACCACAGCATAAATAAATATGCTATTTATGCTGTGGTTTCACTGTGCCCATCCATATAAAGTGAGTGACAAACCTAGGAGCAAACAAAAGGAGGCACAAATACTCATTGGTTATGTATGTGGATGCGAGAGAGACAATCATCTGCACGTACGATATGAATTGGTTCTTAATTTCCCATTATTTTATTTGTAAACACGTCATTGGCGTACAGTCACAGTACAGTGTGGTTAATTAGTGCATTCTTTTATCTTGTATCTCGTTAGTGTTATTCTTTGTGTTTTTTTGGTGGGTGTTATTGTTGGAACATGTCGTGTTTTATAAAGGACTGTAAAGTTATAGTTAGCTAGCACCAAATAATTCTTCATATCCAGAATTCAATTCACAATCAGCTAAATCTTTATTGCTCCGCCATTGCTAGGAGGCACAAAACAAATATGGCGCTGACCACGAGTAATCCATTCGCGGAGCTTGACGAACATTCCAGTCATCCTAATATAAAATTTTATTTCAGTGTTGCTGACGAGAAATTATGCTACAACTACAAAACACACAAAAAACCAAAAGCTTTCTATTTGTCTTCGTCTTTTTCTATGGTTGACACCAGTGTTGTTAACACGTAGGAAAATTCCCTACTTGTAGGGAAAATTTATCAATAAATCGGTTGGTAGGGAAAATATTCTTATTTTGTAGGGGAAAAAGCACTCTAACAAAATAATATGCTTAGTAAATACTGTTTTACCATTTAAAAGATAATAAGATTTTATGGATAATTTCTCATATTTGTTTGTAAACAATAATATGCTGCCAACAGCGCTTTATCTTTTATACAAAATTCTAACATTGCTAACCATAGATAAAAGAAATTACTAACTTGGGCAGGCAGCGTAGGGAAATTTATAGTAGAGTAGGGGAATTTCATGCTTCATCGTAGGGAAACAAATTTTAAAAGGTTAACATCACTGGTTGACACACAAAACATGTTGACACTTGACATCATTTATTATTTAATCTTTTTTTTTAGTTTTAATGTTATACCTACGGTATAAACGTTATTTTCATGGAAAATGGGAGAGCTGAAGAAAAATGCTTGTTTAGTAGTTTTAGGAGATATAGGCAGAAGTCCTAGAATGCAGTATCATTCTCTGTCTTTAGTAAAAATGGGATATATAGTGGACATAATCGGATATGGAGAAACTGAACCTGTGGAAGAAATAAAGACATCACCTTTGTTATACTATCACTATTTATTGCCTTGTCCTAGCATTTCCCTGAAATTTGCCAATTACATTTTCAAGACTATTTGGCAGGCAATAAATTTGTTGTTTCTTCTTTTTGTTATTAGGAAACCTAATGTATTACTTGTTCAGAATCCTCCAGCAATACCAGCGTTACTTATCTGTTGGTTTTATTGTAAAATGATGGGATCCAAATTTATTATCGATTGGCATAACTATGCTCACACTATAATGGCTTTAAATCTTCATAAAGATCATCCATTGGTCAGGATTACTAAGAAGATGGAATTATTTATTGGAACAAAGGCAGATTACAATTTTTGTGTTACAAATGCTATGAAAAATGATTTAAATGAAAACTGGAATATAAGGTAGTAAATTCGAATATAATAAAAAAAAAATAGAATTAAGATTTACAGAAACAACTAAAAACCTTACTTTTTCTTAACCAGATTATTGCAAAAAATTATGGTATGTAATTATTTACTGTAGCATAAAATTGTCAAATTTTTTGAAAAAATTTCTACCCTGTTTTTGAGAGTACTGAACACGAATCTAAATTTATATTTGTGAGGTTGAATGTAAACTTTAATACTCATTTTTCAAAACACTGTACACTATGTGTCATAAAAAACAAATCAATAAATAGTTACCAAAGTCGTAGAAATATATCTCTTCAAATTTAAGGAAGAACGCTGTATAATATTTTCAACTACAACTTTGAATTTGTAATTTACCTCCATTTCATGTCATCACACATCAAAATAAATAGGTGTTATATTACAACTTTAACTCAATGTAAGGGTGTTTCGAAAATAGTTGAGGAAAATGAAAGTGGATTCCTGAGCACTCCAATTTTTGCTTGGATGCAGTTGTGTAAAAATGTCACTTTTCTGATCTATTTCATTCATCACCTCACAGTAAGGGGATGAAATAATACATCCCTTGTCCCTTGTACGTTTATTATCAGAACTTTTTCATAATAAAAGTTTGAAAAAAAAAAATTAGGTATTTTGCGTGTGTAACTTTTTTGCAGCTTAGTGTATCCATCTGACTATCGAAACAATCGATTCTCCTACCTGTTTTATTTGAAAAAGGTATACTTTGCTGAAGTGGGTAGGTGTAACCATTTTTGAAATAATCCTATTTGAAATGCTCAGTGCACCGAGTAAAAACTGTTTTGGTTTTAGGTAAAGTGCCTTTTCTGCTGAAAATATAGCAAAATGTTACTTGAAAAAGTTGTTCAGAATGGTAAATTATGGAGACGTGCAAAATTTCAAAAAGATCGGCCTGCTTTGATAAAATCTTTGTACCTACTTTGTTGAAAAATGGTTTCATCAAACCTCGCCGATCTTCTCGAACTATTATTATTATTAATGTGGTGTTTTATTTTCAACAAGCATCAGTTACATTTTTGTAAATGCGAACCTATCAAAATTTTGTTCTAATGATACCTAACTCTCTTTCAGTTCCAATATTAGTAATTCAGTGAAATTTCGAAAAGGAATTTTATTTACTAAATAAATTAGTAAAAAAATTAAAGTTTTAAAGGACTTATGTTACTTATTAATAATATTGATTAATTGATAAGCTTGTATTTAGAAAAATGAAATTTATGTTGGCTACTAAATAATGAAATCTCCAATTCCACGTTTGAACCGAAAAGCAAAAATAACCTTAAGAATGTTTGTCTTTTTTTCTTCAATATTGTTCAATAAATAAACATGCAGAATTAAAATCAAAATATAAAAATTTTATTTTAATAAAAATCCAAGTAAAAAATCTAAGAAACGGTAGTTTTTGGATGTTACCTAGTTAGTGCTGAAAGTTTGAATGTCTGTAAACTTTCAATAATCATAGAATAGCCTATATTTTTTAAATTACCGTGAAGTGATAAATAAAATGTACCTTTGTATCTTTGTACCTTTTTATATTCGAAACCCGCTGATATTTAGGAAATTTGTAACACCAAACTCATTTCCATAGCCAGTTCTTTTCGTATAATCCCTTGATCAGTAAGATATGGCAATGTTACATTAAATTAATAACATTCAAATTTCAAAGAGGATACAATCCAGCTCTATAAAATAAATCCACTGAAAAGCTGTTCAATATTGGTCATGTTAACTCACCTCTGATGGTACTGTAGATTTTTTATAACATCTTTAGAGAATTATTCTTGGGGTCGATTTTGGCCAAAAAGCCTTACCAAACCAAGATTCTAAAGGCACTGGTTCTTGAGTGGAGTGTTGAATTTAAAAATTTCACATTTATCTGAATATCTCTAAAATGGCCCACACATTATTTAACTTTACGACAAATGGTACTACAGACTGGACAGTCAATTAATGCAATGTGTTGTTTAGTACTTGTCACAAACACAAACGATCTGAACTGATGATCAGTCGTGAAGATTTGTAGTACATTATCAGTTTATTTCCTATAATTGTTGTAGTAGCTGATTAACGTGTATCCCGTTTATGTTTATTTGATTGGATTTGATATCCCACACACGCCAATTCACAATTATTGTTGTCCATATTATTATTATTTTTAATATTACATCACAGCAACATGTCAATGGTTGAATTTGGAATCATTTGAACAAGTTGAAGTCAATCACAGTGACATTATGCAATCTGTCATACATTGATTGTATAACAAATTTTTGATATGCCAAACTTCCATACGATTCAGCGATGTTGTACACAGACTGCAATTATCATTTCAACAATCAAATCAACCTGCTTTGTACAACTTATCGAACAAGTTGTCTATTTTTTGATCCTTTTAAAGATTGATGAAACCTGGGTTAATCATATTATTAATTAAATGCAAAAATTAACTGGATTTGTATACTTTATCGACCACTGTCAGAGACAGTAAGAGGCACTGTTATTAATTAATTAATTTCAATACCACTGATAATTTTAGAAATTAAAGAAGAACATTTGACCTGATGTTATTCTTATTTCTTAAGGAAAAAGTTCTTCTATTTCATTGGCAAAGCGAGATAACTTTACATGATATATTTCATTTTAATTTAAAATAATAATTGCAAATCTTCGTCTAATAACTTAAAAAATTACTCTTTTTTGCACTGTTCTCTGCCTTGTAATCTAGCAGTGACCCACACTATGTATTTATTGCAATATATTTACAAGTTAATTAACAGTTAACTTTTTATTGATTTAAATTTTTATTTTTTATAGTGCCACAACCTTGTATGATAAACCACCTTTAATGTTTCGATCAATAACATTAAAAGAAAAACATGAATTCTTAAAACGGTTAGGAAAGCACTATACAAATTTAATTCTTGATGAAAATTCAACATTATTCACAGAAGAAATTAATAATGAAGTTTATTTAAAACAGAACAGACCTGGACTTATTGTTTCTAGTACAAGTTGGACAGAGGATGAGGATTTTTCTATTTTTTTAGAAGCCCTACAAGGTAAAATATATGAGTAGACTATTTAAAAAATAATGTTGATCTGTAGCAGAATTAAAAATAAATCAGTATTTGATTATATTTATTGCAATATACTTCTAACTGGCTTTATTTGATTGCTTTGGGATATTTGTAATAATAATGATACCGGAAACAAAATTAGAATGTAAGTAGATATTTAAAGTTTTCTTATAAGTATGATGTACTTTGTTTTAGATTATGAGAATCACATTTTGAATGGAAATAACAAAAAATTGTCTAATTTAATATGTTTTATAACAGGAAAAGGCCATTTAAAATCATATTACAGTGAAAAAATTGAAGAAAGGAATTGGCAACATATATCCATTATTACACCTTGGTTGGAATCTAAGGATTACCCATTAATATTAGCTTCAGCTGACTTGGGTGTATGTTTACATACAAGTTCTAGTGGTTTAGACTTGCCTATGAAAGTCGTTGATATGTTTGGCTGTGGACTACCTGTTTCTGCATGTGACTTCAAATGGTAATTTTTGCAGATAAAAAATATATTATAATAATATCTGTATAGAACCAATCACTTCTATACAGGGTATTTTCAAAATAAGTAGTACAAATGGTATCGGTGAATCTACAGCTAAAAAGAACACGTTTTGCATAAAAATTACCTACCTTAGTAAAATGTTCACCCCTTAGGAGGGTGAACAAAGTTTGCCTTCAAAGTTTCCAAAAAAATATGGAATATGATTTGAAAACCAAAAAGAGTATAAGTCAAATTTTACATAAATTTTCTATTAATGCTTGTGCAAATTCTCGACAATGTTTTGAAAATTTCTACCCCTTGGAAGTAGCTAAAATAAGCATCCTCTAAGTTATTCTTTGCTGTAATTTATTTGTTTGACAAAGATTGAATACTTACTTTTTTGCTTTAACCGTTTATTAATAAAAAAATAAAATTCATTATCATTTGCATTACAACTCACTCGCTTGCAACTAAAAAATATTTAAGTAGGGGGTTGTCATATTAAAAACACCTTAGGGGATGCTTATTTCAATCCTTTCCAAGGTGCAGACATTTTTGAGAAATTGCACATCCATTAATAGAAAATGTTTGGTGAATTTAACTATTATACCTTTTTTGGTTTTCAAATTATAACCGCTATTCCATATTTTTTTGGAAACCTTGAAGGATCGAATCTCCTAAGGAGTCAGCATTTTACTAAGGTCATTTTTAGGCAAAACATATTCTTTTTAGCTGTAGATTCACCGATACTATTTGCTACTTCTTTTTAAGACACTAAATATAAAATTAGGTCAGTGAAAAATAATAACTCTAGCCTATAGGCACACGGTTTCTGAAATGCAGGAAATTTTTTTTTTTACGACATCAAGGGGTAATGGAGGTAATTCCACTCCCCCTCCCTCTCCAGAATCAGAAACATTTCATCATATGACGTATGTAATGAAATTATAATTATTTTCATTCTTTATTAATAAAATACAAAAGTGGATTTTATTATTTAATAATTGTTTATTGTTTATAAGATGATAATTTTTTGTTTATATCTTAATAATTTTTGTATGTAAGAGCTTATTTATTATTTAAATTTAATAAAATGAAAATATGATATTGTTCTAACAGATAATAGTCATACAAAAGTAATTGGCCAGTGTTTAAAGTATGTACGGTAGACATAATATTATACCAATTTCCCCAAATATAGGTATATAATATCTTCTTTAGTAGTAGTTTCGAAAATTTTACAATATTATATTTTCATTGTACTTCTTTATATTTTATACATACAATATTACATTTTTCAAATTGTTATTTTCCTACAGGTCATATTTTGGTTTATCAATTTAAAAAATGGTTTCCCTAAATTTAATAGTTAAACGATATATTTTGGGTTTTGTACCTACATTTTTGCAAATGATATCCATAATCTTTTTATAGGTATAGTTATATAAGACCGTTAAAATATGTTTCTGTTCCTCTATTCACAAGGTTGCCCCATTGCAAATATTAAAATAAGTACAAATGATCTTGAGATTTTTTTACATTGTAGTCTTGGGGAATTAGTAAAACATGGAAAAAATGGATATAAATTCACTTCTGCCCAGGAATTGTCAGAGCAGCTTCAAGACTGGTTTGAAAATTTTCCGTGTAATAAACAACAACAAGAAAAGGAAAGTCAATTTAAAACTGAACTTCATACATTCCAGAAATTTAGATGGCATGAAAACTGGATTAGTGTGGCTTGGCCGATACTGAAATAAAAATATTGTGATAATTAATATTTTTCTATACTGATTTAATAAATAACCCAATTTAAATAAATATTAATGAACTCATTCCTTCCTTTTGTTAAATTTTTTACATCAAGAATTTGTAATTTAAATGTTGAACTATTAAATCTAATAAAACTTAATGAGTAGTTTGCATTTGTTTGTATATTTGATACAAAGACATACATCTTATATTAAATATTCAAAAGCTATGCTGAGTATTAGCATAGCTTGTGTGCATAAATTCATTAACTCATTTATCACCCTCTGATTGTGAAATATGCACCCTTATAAATGTGAAGTAAAATTATAGATAGGTATTTCACTTTTATTACATTATAGGCTCACATATAGCCATTCAAAAATACTTTTATATATAAATGAAAACTGCTAATTAAGACCATACACTACTTATAACTGTGTAACTTGAAATTGTGGCGAGAAGTTTGTGAGAATAGTCTGTAACTTAGTTTTTACTGAATTAGGGTCATTCGAGCACAATAATTCACTCATTTTTAAATACAATACCTCCCTAAGATATCGAGTTGATTATCAACACTACAAGTACAGAATTACTCAAACGTTCAAATTTTTGCAGCAGCAAATGTTAAAACAGTTTACTTCCTAGTACAAGTTTCATGAAATGTTCCTAATAAGTCATGGTAATTATTTACATTAGCGGAAACCTCTCCAATCTTAAAAAAAACAAATTTCTACCATCATGTTTGAAACAACACAAGGGCATGTACTTTAAAAATAATTTTATACTAAAAAAAGTATTACATAAAAAAAATGTTACAACTACATTTTTTGTCTATACTAATAACCGCTCAATTTCTTGCTGAATAGTTTGTATTTGTGGTTTCAATTGAGAACCCTCATTGATAGTAACACTGCAAGAAATTACTGATCTTGAAACACCACAAGCACGTCCCAAAGCTTGTTTTGAACGAATGAATACGTAAGGCACATTCTTATCTTCACAGAGTAATGGCAGATGCAAAAGTATTTCTAAAGGCTCCGCATCAGCAGCCATTACAATAAATTCAGCAATGCCTCGGTTAAGCGTCTTAGTGACTTCGTTAGCGCCTTTTCTCAATTGCTTATAACTCATTGCTTGTTGCACTAAATTAAGAATTTTTGTTGTTAAAGTAGCATCTGCTAATGGATAAGCTTTCGGGTTCACTTCTTCAGCCTAAAAATAAGAGTTTATTTACCCAATTGAGGCGGTAGGTTATTTTATCTTACCATATTTGAACTGTTAGTAAATCTCAGAAGTTGTAATTTTCCTCTCGGCGAAATTTTCGCTTCACGGAGGTGTACAAAATAAATATTTTTGGACAAACGCTAACTTGCACGTGGTATTTAACCGGTAGTCAAATCACAAAACCTAAATCCAAACAGTGTTGCCACCCTGAAAAATTTTTCAGTAATAGATCTTCATAAAAATTGTAATAGATTTGGCACTAATAGTAATAGATCTAGTAACAGACGATAAAACACAATAAAAAAAATAAACATTATTATGTAACTACCGTCCCATTTTTACAGTCAAATTTGAAAATGATTAGCATGTATCTGTAGATTAGTTTAAAGAAGGCACATTAATTTTTGTTAAAAAAATATTGCGGGACTTTTTACAGAAAAAACATGAAAAGTGCAAAATAAAATATGTAATCACAGATATTGTTTTGGAAATTTATTAAAATTTTTCGAACTGCTACAGTAACAGTCACAAAACATATAGGTAACAGTACTAATATATAACAGTAGTTTTGTTTTGACCACAAAATATAAAGGTTTTGACAGACAACAATCCAAATTAGAATCGTACCAACGTAGTGTAACCACTGCACTCAAAACACGAAAAAGAAGAACATAACACATAAATAAAGCCCTGTTCGTTAGATGCTGCTCCTAGTGGGTCCAAGAGAATTTAGATCAAGGAAAGTACGGAGCAGTGACGTCCCAGATCATACATTAGAGCAGTCAGATGTTGAAGTAATTCAAAGTAATTTGCCTGTGTTCGTTAAGAGCAACTTAACATAATCAATTTATTTGATTTGTTGTAAGGAGTGTATGTGTGTTTTAGCATTTTTTCTTCTATTTGGGTATACAAAAAGCAAATTTGGTATCTACCATAAAAAAAGAAAACTTTTATTGGCCTAATTAGTAGTGGAAGGAGACAAAAATCCTTCAAGTCTTAAACATATTCATAAATTTCAGTAATTTTGCTGATCACAAATAGAAATCATCACTTCAAATTCGGTGATGGTGCCACTACCATACAAATACATAAAATAACATAAGTAAATATCTAACAAAATTATTGAACATGAACAGGAAAAAAAAATGTTTACCGACAATTACGTCAGATATATCAACAAGTAATAAAATCAGCTGACTGCTCTACTCCCTTTGCTCCAGCACAAATGACAGAGTATCCAGAGCAATGATCTTATTGATCGGAGTGAAATACTCTTTCATAACGAACAACATAGGTTTCGTACTCGACCTTAACAAATGCCGATAAAATACTCCGATTGACTTGGAGTACGTCAAGCAGACACAACGAACAGGGCTTAAATGAGTTTCGACCACACAACATACAATTCCGTGTCGTGTCGACCAAGACAATAAAACAGACAGATCATAGATAATTTATTTGTCAGCGGAGGACAACAGAATACAAATCCGTAACTGTAGGCATTGTGGCCGTAAAATTTGATTTCAATAATTACGATGACATTCAAATTGTAAAATTGTAATAGATATTATGGCCTGGGTAATAGAGTAATAAAAATTATCAAATTGTAATAGATTTAGTACAATTGTAATAGGGATGGCAACACTGAATCCAAAACTGTCCAAAACCTTACCACAGAGGACCTAATATAGGTCCTCTGGCTGCTTTCGTTCTGTGGCCAAGAATGATAAACTAGACAGGACAGGATTGCTCGATCCCGTTCGTGCTGCCTATTTAATACTTGTCTGTCGAATCGCCTCACCTGAATTTCAATCTAGAATACTGTAATGTGCTGTAGTGTGGAAACCAGATGAACCAGAGAAATGGAGTAGGGAAAATAATCGACAACATGCGCAAACTTCCTAATGTAGCCACTGGAATGTACAGTGGGAGTCAGCTTAAACTCACCAGTTCCATGGTCCATTCTTTTCTAGTGCCATTTATTATACACGGTGCTAGAAAGGGACAAAACATGCAAGTGGTGACTTCATATATGTAATACTACTATATTGCGGGTTTCGGCCTACGAATTCAGCCGAGAACTTTGTGCCCTCTTTGTTCGTCTGATGCACTTGTGAGAAATGCGCATGCGCGGAATCGATTCACACATCCAATGAAATTAAACTTCTAAAATGACACCGCCCACCTACCATCCACTTCGTCAACGGCTTGTTTTGAATTTTTAACCTAGAAAAACACTAATCTATTTCTAACAGTGACAGTAAATAGTTATTTGATTTAGTAAAACATCTTTTGAAATGAAAAGAAATATAAAACAAGGAAGTAAATGTGTTTTAATTAGAATCTGGTTACACAAACAGTGAGAGAGTGTTAAAAAAAAATTAAGAATTGAATATGAAAACATAACTATAAGAATGGTGTTCGATACGAATATTTACAGAAATAACTTTATTTTTAATAAAATAAGCTCAACAGTGCAAGAATGCCAAGAAATAGATGAAATAATACATATTTATATGTATTATGATACATGACATGTCGAAGCGTATTTATTAAATGTTTCAGGATGCAATTAATTTAAACAATCTTGAAATTTTCACCTTGTTAGGAGCATAATCATTCGATTTGTAGGAATAAGAAGGTCCGTTTAATTTTTTATATTGCCCACAAATTTTGACGTTTGCAAAATGTCAGGCATTGAAATAGACATTGCCAGGTCTCAGAACCTATGCCAGTAAAAGAGGTAATTTGTAACTTATACTATTATAATAGAGTAACAAAGGTACTAAATATAAATAATTTTAATAAATACTTAATTTGTTAGATCTGGGGATGTCGATAGCAATGACCTCTGGATTTGGAGGGGCTCATAACTTTGGACGGAATAATATTTGTGTGAATCCCTACTTTGACTTATCTGGTAGCGAAGTTTATAAAACCAATGATATTAATATCTTACTTATTGTTAAAAATGATGACGGATGCTGGAACTCTTACTTGGTGGCACCTCGAGAGACGAAAGGGGAAATACAATAGCCCCTTGATCGGGAGGAATAGCGGAATCAACGATCAAGACACGGCATTCGATATATAAATCCTAACATAGTAGCACATTCGATTATTGTTAGCTTATTTACTGTCCAACTTTAAGTAATATACGGCTTGTAATTTTTCTTTTAAAATCTGTTTTATTTCAAGTTTCTAACATTATATTCAGTTATTTTCAAATATTCATATTAGTTTGTAATAAATTAAATACGGTTCTAAAGCACTACAAATTTAAAATACAATTCATGAAAATAAATCGGCTCAAAACCAAAAATTTTATTTTAAATAAATGCCACACTTACCATTTTAGAACAAGGAAAGTGGTTGGCTTGAAAATGTCAGATTTATAAACCACAAGTAAGTGCCTCTTTAACAACTCTTTCAATAACTACTAACAATTTCACTACAACACCAAACAATTTGGAAAATGAAATCGTCTTGATCATAAACTGAAAATTCATCAGTTAATCGCAAAACATATTGCAATTAAATAATAAATTAGAAAGATATTTAACATTAAAGGCACCACAAGTGTTATAGAATGACCCATTCAGGTCAGAGGACTGTAAACTCGGTAAAAATATTTTTTTTGAATTCTGAAAATTGATCATCTCTATTATTGGTAACAGTATACAATTATTATAAAATAAAAATTACTCCTAATAAATAAATTATCTTACTACAACAGTTTTCTAAGATTATGTCTACTTTTTCAATTTCTACTTGATTGTATTGCTAAAACATATCTGTTTTCGTGCTATACCTTTATGACTTTTAAGAAATAGAACAAATTTGCTATATCCTGCCTGGTGTATATGATTACCATTGTTGAATGAATTATTATTCAATCAACATTATATAATATACTTTGCATAATATATTATTTACTGTTCCTCTTAAAAAAGAACACAAACATCATATCCATAAAGGTAAGTTTTCATCTGATATTAATTACACAATTTATGTCGGACAGAAATTGCAATTAATGGAAACAGCGAAAAATTTCTGTCAGAGAGATACATTTTAAGTGTCCAGGATGCGTGTCGACATCTATACGATTAGACATATTATTTGCATGTTCAGATCTGCAAGACAGAAATTGCTGTAATTGACTAGTCGTCTACTTTTGTGGTAGTGTCAATAGCAAATTAAAAACAATGATTATAAAATTTATATTGCTTTGGTAAATTTTTATCACAAAGCCAGGTTTACTATTTATTTTTTTGTTTTTACTCATACTTTCAAAACAGTTTTCAAATATAAATACAAAGTGTTGCATGACGTACTGTACAAACTGAGTAAAAAATTTTAAAATATATGTGCATGGTCAATTCTCCATGGTTACCGAGCTATAGACCTATAAGACCGATTCTCACTTGACGTGCCGGGCACAGTTCAGTCACTGTCAAATCATGACCCAGGCTCAACAAAAGTTTTGTAGTAAATAAAGAGATCCCAATGGTGATGATTTGGCTGTGACTGGACCATGCCTGGCATATCTAATGAGAATTGGCCTTCAAAGTTTAGAAATAAGTACTTACATGTACACAAATTTTATTTAAACTTTTAGTATGTTTGATTGTCAGGAATAATAATAACAAAATGACAATACAAATAGAAACAAAAATATTTGAAAACAGCACAAGCACGTTGACACGTAACCATGTATATTATAACTTTTTTTTACTCAGAATGACCTCTGGAACCTTATATTTTTCCAATATGTCATACAACGCCCTGTATATGTTGATTTAGAAATTAAATATAATTATTAGGTACATAATCAACTTGAGAAATAATTTGACACAAATTTTAATTCTTGGGAGCTCCAAAGCCCCTTACAATCCATACTATCTTTAGTAAATATATAAAGTTATTAAAATTTTTAACATAACATCACTTGACATCTTTCACTCAATTTGTTTGGATTACTTTCACACCCCTTTTATATTTTATTAATTATCAAGCTTGCCAATCGTACTACAACTAACCCTTAAATGAAAAAAGATACATAGTAAAACTGTGCCTTGTATTCGCTTTGAAAAAGATTTGAGAAATACAATCTTAACAAACTAAATGGTATAGTGCCCTCTGCGTCATTTGGTGGCATACCAAATTATATTAAAACTTGTTTGGTAGCTTGCTTGTTAGACCAATTTTACAAACAAGTTTCTCAAACTGAGTTAGCTTCATCCCCAAAAAATATAACATTAATTGACTATAAACACCTAATTCTTCGTATCTCAAAATTCACTCTTGAATCCACAGTGAACGCTTTATTCTATTTTTCTGTATCTTCACAATAATCGCACAAGGAACATTTTTTTGTTTCAATATTCTCATCGTTTCACAACTGAACATTGTCTTCCTACAATGATTGGATGTGTATGACACGAGTGTCTTTAAGAAATATGTAAACGATTCAATATTTATTGTAAATTTAGAGCTTCTAGACACAAATTTATAGCAATTTTTATCAGAATGTAAACAGTCACTAGCGATATACCTATGTCTGATACTTGACATATATGTACGGATGCAAATGTCAGATGTAGATGTACCTTAAGCTTTTTATTAGAAATGTCTATCTATCTGCTAAAAATTTACAACAAATATATATTTAAACAAAAATAATTTTCAGTTATAAACATACCTATCTAATATATTACCTAAATTGATCTAAATTCTTATTTTACATCATATTAAGAATTTAGTAGATATTATAGTTGCTTCAAGGGCTCCTGATGGCAAGAACGATTTTATCAGAAAAGTGGAATTTGAACTGGGATATGCAAATTCAAAATCAGCGACATATAAAACATTACCTAAATTAAATAGATTATATTTTGTATGAAAATCCACTAAAATAAGGTTATAAAACAAATGTTTTGTGACTTTGACAGTTTTGTAATCAAAATAAAAATACGAAGGGGAATGGGGGCGTGGCCACATTTAATCGGCGCATGCGCAGAAGCAACAAGTGCACTAGAAATAAGAAATAGAGATATAGGATGTCAGCTAACGCTTTCTCAAGAAGGAACCCGCAATATAGTAGTATTACATATATGGGTGACTTTAAGCTGATCACCATTGTACCATAGACAAACAATATGGAATCACTGAAATGTATGATATGGAATGCGTTTAGTCCATTTGCGCATCCAAATAAAGGTACCAACCCTAGGAGCAGACAAAAGGAGGCACATGAAACTCATCAAAGACATACTTCATTGGTTATGTATGTGGGTGTGAGAGAGACAACCATCTGCACGTACGATATGAATTGTGTCCTTAATTTCCCATTATTTTGTTTGTAAACACGTCATTGGCGTACAGTGTGGTTCCTTCTTTAAGAAATCCGTGTTATTGTTGGAACATGTCATGTTTTATAAGGGCCTGTAAAATTAACCAGCATATAGTACGAAATAATTCTTCATATCCAGAATTCAATATCATTTCAATTCACAATCAGATAAGCCTCTACTGCTCCGCCATTGCTAGAGGCACAAAACAAAATATGGCGATGATAATGAATAATTCATTCGCGCAGCTTTTAGCGCATTCCATTCATCATAATATAAAATTACATTTCAGTGAACGTAGCGCACGGACATCTTCTAACCCAAATGTCAAATTTTATACAGGGAGTAATCAATATTTTATACTTACTAGGGCTGTTTACAATTACATCGACATTCTTTAACGCAGCAAATCGTATTAAAATTGTTAAAAAATAAAACTATTTTTGTAAATATTCTGCAATTGATGTTGAAGTAAAAAAACTTATATTTTCAAAATTGGATTATTTTGAAAATGATTTTTTTACGCAATTGTAATATTAATATCAATTATAAGAAAAATCTCTTTTAGCTTGAAAGTTAAATTAATTTTTTAACAATTTATATGCAATTTATATACAAAAAATCTATCGCTCTGTGTTTCAGTTACGCCTGAAGGCGGTAGGTATGTCATGAAAAAATTACGTAAATCTATGACAATAAAACTCAAATTAATGAAAATGTCATTGTTATATTTTGCAAAGCAAAATAATAAAGATTACTAGAGCTATATAATTAAGATTTACGCACGTCTTGTGTTTATTTTTTATTTCTTTTATTTATTAACTTACCTTGGATAGCTAGTCTCTGTACAAAATTAGAGAAAAGGGGAAGATTATAAAACGAATAAATACACCTACTTTATTTATTTTATGTTTGTTTGTTTGTTTGTTTGTTTATTTTTCTAATGGACAGTTTTACACTGTATAAGAAATGGTCAATACATAAACTTAGATTCTAAATTAAAGTAAATAAATAAACAACACACTAAATCATACAAAATCACAATAGAAAAACAAAAATCGCAATTTTAAACCTTGAAATATTCATTTAACGAATACGGACACATATCAATTAGGTACGATTTTAGTCTTTTTTTAAAACGTTCAAGTGTACAGCAAGTCTTTATATCACTAGGTAATTTATTATATAGCTTAAGGCCCAGACAGTTTGGTGAATTCATGGTAAGCTTTAATCTCATAAACGGTATATGATATTCATTTTTTTGACGAGTATTAATATGGTGAATTTCCTTATTGGTATGAAATTTAAATCTGTTACTGAAAATATAATTACACAATTCAAATATAAAAAGTCCAGGTAAAGTTAAAATAAAATATTTTTTAAAAATATCTCTACATGAATGTGAACTTGAAACATTAAAAATGCATCTTAGTATCTTTTTTTGGCATATAAATACATCAGAAGATACAGTGGACCCGCCCCAGAAACAGACACCATACATTATTCTACTGCCCACCTGTGCATGATACAGATTTATAAGCTGCGGAGTTACAAGCACCGTACGCAAATTTCGGAATAAATAACATATTGAATTCAGTTTAGAACAAAGATTTGAACAATGTGATTTCCAGGACAAATTGCTATCAAATTCAATTCCTAAAAATTTTACAGAAGTCTCATTATTAATTGGTATGCCATTTATATCAACATTCAGTTCTATATCTGTCCGTTGGCGATTTTGAAATAAAACCGCATGAGTCTTTGTCGCATTAAAACATAAGTTATTATTACAGAACCATGTATATAATTTATTAAGTAAAATATTACATTTAGCTTCTAAGTCGTAGGAAGATTTATCAGAAATTAAAAGGGAAGTATCATCGGCATATATAGTAAGTGATTTTTGTTATATAATTATGGTCTTCTTGCTTAAATAAGTTATTAATATATTTGAAATTTATTTACCTTGTTACTATTTTACCTTTTCGTCTTTTTTGTGTTTAAATTATATTTTAATTCGTCGATAATGTTGATTCTTGTATAATTGATTGAGAGGGTTCTATAGTACTTGTTGAAGGTTCTGATATATTGGATGACTAAAAGGTGTCAAATGAATCAATTTGAACTTTTCCTAATTTTAGTGAAGGTATCGCATTAGGCTTCAATAATCTTTTACCAGACAATTTTACAGTCTTCCTTTTTAAAATGTTTTTAAAAACAATTTTATTTTTCGATCAGACAAATTTTTCATTAGATTTACGATTTACCCAATACTTGTAGCCACTCTTTCTGCAATTTAACTTTAGGAAACTTGTAAAGAAAAAGTATTATACGGTAGTTTCAAGTTATATTAGTCTCAATAATTAACAACTTACGTATGAAAACTGATACCTTCACGTAAAAATGTTCTATTATTGAAACAGTCTCTCACAGCACAACTAGCCATGGTAAAATGTTTAAATTTACGCTAACAGTCAATATTGAAACGCAGAGATCAGAATAATTAAATTCAATTATTCACAAACCGAAAAATATTTATAAACACAACAAATCTCAAAGTAAACAAAGCTCTTTGGCAGTTGGGTTAAAACATGGCTGCTCGCTTAGCGTCGGACGAGAAACTGATGCGCAGTCGTCAAAGCGCGTTCTCCCTACTCCATTTCTCTGGTGGCAACACCAATAGTATTTGGAAACACAAACCTAGAAATGTGCATTTGTCAGAATTTGATATTGACACTTGAAGACTATGTCCGACTACGTCATTTATGCTGTAGTGTGCTGCCACGCGCTGGAGTCACTGCAAACGAACAAAGGTACAGAGAACAATGCAGTGTTGCTGGCAACATCTTCGTCATCAGTTTAATTTAAGTGAAATAAAGATTTATAAAGTTGATTTTGTTTTTGTTGGTTGTGTTATGTACAAATGTTGTTCCTCTGGATAGTTGAAGTTGGAAATTTTGAACTTCACTCGACTTCAACAATGAATAGAATTAATTTCATTGGCTGAAATTCACGTAACTATGTTTTGCTGACTACGTCGTTCTCTGAAGCCGGCTTCATCCGACGATGAAGGAACAGACTACGGCAGCTGCGATTTTGCGTTCAACAGACAAAAAATTAGTATATATAAACTAAAGTAACCATATTTCAAAAAGCTTAAAGTGGTACAGAAAGAAACTTCAGTTCTTCAGAGAATAAAAAAAACTGGGTGGATAAGAGAGGGCAGCACACAAAACTATATTTTTTATTTTATTCCATCAAGTCTTATATATCAAATGAAAATAAACATTCATCAACATAAATATGTCAGTCAAGCAGCTAAACAACTATTACATTAAGCAATAACTTATTAAAAAATATATTTTTCTTTTTGATGAATTTGTTCATCATAATTATATTTTACAATAATTAAAATTCTTTTGTACCAAGATTAGTTTTGGAAAATATTTCTTTTTTAAAAGCCGAATTAGTGAGGAAAACATTTAAGGAGACTTATTGTATATTTACATGCGCTATTTTCTAAATGGAATACGGCGTGGTTGGTGAAACCGATGTGTGGATTAAAGACACATATATTATGATTTTACCAGAGAAATGGAGTAGAGAGAATGATCGCAAACTTCCTAATGTAGGGCGCTGACATCTTCTAACCCAAATTTCAAATTTTATACAGGGAGTAATCAATATTTTATACTTACCAGGGCTGTTTATAATTACATCAACATTCTTTAACGCAGCAAATCGTATGAAAAATTGTTAAAAAATAACTATTTTTGTAACTTGATGTTGAAGTAAAAAAAAACTTATATTTTAAAAATTGAAATATTTTGAAAATGATTTTTTTACGCAATTGTAATATTAATATCAATTATAAGAAAAATCTCCTTTAGATTGAAAGTTAAACTAATTTTTTAACAATTTATATGCAATTTGTATAAAAAAATCTATCGCTCTGTGTTACTTTTGATAGTGTAAACATTTAGTAGATACCACTTTTCAGTTACGCCTGAAGTGGTTTGTTAATAAAAAAAATATTAAACAAATTAGCTCATGACTATTTTTAAGTTATGAAAAAATTACGTAAATCTCTGTCTTGTCAATCAGTTCTTCTAACTCAATTTTGGCAAACGATGGACAGCATCTCAAAGCAAAGCATAGCAGGTAGGATGGGTGGTTTGGCTCACTTCATTCTATGACAATAAAACTCAAATTAATGAAAATGTCATTGTTCTATTTTGCAAAGCAAAATAATAAAGATTACTAGAGCTACAATTAAAATTTACGTACGTCTTGTGTTTATTTTTTATTTTTTTTATTTATTAACTTACCTTGGATATGTACAAAATTAGGGAAAAGGGGAAGATTATAAAGAGAATAAATACACCTACTTTATTTATTTTCTGTCGACAATGAAGATTATTAACAAAAACCTGATTATATATGACTATGAATGACTGAGTGGAATATAAATGAGTGATGAAGTGTCATACTCAGCGTTGAATTCACAGGGGAAAAGAGCACGGCAGAGAAAACCTCGATGCAAACAAATATCTGTAATTCTGTTGTAATGATAAATTAAACTCTTTACAAAATATAGGTACTTAAATCAACAGTAACACACAAAAGATATTACAATACCACAGCCCTGGAAAAAGCCTTAACATTCAGCTTTTTCTAATTTCAGTGAAGGTATCGCATTAGGCTTCACTAATCTTTTACCAGATAGTTTTACAAAGTCTTCCTTTTTAAAATGCTCTGAACAAACAATTTTATTTTTCTCTTTCCGCAAATCATCTTTAGGAAACCTGCAAAGAAAAAGTATTATATCGTAGTTTCAAGTTATATTAGTCTCAATTAACAACTTATGTATGAAAACTGATACCTTCACGTAAAAATTTTCTATTATTGAAACAGCCTCTCACAGCACAACTAGCTATGGTAAAATGTTTAAATTTACACTAACAGTCAATATTGAAACACAAAGATCAGAATAATTAAATTCAAATATTCACAAATCGAAAGAATGTATTTATAAACACAACAAATCTCAAAGTAAACAAAGCTCGTTGACAGTTGGGTTAGAATATGGCTGCCCGCTTAGCGTCGGACGAGAAACCGATGCGCAGTCATCGAAGCGCGTTCTCCCTACTCCATTTCTCTGGATTTTACGCATGCGTTTATGTTCTTTATACCATATTGAGATCTTGTTGAGACATGCGCAAATCAGTGTTTCCGTTATAGATCTTGATTCCGTAACTCAGCTTCACGGCGGATTTGGTATGTCTCCGCTCTGGCTCCACCTAATGTAAAGGCTTTTGGTTTTTATTTCAAATGGTTTTACAACGTTTACATCACAAAACAAATGTTTATCTACTCCTATTAATTTATTTATTAATTATTCAACTGCTTGCGTGAGTTTTTATAGTGAGTTATTATAATTCACGTGGGCTTCTACAATGATAATTCGGTATGTAAATAGTGTACGCAGTAA
Organism: Monochamus alternatus; assembly: GCA_037114965.1. NCBI lineage: Eukaryota > Metazoa > Arthropoda > Insecta > Coleoptera > Cerambycidae > Monochamus > Monochamus alternatus. The sequence continues at coordinate 39,962,893 of CM073426.1, forward strand.
ATTGTTGAAAATTTTTATGCCGATAAATACGTTCCATTAGTGTAAAATGGAAAGAATTTTTAACAAGTGGAAAGGAATGAATAATTAAAAGATTTTAAAATTATTAAATTGCCAACGCCTCTCAGTAGGCGGAACTGTCAATTATTATCATTGAGGGGACTAATGTCATTTGATGTTTTAACAAAATAATTTTGACGTTTTCAAATCAATTTTCTTTCTCGATACTTGTATTTTAGTATTTATTGTTATAGTCGTAGATAAAGTATAGTATTCAACTTGCGGTAATGGTCATAACTCACTTGATGAATTACAGCACGAGCCGCAGGCTCGTGCTGCAAATTTCATCTGTGTGAGGTATGACCTGCATTACCGCTCGTTAAATAATATACTATTATAAACAATCGCATTCTCTCCCAATTTAGTGGGATAATACTGTCACAGATCTGTCACCGAATTAGAATTTCAACCGTTGTAGGCCATTAACGTACAGATAAGCAGATCAGATTTTTCACAATTCCCTTTCATGTATGGTCAGCTATTTATTTCGGTTGTAAACTGCTGTAAGCGGTAGGTACTTTCGCGGAGACAAATCCAAATATATTCAAACATAAACCGATTATGTTAGGAATTTTACTAATGCACAAGCGTATCTTTGAATTAGTTTGGGATATTTTAACACTGCAAACACATCTACAGATGTTTATGTTTCACTTCACTTTATGAGAAAATTAACTTAGGGTTTAATGTCTCATTAATTTTTTTGCTACATTAGAGACTCTTTCAACTCTTGCATATCTTCACTTGAATTTTAATAATGTATATCTAAAAATATTTAAATTTGGGTATTTTTTATTGTTTTTGCAACATCTACTATTCTTTCTTTCCTAGTTCTTTCATTTCAATCTTCTGAAATTTTAAATAATTACATTTCTAGTCTATAAGGTTTGGCTAGGATTCGTTCTGAATTAGATATGACCGTTCGATCCGAACAAGTTCATTTTTACAAAATTTTTAATCTAGAATCAAATTTTTTCCACCGCGAATAGAGTGCGCACGCGATTATCTTCTGAATGTGTTCGGGATCAGCTCCGCGTCCGCGAAGATAGTTACTCTCAGCAGATTTCTGAACATAACCCTAGTGCAACGCAATGACGTAAAAAATGAAAATAAAAGGTATGTTCGGGTTCCGCTAGCGAACAGTTCTAAAAAGAGTTCAAAATAGCCCCTCAGGTACATTTTCAGTAAGTTTTCATGTCACTTCTCTGAAAAATTAAGTGATTGATTATATTGAACCGTCCTAGAACCGTTCATTACTGCAACCCGAATAGGCCTAAAAGTGTAAAGAAAATTCAACTGCATACAGGGCATACGGCGAGGTGGGCAACTCGATTCTTTTTGATGACTCGATTCACATGATTCAATTTGATAAAATGAATCGGCTCTTGCAATATCTGTATTTATTCACTTAAACTTATACCTATTCGAAATATTAAATTTTATATCAAACTGTACGTAAAACTTAATATCTACATTTAAATGGAACGTTCTGTAAAGTACAAAATTCTATCCTTACTTAATAATAGTTATTTCACTACAAAGTATTGAAAAATGTGTAAAAAAATCATAGACCTTATAAATCATGAACCGGCCCTAGAAAGAGAGGTCCGCTGTCCTGATGTGTACAAGAGGGATGAAGTTAGTCCGGGCAAAAACAGATGTTCTATGACAAAAAAATATATAAACATAACCTGACAAAATATTTCCTAAATAATTAAGACCTTCCTTACAAATTGTTATTATCAAATGTACTTATAAATTAAATTTCTGAATAAATGAATAAATATCCAATATAATTCGGTCTGTCACACGTCTGTCATACGTCTATCATTTACGGTTTTTGTTTTTTTCGGCCAATGATCTGTGGTTTTGTGCCTGGACTAGCTCTATCTCAGTCGCACACATCTGAGCATCAACGATTTGTATAGGCAGAAAACGGTTTCGGGCGCGTTTATGATTTATAAGGTCTATGAAAAAAATCAAATAAATAATAAATTCAAATTCCATCTTTTAACTACGATTAATTTTAAACGAATATTTGTTGTAAATTATAAATACGAGAGATGCACGAAATTATCAAAAATGCAATAATTTATATCATGTGGCAAATGGCGATTCCTTTGAACGAATTGCTTCTCAAATATTGGACCGATAAGATACTACGATACCTACTACGATTCATTTCTCGGCTCAAGAATCTTCACAAGGCAAGTGGCGATTCATTTCAACGAGAGTTGCTTCTCAAATATTGGCTCGATACGCTACGATTCATTTGAACGAATCGCTTGCCAAATACAGAGTCGATTTACACGATTCTTTTTTAAATTGAATAAGTAGTTCAAATGAACGACTCGTTCAATCTTTGCCCATCTCTAGCATACGGCATACGGTTACGGCACAGTTTATACAGTTCGTCGAGTGAAGGTTCCAGAGGTTGCGGCTAAATGCGCAATGGACACCAATGAAATTCATTTGTACACGACGAAGTGGGAGAAAATCTATTTCTTGACAAATTACCGTGCCCCATCAGTGCGCGAATGAGTGCGGCTAAATGCACAGTCGTCTAAAAAAAAAAGAAATCAGGAAACCTCGACATTAAAGGAGCCGACGTGAAGACGACGGACTGTATAGTGTATAGACTGTGGTTACCGTCTGTGGTCTGGTGGTCTGTGATACGGTGTAGAGATGGGCTTAGCAGTTCATTTTAATGATTCAGTTCTCGAGAACTGAATCACTAAAAAGAACTGATTCTTAAAACCAGCTCTTTAAGAACTGGTTTTACGTCAAACACTGCACAGATATACGCTTCTCTCCGAATCCCGCATCTCCGTCAATCGCAGACGGTCGGTTTCTTCCGAGTTTTACGATTGCGACCCGTTTAGCGTTTAGACTTTAGAATAAGAATTCTTAATCAAAATATTTGAAGCCTCTTTTTTCCAAAATATTTCGAATCATTTAGATACTGATTTTTATTTATTTTTTATTACAGAATTTAATTTATATTTTTGTAAAGTTGTATTTTACTTGTTAATAAAATTCAGTTCTTAATTCTTATACATCACATAATTATAATTAATGACACATACCTATATCGTTTTTTTTTTAATGTAACAATTTGATACGGACGCTGGTATGCAGTTCTTGGATATTATATTTAACTAAGAATGATATTAACGCTCCGCAATCGGATCACCAATCAGTTATTCAGAATTCAGATCGCCCGTATGATTTTGAAGCTCACATAGGCTGTGAACACTCGTTCACTATTCACTGAACAGTTCCTTCTGACGTCTAAACTTGAAAATATCTCTCGCACTCTACATCAACCGATACAAATCAGTTCGCAGAAAACTGATTTGTCAACTTCTCGAGAACTGATTCTCGCAGTTCAGTGTCGAAACCCGTTCTTTTAAACCAGTTCACTCGGGAACTGCCCATCTCTAATACGGTGCAAATCGTGCAAACCAAACGGGAAACAGTAATTCATATACATATTCAATCCGTACGTAATCAATTAAAAATATTAAATAAAATTGGAATCATAAGTTATCGGAAACTGAGAAAGTACGTATTTATAACAAAAATGGCATTAAATATTGCAAAAATACCATTATTTCGAATTGCAACGGTAAGTTTGTAATATTCATTAATTATTAATGAATTATATTACGTAAACGTTGCCTCTTATTAAATTCTATTTTACTTTTTACAGACTAGAGGTTATGCCCAATTAGCTCCAGTTGGTGGCATTTCTAACTATGAATTTAAAAGTGCTGTACTCTCTAATAAATTGGTTGTAGCCTCTGCTGATAACGAATCATCCATAGCAAGAATATCTATTGTATTCAGGTTTGTTTATGTCTGTAGTGTTTGATAAAATATAGATCTTATTCTTGTAGGGCTGGATCACGAAATGAAACTTCTGATAATTTAGGTGTCACACATGTGTTACGTAATAGTGCAGGTTTGTCTACCAAAAATGCTTCACAATTTGCAATTATTCGAAACATACAGCAGGTTGGTGCTAGTTTATCTGCCACATCTGATCGAGAAACAATTTCCTATACCTTAGAAGGCACACGTCAAGCTATTGAAAAAGCTTTGCCTTATCTTACTGAAGTAGCAACCCAACAAGTATTCAAGCCATGGGAAATATCTGATATCACAAATCGTCTGCTTCTTGATATTGCTACTCGCCCATTACAGGTTCATTGCTTTTCTATTTTATTTACGTCAAGTTTAATTAAAATAGGTTCTATGATTAGTAGTATAAACACAAGAACATTTTCAATTTGTGCTTAAAGGCCGTATGATACGGTGTAATATTTCACATAGCTTTTTATTTGATATTATAATTAAAGTGGTTTGTCCCGTATCATACAAGCAAAATGTACAGTTTTCTACATTTAAAACTGAAAATTAAAACATGTTCTATTTATATAAAATTCTGAATACATTTTTATGTGAACAATAATATAACCACCAGTGCATCTTTTCCATATCTTTCCTATGTTTGCTTAATTTATTGGTTATTGGTTATAATAACAATTATTATTATTAGTACTAAATATATAAAAAATGCTTATATAATTCTATGCAGAATTTTATATACAATTTTATACCGTGTCATACAGCCTTAAGAATACTTGCAAATGTTTGTGAACAAAAAGCAGTAAAGTATATTTTATGTGTGTGTCTTTTCCTGTTTTGATAAAGTGGTAATCAGATCCTTTGAAATGGGTAGAATTTTTTTAATTAAGATTGGAGAGAGTTACTCTTCAAGGTGTTTGAAAAATATGTTTCAATATTCCCGAGGGTGATACCACAGCATAGGTAGACCAGCAGTATAACTCCATTGTCGGCACTTTGAACTGCTTTCAGTTTCTGCGGTGACCTCGAAATGTGAGTGCGATAGCACATCCGATAGAATTGACAAAATCGGTGATCAGGACCGGAATAAGACATTTTTATTTGCGCGTGAAAGCATAGTTATTCCACATGAAAGTTTACGTTACATCTATCCACATTATGTAATAATTCATTATACAGTTATAAATGGGTAATTCAACTTGTACTATACATCATTTACTGCTACTAACATACAGTGTGAGAATTTGATTTACTTCTTTGGACTCTTTAAAAAAAAGAGTTTAAAATATATATTATTGCACTACCAAACATTTTTACTTTTTTTGTTATTAGTGATAATTACATTTTTTTGGGATTTTTTTAAATTTAAAATTTGACGTTTGAAGTTTAGTGGACAAATAATTTATTATGATTTTTTTTGTCTTAAATAATCTACGTAAGCCAGAAGACAAGTATTTTTGAGAACAGAGAAATTATGTTTACTTAACTTTGAAAATTGTTAAATTGAAGATAAAAGTGCAGTAAAATGTAAATTTGAAAAAAAATATTTTTTATTATTTTGTTTTGAGACTTACTCTCATTATAGTGACTACAAGAAATATGATCATCTACATAATTTGAAGATGAGCCGTCTTGTGCAGGAAACGTTGGAACGACCTCTTTGCGTAATCTATTGCGCGAATCGTTACAAAACATATTATTTTAAAAATGTATTTGACATAGTTTGTATGAACTATTAGTAATCCTGAGCAGCTTTTCTAATAAATCTTCTCTATTAGAAGCCTCTGCACAGAACTTTGCTCTAAAATAAAAATTTGTATTTGTGAATAATATAAATATGTATATTTTAAACTTCACTTTCATGAGAAGTATTTATATTCCAATGTTATACTTAAGAAATAAGTTAATAGGTAAGGCAATAGCAGCAAAATATCATTTATGGTTTGTACAGTATATTATAGATTACTTATTTATGTCTTTAGCAAATTTAAAGAAACTTAAATTACTATTTATAGATGATATATTTAAACATCTAACTGCTGCGCAGCGACTCGTTCCTCGATCAGACTCAAAATATTGCTTTAATACGGCTCTGTATAACCGATGTTCACACTCCCAGAGTTGGATGTAAACTGAGGTCTCTGCAGCTTGAAATGGATGCGCGAGCTGCTATGCGCGACTTATTATTTCGGCCCGAGTGTTTTTACTGGTCTCCCTATACTGTGGTGATACTACTCGATAAATTAATGCTACACAGCCCTATAACATTTTTAATTTTATTGTCTGTTGGTTTTTTTGTTAATTTTAAAAATGAGTGAGTGAGCAGTTGTTCTTTTAACGTGAATGTTTAATGTCGTTTTTCTCGAAACCACTTAATTTTAATGTTATAACAAGAGGACCTTTTTTAAAAATAGCTTGACGATCTTTTATTACGATTTACCCTAAATATATAAAAATATTCAAACAATTGGTGGTGTTGGACGATATGCATCAAATTAAGAACGTGGATAGAAAGGAACACTAGTGATACGTTTACAAAATTAGAAAAAAATTGGGAGGCGCACAAAAAGTTATTAGAAATCCACAAAAAAAAAAAAATTGATCCTCTGCTACTCCGCTAATTTGGAGTTTTCAAAAAAATGTTATAGGGCTATGTGGCATTAATTTTTCGTGAACAATCACATCCCGAAATATTGGTGCATCATCAGGTCACCTTGTATAGTAAATAATGAGGAAGTTGCATGAATTTTGTATTGGTTTGAAATGTATTGTAAAGTAATCCTAAACATATTGAAAGATCAGAACATCTGGTGGCAATGATCACATCATAATTAAAACATTAATAAATTGCCACGCCATTCAGTGCAGTTTGTTTCCGTGAATACAGGTGCAGGTTACGGTGTTGATCAAGTAAATAAGCGTTTGTTTCTTGTATTTTTGCGTTTTTGTGGCATTTGTGGATTGTAGATAAATATTATAAATACTAACTAGGAAATGTAATAATTATTAATGTTGATGTGGTGAACTTACGGTATTGTTAAACATAACTTATTCCTTTGTTTACAATATAGATTCGCTAGATGATGCCATCTAATTTCACATTAAATTTCTTGTTTTAATTTGAAAAATAATAAGTAAAACTAATAAATAATGGTATTTAACTTTTATTAATTTTTTAAACATGTTATTTGGAATGTGAATGAAGCCCAGACAATCATACAATTTATTGTATAATTGTGAAAAAATATAAATTTGCTTTACCATTGATTTTCTGCCCTGTATACAATCTGGTATCTTAATAGAAAAGTTACATTTAAATTTTTTCGATGAACTTACATCTATATTGTATTTCAAATTAAACTTACATTAAAATGGTCTTTACAAACAAACTATGTATTAGGCGCTGTATGTTATATTTGTACATAATGACATAATACCTCTTCTATACGACCCATGTGATGCACTTTCTGTGCTCATTTTACGAGTCTATTTTGTAACTCTATTCAATACCAACGTTTTATTTAACACAATAACGCAAAATAATATCACAAATGACAAATTAACTCTTCTAAACATATGTACTGTGCTGTCCAAAAGCATGGAAATCGTATACAGATATGAACTAAAGCACACTGCTGTATTTAGGTATACACATGCGAACGACGTCTGATGTCAGACTAAATTTTGAAATAGCATTTTTAAGTTTAGTTTTCTATGAAATTGTCTAAGACAAACACGATTTTGATTAAAATAATACATTCTTCTGCACGTATTTTGCAAAAATCATGCAATTTCCCCATTGCAAATATTTAAAAATTATGAAGCAAAAAATAGAAATATCTGTAAAAAAATTAGTAAAAATGTAAAATCTCATAGGACGCCACGGTTCCCACTGATCCCTCTTTGCGGGCGGGCATGAGATAAACAATGCATCTTTGAAGTTCTTCAACAGTGGTTGTCACTTTCAATAGCAAAAAGGTCTTCAGTATTTTATTATACTCGCGAAGAAGAATTCAGACGACTTACGTATAAACAAATGAATAATTTATTATATTTTCCTTAAAATATTTAAGAAACTGCAACTGATAGTAATAAAGCTATATACTACACTAAAAGTTTGCATTATATTTTGCACTAAATTGCAAAAAATGATTGTTTTTAACGCGATCAAATATCGAAAATTACGTTGACAATAAAAAACAAATGTGTAATGTCAGCCGTGTGACGTAAGACGTCTGAATTCCTGACGCGAGTATATATATTCAGAAAAAATCAACACATGACAATTTCTTTATTTTGTATTATTGCTTTACTTAGATTAAAAACGATATAATAAATTAATACATTTCCCAATTATTGATAAATTTCAGAACTAGATGTGACCCCTATTTATGGATTTACTAGGTCATTCACCTTTTCATAATTTGTAGACGAATTAGATGAAAAATATTTTTCTATATTTGTATTTAAGCTACGCTTAAGCCATCACTCTCACAGTCCATTTTGGTTTTGAATATTTCATTATTAGTTACTCATTTCTTCATGCAGAAAGTGTAAAAAAATTAATAAAATCTAAAGAAAATTCAATATTTGCTGTGTACTATTTATTAAACTCTTGAGTTGAGTAAATGATAAATCTAATATTGTTTTCATGCTTCTACTTATGACAAACATGTTTAGTTTCAGAGATATTTGATATTTTTGAGGGTAATCCAAATACACATTCTTCTAAAAACATCAAATAACACTGGAACAGTGCTATGCAGGGTATTCCATTTGAAAAAATGAAATTATGTAACAGCCAGGAGAGATATGGCACCTTGCATAGTGAGGGTGAACTTTAAAATGATAATTATGTAGGGTAATTTTCTAATATGCCTTGAGAACATCTTGTATAACGGGTAAATTAGCTTTTTCAGTAACATTTCTCAATGGTTTATAGAATTAATGGGAATTGTTTAAAAAATCTAAGAATGAAAAAAGGATAACTTGAAAATTGTAATTAATACAGTAACTTCCCTTTATCTTTTTTATTCTTGATTTATGCAGCAGTTGAGAAAATGAATACACTTATTAAAAAAATATTTTTTAAAATTCATTTAATAATAAATTTTATTTTAGCTTAGGGCTATTGATTTGGTACATAATGCTGCTTTTCGATCAGGACTGGGTAATTCTCTGTTTATACCAAAATCACAAATTGGCAAAATATCTTCTGAAACTCTCCAACATTACGTTGCCAGTAATTTCCTTACTGGACGTGCTTCTGTGGTTGGATTGGGAGTTAATAGTACAGAACTGGAACAATATGCTCAGAGTTTGAAACTTGAGTCAGGAGAAGGTTGCAATACCGCTTCTGTTTATAAAGGGGGCGAACTCAGGTAAATATAATGTTAAATTCTATTTGAATTAAAGATTAGTCTGAAAATAGTCAGCAGTTATTGTACAGTGCTTTTGACAATATTTGAAACTTATGTGATCACAAACGTGGACAACCAAACATACACCATGGGGTCAGTAGGTCTGCATACAATCTCATAATATATAAAAATAATATATTTATCTACTCCTATTAATTTATATATTAATTATTCAACTGCTTTTGAGCAATTAATAGTATCAATAAACAAATAGCGTGAGTTTTTATAGTGAGTTATTATAACTCACGCTGGGCTTCTACAATGATAAATCGGTATGTAAATAGTGTACGTAGTAAATTCTTGGAAATTTTTAAGCCGATAAATACGTTCCATTGGTGTAAAATGGAAAGAATTTTTAACAAGTGGAAAGAAATGAATAATTAAAAGATTTTAAAATTATTAAATTGCCAACGCCTCTCAGTAGGTGGAACTGTCAATTATTATCATTGAGGGGACTAATGTCATTTGATATTTTAACAAAATAATTTTGACGTTTTCAAATCAATTTTCTTTCTCGATACTTGTATCTTAGTATTTATTGTTATAGTCGTAGATAAAGTATAGTATTCAACTTGCGGTAATGGTCATAACTCACTTGATGAATTACAGCACTTGCCTGCGGCTCGTGCTGCAAACTTCATCTGCGTGAGTTATGACCTGCATTACCGCTCGTTAAATAATATACTATTTCCTAAATATGTTTGGTACAGTTCTTTCTTAATAATCGCAGAATTCAAATTTTCTAAAATAGTTCGGAATTTTGTAATCGCAACCACAGATTTTAGAACATATTTGACTTATATTAGCTGAAATACCTTTACAATATAGGAAAAAAAATTTTTTGCATCGTTGTTTGAGAATGGTTATCACATTACAAGGATTATTTATAAATAGGTCTTTATAAAATCTTTATAAAAAGTCAGAATAAAATTAAATGTGCATATATTTAGTGGTTCTGTTTAAAATTTCATGAGGACCAATCAAGATTATCAGGTCCAAAAAATTTAAATGTCGATTTTCTCGCAAACGGTTGGTTTTTTTGACTTCAAACAAGAGTAACAAATTTTTAGACAAACTTTCATTCTTTAAAGGAATTTGAATCTTAATAAAATTAAAAACAGAAATGTTATGACCATTTCTTTACCTAGCACATGCCCTTTCTGACCTTTAGGGCCCTGAAATTTTAGAAATATTTTAGCTGAAACTGGGTCTCTATAAAAGTAAAGTGTGCCAGAGTTGAAAAAAATTATTCCAATATTAAAAAAGTTATAGCCAAAAAACAAATTAAAAAAAAAATAACTGAGTTTACATAGCTCCATTAATATTGACTTTTCGAGAAAATGTTACATGAACTTGACACATTAGTTGGAGTAGTATCATCCTTTAAATTTTCTGCGTGCGGAGTTTCCGGACGCCCTGTATGTTTAGATAAGTACCTACTAATTATGTTGCAAAGAAAATTACATGATAATTTTTATATTTTCAAGTTATAAATGTATGTGTTTTTGTTTTCAATTTTGTCATCATTTTCTATTAAAAATCATTCTTTTGTGCTTCCTCTGTCCTCCTTTTGTAATGTACACATTTGGTCTTCTGAAACTTTCATATTAGTAAAGTATAGAAAGGTGTGGGTTAACATGCTAACCCTCTTTGCAGTCTTTTGAATATTAATTAGAATTTGCAGGTATTAATTTTACTGATGAAGCTTGAGATAGCATTGTTTCTCTGATTAGGAAGTCTATCTCTCTGGTTCCCTGTAGTCCTCAAGAATAGGTTAAATCTAAGAAGTAGGCATAAAAGGGAGTACTTCACCTTGTCTTTATTGTTCTGCTTAATAAGGTAGAGTCTGTTAAAAAATTTTCCTTGATTTCTTACATACTTCTGGGAATTTAATCCTGATTCAGTGTTCTTTAATGTGCCTATCTTATTAGAGAAAGGAAAGTACGTTTACATTCATTAACTGTAAATTTAATTATATATGTTTAATATTTTGAAGAAACCTATTGAAAAAGTGAGCTAAAAAGCTTTTGAAGAAACGTACAAACAATAGTTGCCCCATATGTAATTCTTCAGGTTGTGAAAAAGGACAATGCAATGCTGGCATAAAGGAATGTACAAACTGTAAATGGTCACATGATCGGTTCAATTTGGTCCATATTGATTACAAACATAATGTTTGACAAAAATTGTCAATTTTATCAAAAACAAATTGAAAAGAATAAGTCACGAGTGTCTTATATAGTCATTCAATTTTGTAGCAGATAAGTCAGATGGTGTTATTCTTGACATAAATGTAGAAGGTTTTACAAAAGCACAAGGAAGAGCTAACACAGTTAATAAATGACACCCAATAACGTTTTTAGCTTTATTAATAAATTGAACCTATTGAGTGAAATACAATTTTAGGTATAAGCCACAACAGACCACAGTAGAGGGTTAGTTTTTAGTTCATTCATTTCTAAACATGTAATTTTTACATTTTTAAACAATAAGTAAATTCATTATTATTTGAAAGTAGATACCTAATCTAAAATTTTACTGTTTTCTATTTCTCTAATGATGTATGTAGTTGACCATCTAGAAAACTTCAATTTATACAATCTATTGCAATAATAATGACAATATTTAAAATAAATTTGTTGATCTGTTTTGAACTGCTGACATTTGAACCGAAATCTACCGTCAACTTTTAGCATTAGTTCTTAGTTATTCTACTCACTAATAGAGGTCTAACAAAAGGAATAAATAATTATTATCTTAGACCAGCTATTTGAGTTTGGCGTCCAGCTTAATTCGTTTAGATATTAACCTCTTAGTAAATTTAAATATACACATATTTGATCAATGCCAAATTTCTACACATTGATTTATTATTATATTTATTAAATATAAAATCTTTGTATAGATCAAACAAAGGTGGTAATGTAGCTTTTGTTGCCATTGCCGGTGAAGGAGCAGCATTAAAGAATTCAAAGGAAGCATTAGCATTTGCTGTACTACAAAGAGCGCTTGGTGTTGGTCCACAAATCAAATGGAGTACAAGAGACAATGGTCTTTTATCAAAAACAATTGGTAACTCAACTGATGATTTTGCTAGTTCAGCATTTAATGCTAGCTATGCAGACACTGGACTTTTTGGTGTACTTATCGCTGTACCCAGTAGGTGTGCTGGAAGGGTTGTCGAATCTGCAGTTAAATTACTTCGCAGTTCTACAATCAGTGAAGAGGATGTAACGAGAGGTACGCATATTTTTTTTAATAATAGTTAGGATTCATTCATATGGTTATGTTGATATTTATTATGCATACTTATTTTTAATTAAATTGAAATGTACAAACTTTTGCAATATTAATGACACCGCTTCAAAACAGTTTGAGAGGCACTAGAATTTTCAGTAGAATTTTGTGCTCCTGTCCGCATTGCCCACATTGCCTTATAATAGTTTCCCCGCCGTGAGAGGGCGATGCAATCGAAATAATTTAGTGGGAAATTCCGCATAAAAAATAAATAGAGACAGAGAATCATTCGCCCAAGGTCAAATGTGTTATATTTTACAAAATATATACCTAACTATAGATATTTACTACTATCTTTTATTTTTCTAATAAGAGAGAAAATATCATGGCCAAGCAAAACTGTAATATTTATACCTGTGACCCACGGTCTATACCTACCTATATTATTTATTTATTCGTCACTTTTTGTTGTTCATTGTTTACTTTTGATAATACATACATAACACAAAAAAAAGTAATACGTTGAAGTAGTTGATAAAGAAAAATATAGGTAATTCTCTTTAAAACATAAAAAATAACTACAGATTAAAAAGATTTTACAATATAGGTATCCGAGAGATCCATGCATATATCGTCTGTTAAATTGCGGCACCCATACAGGTGGCGATCATCTAGTATATGTTTGAAAAAAGTTAAAAATTCTCTCGTATAAAAAATAATTTTCCGCACAAACATTTATGATGAATGTTATGATTTGGCTACTATTAAAATTCAAAGACAAGTCACAGAATAGAATCGATTTTTGCCAATAAACAAAAACACTTATTATAAAATAATTATTTATACATATTTATTTTAGAGCAAATGAAGAAGTCATATATATACACAGGAAAAATTAACTACATTTGGCGGTAAATTTGAAAAAAACAATATAATTCGTTGCTAACTTTTGAAAAATTTGCGTTTGGATTAACTAAGGAAAACAATAAACATAAACTAAATCTACGAAGTGGCAATAACATTCATCTTAGGCTAATATAAACATATAAGTGATATATAAGTGGTTAGGATTAGTAGGTAGTTGACATTGTCAACATGAATTTATGGGGTTGTGTAACCTTGGCGACAAATTAACCAATAAAAAGCTAGCTTTCTGGCACGAGAAATTTGAATCACTCGTTTTAGTTTAAAAATAGAAAATATTTAATAAAAGACTATAGTTTTTCATAAATTATTTCTAACGTTTTAAATGTGCCGATAATAAGATTGTCATATACATTTTTTAAGGGGAATGAATCCCTAGTCAAATTTATTTATACACAGGAATTTTAGAATCGAGGCCCAAAGTTGTGTTTTTACTACTGGTAGGAATTTGCAAATTATTTAAGAAAAATGTTGCTTAAACGTGTGTTGTATAACTTTATTTCAATACTGCAACCATAATAAATTACAAATTTAAAATTCTCTGTTCTATATAAATGTTAACCTACATGTGTCATAAAATTATCGGATACATATTGGATTTTGCTAATTTTGACTGAAAATTTTAATTTACACCTATTTTTAAACTATTTTACTATTTAAGCACCTAATATTGTACAAAAATTGAACTTTTATTGTGTTTTATAAGGCAGTTTTAATCAAAAGTATTATAAGTATTACAAATTTTTTGTGTTTGACAAATTCATAGCAAATATGAAAACTAAAGATTTTTACATAAAAAAGGTGGCACTCACCTAATGTTAATAACATATTCATATGTTCAAAGTTTGCAAAATCATTAATTTTTTGCGAACGATTGTCGATTGCTTGTAAATCAATATTTTTATGATAACAAAAAAACCACACGATCTACTGATCAATGGTAATTGTAAAGCAGTTTTTTTGTAGCCAAATTTTAATTTGTTAGACGAGCTACTGACAGTTGAATAAGGTTATATATTAAGACAACTTAACCTCACTTCTCTATTTACTAAACGATATTTTAGCAATTATTCAGATAGCAAATGCTAGGACACTGCTTAGTTCTTGCCCCATTGAATGTGCTCACTTATTATCAAATTTCTATTCTAATATTCTAATTATTCCTTATGTAACAGCAACGTTTAAAGTCAAACTGGAAATTAAAACGACCTTACATCCACTGAATTGTTGCCAAAACTGTAGTCCAAGTTTTACTTTTTACCTTCGTATATTGGCTTTTAACATTAATACAATTGTAAAAATATACACTTAGATAATAATAAATTATTCATTAAAATGTGTGCATCAAAATGGCTTGTCTACAACACTAACACTGTAACCACACAATACACCATATTCTAGGCGGAAACTACCACAATGTGTTCAAAAACTTCAACAAAGGTAACATTTTTCAAAACAAAATACTCAAGTTTGAAAAGACCCTTCAGCCGTGGTTTCTTGTTCCTGAAAATATTTTAGTATAAATAAAAATCTATAAGTAAAAACATTTAAACTTACGTTGTTTATTGACTTTTTCATCAATTTTCATTCCGAAATTTATGAGAACATAACTTCCATTTTGTAGATTGTCAAATGTCTCTTAAAGATCATAATTATTATGAAGCTTATATGACCAATGAATAGACTATTATCATATTATAAAGTCACATTGTTTTTGAAAATTACTTTACTTGTTCAAAATTTAAATGTAGGAATCACAGATTACGACTACGAATTACGAGTTACGAATTGTTATGATGTTACGAATATAAATTGTCAAATTTTTTGTTTCTTTTATGACCTTCACAAAACATGCTTAGAAGACGTCCATCGGTCATTGGTGATTAGAATAACTAAGAACTAATGCTGAAAGTTGAAAGTAGAATCCATTACGAATAAGCCTGCAGTTCAAAAAATGTCGCAAAATGCATATTTATTGGTGTCATTAATATTGCAAAAACTTGTACATTTAAAAAGTTATTGATTAAAAAAAAATAAATGTTATATTTCAGAAAAGAAACAAAACTTGTATATTTAAATTGGACACTCAGTATATTTTTACATATTTGGATAAAATTGGAACATTTCTGTACACATAGGCAATGAATTAAATATAGTGTTCATTTCAGTATTTTTGATTTTTATCTCACTACATCATAAGTAATAATTATAAACAAAAATAAATGAATGAATGTTTATTTAGGTAAAAATCAATTGAAGACATCTCTCCTTTTGGATGCTGACAGTGGATCACAAACTGTTCAAAGTATTGGCACTCAATCTGCCATTTTGAGAGATCAAATACAAAGTCCGGCTCAAATTGCTTCAGCCGTGGATTCTGTATCAACTGGTGATGTACAAAATGTAAGTGTTAAGTCATTAAAATTCATAATTCGGTGAAAAAACAATGGCATTTTTTACATCTGGTGCTTGATTGAGTATCTAATTACTTCTGAAATTTGATGAGAAATTATTCAAAGAAAATAACCTGTTGTTCGATAATCAAAACAAGAGAGAATAAATTGATTTTAAAATTTAATTTTGTTAACACGTTCACTGCTGACTATGGAAAATAAGTGTAAACTAAAAATTTTATTTTAAAAACCTCTTGAAGTAAGTCTGAAGATGTAATAAATAAGTTTCGCCGTTTCCTGGTAAGTTTTTTTTTGATGCTTGTAAAATTACTGTTTATTATAGTTACACATTTTTAGGATGTTTTCATCATTGTATGCCTAATTTTACGTGATTATACCTAATAATTTCGTATTGCTATGTATGTAAAAAGTAAAATTTGATCTGGACTAACAAAAACGTTTCGTTAAGCCAGAAACCTGAGAACGCTAGCACCAAGGTCATTTTGCCACCAAGCTTTATTTTTTCTTCCTCTCACTCTTTTACACTGATGCCATTGAAAGAAAACCATAGTTATTTGGTTTTGCGCAAGATCGCCCTTAATAATTTTCTTTTCACTAATAAATATCGTAAACCAGAAAAGGCGTGAATTTTAAAAAAATCTTGTAAAAAAGCTGTGTAAGGAACATACTATTGATACTATTGGGAACAGAATTGTCTTTGAATATTTGCACAAACATATCTGTGTTTAGAATTCCTACGCCGTCAACTTCAAGAACCATTAGTCTTGTCAGAAGATGTGAATATTGTACCGCAAAGAAAAATAGAAAACCATTATGACTTGTTAGGCTTGTTCAAGATATATTTGCAAAGAACACAGGCATATGCAGGGTGTTAAAAAAAGAGTGTAAAATATTTAAGGAGGTAATAGTATGAACCAAAATAAGCAGAAAAGAAAGAATAATTAAAGTTAGATATTTATAGAGTGTTTCATTAGAAGGTCAGTAAATTAGATTATTTTCTTTAGATAATTATTGAATAGAGCTTTGTCTGTGGAATTGTTCATTAGCATACCTAGATGTTTGGTATCAGAGAGCATACATATGACTTCATAGATAGGAATTGTAGGAGATTTGATTTATATTAGCTTAAAAGACCTTTCTAAAACAGCAGAAAGTCTCAATAAACATGGATCCGAAAAGTAACGGTTGCGGAGATATGGAATGTTGATGTTTAGTGAAATAAACAGTACGTATTTGACAGTTGTTCTCAGTGCACAAGTTTTCTTTCGCTATGGCTGGTTACTCTAATGCAGAACTAACAGACATGCATTTCATGTATGGTCGTGCTAATGAGAATGCCACCGAAGCGCGATGTCTTTATGTTGATGCTTATCCAAATCGCTAGATTCCTTCACAACGCATATTTGGAAGAATTCACCAAAGATTGCGTGATACCGGTTCCTTGAGCAAACAGTGCCATTTATCCGGAAGACCAAGGTCGGTATCCACTCCTAGAGCAGTAGAAGAAATTCTAGCACTGGTAGAGCAGAATCCAACATTCTTTTTACTGATGAGGCCGGGTTCACAAGAAATGTAGTATTTAATTTTTACAATACGCATATTTGGGCCGATCCTCATGCTCTAATAGAATCTGGACATCAGGCACGTTTTTCATTAAACATTTGTATGTGTATTGTAGGTGACAGGTTTCTAGGTCCTGTTGTTTTACCAAACCGATTAACAGGCGCTGCTTACCTCAACTTTCTGCAGTACACACTGTATGAGTTTTTGGAAGACGTTCGTTTGAATCAGAGGCAACAAATGTGGTTCCAGCATGAGGTGCTCCAGCTCATTTTTCCTTGGCCGTTAGAGAGCATTTACACCAAACTTTTCCACATAGATGGTACTCCTGTAAATAGCCTGGAAGAGCTGCAGCTACGGATTAATCAAAAGTGTCAAGAAATCCAAACCAAGCAGGATGTTTTCCAAAGAGTTCGAATATCGTTGAGACGAAAATGTCGTGCCTGCTTGGAAATGGACGGAGGGCACTTTGAACATCTTCTGTAACTTTGTTTTTTGTTTGTTAAAAGCTTCCTTTGTCGGTTTATTCCTAATAAAATAAAATGTTTGAAAAATGAATAGCGGACCCATGTTTATTAAGACTTCTGCTTATTTTGGTTCATACTATTACCTCCTGAAATATTTTGCACTCTTTTTTTTAACACCCTGTATGTATGTGCAGTGAGTGGGAATTAAGTTTTTTTTTATATAGTTTAGTTTTTATGAGTTAACTGTTATTTATGAATGTTTCTTTTGTTTATTTGTTAAAGTATACTTTAATAAAAGAAAAATTATCTGTCAAAAAGACTGACTGCGTTAGATATTAAAAGTTGCTTCCAAAAATTGCCTCAATGTACAATCTGGCTCTACGTGACTATTACTATATTAGAAAGGTATTTTAGGCTAATATAAATCAAATCTCCTATAGTGGCGGACAAAATTGTGGACAGTGACTAATCGCTAGCTTGTAGACAAGCGCGACGGGCGAAACGTGCGGGGAGCAACATTTCATAGGTGTACTAAATTTGAATGCAATCAGATATAAAAAAATATACAAAAATGACAAAAATATTTGCATTACATGACATCCATTATTTTTAGAGTAGAAACAGTGATATAACAGTTTTTTACCAATTTCGAGGCGCTAGATCATAAAAATAATTTATTTATTTCAAAATTTAAAGTTTTTATCTTATATTTTCAATTGCCCAAGGTCGAAAATAATAGAGTGACTAATTCACAACACAGATATGAGTACGGAAGATACGGGTAGTATAATTACCTAAGCGTGCCATTTGAGAAGAGTTAAAGCACAGAAAATTATCAAAAATAAGTTGACGTTGCCTGAACCTCCCACATTAACAATTTACTTTAAATATGCCACCTGTGTCATCCTCTCTACAAATTAGAATGCCATCCTTATGGACAGCGATTGCCCACTACCACCCACTTACACCTACCTGATGCGCACTTCGCAAATATCACATTTAAGCATTGTCCTCATGGACGCGAAATTCACGGATTTTTGCACGAATTTGCAACTTCTGTTTTAATTATTTATGGCGGGAAAATCACAACTTTTGACAATTGCAATTTGCGAAACTGTCAAACAAATTTGTTTTGAGTTTCTGGTAATCTACCATGGCAGTTTTACGATGAAAATGATAGAAAATATTATAGGTAGTTGACAAAATTTGTTTTTCCACCATTAAATAAATCGTGCAAATATTTACGAATTCCGCATTCAAAAGGACAAATGACTAGAATACATACACACTATTTACTATTAGTTACTAGCACTGTCACTATAACGGTCACACATTAACTTATTATAATCATATCGTACCGCTTTCCGT
The DNA here is from genome assembly GCA_037114965.1 of Monochamus alternatus. NCBI lineage: Eukaryota > Metazoa > Arthropoda > Insecta > Coleoptera > Cerambycidae > Monochamus > Monochamus alternatus. Next base: position 39,982,210 of record CM073426.1, read on the forward strand.
ATGGCATTCATACGTCCATGTTTCGTCAAAATTTAGTATATCCTTCCATCCAAATTCTTATTTTTTAATATTTATTCTAAATAAATAGCAATAGAATTTTTTATTTGGAAAACTCATTTTAAAAATACAATCTTCCTTCCGCGAGTTTCCATCACTTTCCGTTTCACAGTTGTACTTCTTTACCACTTTTTTATTTGCACACATATGCTATTCACGTACAATTTTGTTAATGAAATATATATATCACGTACACTCATATTTTGACGTCGCGCACTAAACTCTTCATACATGTCATCATCCGATATTCATCATTTCGATCAAATCACTAATAAAATTAATTACATTCATAATTAAATTAACCAAAAGATATACCCGACATTTTGCCCGTCTGAACGATATACCCGCCCATGATAACCTTGGAAATGAAATAGCTGGATCCAACAATTCGTCGCAGCCAATGAAATGCCAGCAGCGCATGCGTACTAACGTGTACTAACGCAGCGCATGCGTAGCAGAAGCTGTGTAATCGGGTATCCTCTCAGAGATATGCGGCACACGATTTTGTAGGAAAAATATAAGGGCTGCATGTATATTTCTTTGTGTTGACTGCTATAAATTGTGAGCAGGTTTATAACATTAGTCACTCTCCACAATTTTGGAAGTCTGGTATAATCATTGATAGGAATTGTAGATTTGATTTATATTAGCTTAAAATACCTTTCTAATACAGTAAAAAATGTTACAAAAGTTAATAATAAAGAATATATGTGGGTGTAATCCCACACTGGTTGGGGCTTTAGTCCACAGAGAAGTTAGTTTCACACAATACTATTAATACCTAAAAATATATAAAAATTAATAGTCATTTCTAATTTTTGTACTACACTAATGAATAATTAATTCATATGCTGTCACAAATAGAAATCCCACAAATTTAAATCTAAACTTTAGAGAGGGCATGGAATCTAAATCCATTATGGCTTATCTATTTATTAGGAAAGAATGTGACAAGAATTATCTCACCTTATGGTAAAATTGCAGTAGAGTACCTCTTGTTACAACTACATATCGCCCTGAACGTTTAATGGTACTTCTAATAATGTAGATAAATCATTTTGTGGGAAGTGAAAGTAGGTAGTCATTTACAGTTAATAAGATTAGGTAGAACAAGTAGCCCAGTAATCTATTTACGATACCTACCCATCCAGAAACTAACTTATTTTGCTATGAAATGAGTACCTACTCATAAAGAGTTTTCTTATAGGGAAAGCATATTTTTTTCAATTTGTAAGATATAACAGGCTTATTCAATGACCTGCACCTTTAGATCTTGATGTCTCTGATTTTTTGTGTCACATGAACAAGAGATTATGAGGATATGATAGATGCTAAATTTGAACAGACTAATTCATAAATTAACCGTGCTCCTTTGTACCCCTAGTTAGTAATGAAAGCCATCATAACTTACACAGAATTCACAAATCATAAAGTAATAAAATTGAAACTGGTGGATTCACAAACTTGTGTTTGTGGCATGCTGATAAATCTAATTCAATTTCGTCATGGTGGTTAAAAGGGATTTTTTTTATGTTATGAAAAGAATGTATTACAAAAAATACTTAACTTTTCATAAGCTATTTACAATGTATGATGACAAAAGCAGCTTGCAGGTACATATTTCAAACTATTTTCTTATGTTACAGGCTTTGAAAAAAGTAGGCCAGAAATTAACCCTCGCCTCAATAGGAAATCTTAGTGATGTACCATACCTGGATGAATTAAAGTAAACAATTAAATATTTATTAGAATGGGCATATTAAAATAATTGTCCATTTCATTTCTTTTAATTTTAAGTTTATTTGTACATTGATTGTAAAATAAAATTATACCATAGATGTTTTAATTTTTAATTGCATTCAGATGTACTGCAAATGAAGCTTCGCAATTGTAATATATTCTGCAGCAATTTATCGGTTAAATATATTAACATTCATTTGCCAGCAGTTGACTGTTAATTACATTACAGTTTCTTGTTTTATGTGATGAACGTGAAGATATAATTGATGGATTCAGAGTAATGTTAAACACATATTTTATGTTTTGCTAAAATAATACAATTTTATTAGTTTTGCTACCTACATTTTTGTTCTACTAAAATTCGGCCATAATGTCCCATCTATTTCTTCTTTACGTGATGCAAAGTTCGTAATATACCTAGTTATCTACTTTCAATGTATAAATTTACAACCCAGCGCAGGCCCGCCATCTGTGTAGAATAAGCTAAAGTTTAAGCCGCTGCATATATATTCTAGATGGGAGGCGAATGAATTCTCTTGGTTTCAATCATTGATAAACAGAATGTGTACAGCATGAATGGAGTGATTCACTCCCCACTCCGCGCCACCACTCTTCTAACCAAATTGACAGTTTGATACACGGTGTCCAGTTTAAGTGTTATAGGGTGCACCCGATAAGTTTAACATAAACTTAATTAGGTATTTTATCGGTACCTTTGAATATTCGCAGGTGGCAAGAGGTAACATTCTTGTTATTTACTAAACTCAATATTATTCAGTTCTTAAATGTCTAAAATTATTTGTATTTGTAGAAAACACTATTTCACAAATACGGCACCCATCAATAAAAAATGTAATTTATTTATAAATAGAGTGGTAAGGAAAAACTGATGTTGTTTTCATCTCCGTTACTATTCCAGTCTGAAAACTCTGGAAGAAGAATACTTATGATTTAATTATGATTATTTAACTGACAAAAATAAATCAAATATAGAAGGTACTATTAAGGACACTAAAAAAACAAGTACAATTTAGATATTGTATTGTACCCTCAGAATACATATTTTTTTAATTATCTATCAATAACGGAAAAATAGGAGAGAGGGTTAGAGTTATTGAGATAAATTTTCGCATACATATTTGTACAGTTTGAAAAACTTAATTTGAATTTACATTAGGGAGGTAGCTAATGTTAACATGTTTTCAAGATAAAAACTATGTACAATCGTTTGCCGACACTCTTTAAAATAATTTTACGATTTCTTTTAAACTGCTAACGTATTTGTAATGAAATCTGCTCTCAACTTTTAACATAAGGTCTTAGTTGTTTCACTCATCAATAGAGATTTAATGAAATATCTACTCAAAACTTTCAGCAGTTCAAAAACTGTTTTGAGAGTGTGTCATTATTATTGCAAAAGCATGTACATAAAATTGTATACAAAATATATCGGGTAAGTATTGTGCTTTACAAAAAATGTATCTATGTTTAATCATTTTCTCAATAAAAAATGTTATTGACTAACCATACCTTCCTAACTATTTATTGTCATTTATGAAAAAAAGGAATTAAATGGAAAGGTCTAATACCATAACGGAATTTCTATTAAGAATTCATTTTCAAACAATATTGTACAGATGGGAATACAGTTTTTAGTTTTTGAAAATAAGTAATTGAATATATTTTTTTTCCTCTTTGAGCAGTAGTTTCAGAACACACTGTACTTATACACAAGACATTAAATCGAAAATTATTAAGAAGGTCTCAACATATAATCATTTCATTCAAACTATTTGACAATACGAAAAATAAATAAAACACCAAAAAAACAATTTCGAGAAGAGGGAAGCTAATCGAAGCAGTTGAAAAGCTCAGCTGGAATAAAAAATATTAGGTATCAATTCAAATTGGATGTGGGCCCTAAATTGATTAATATTTAAAAGAATATAGAATTATATTTTTTGACAAACATGTAAGCTTAATTTAGTACCAAGCAATCCATTCACATGGTAATTTGTGGTCATGTGGAAATCTGTAATAATATATTTAATGTCTGCAAATGTCCGACATGTTTTAAGTAAGTATTGTGTTTTAAAAAATCGTATTTATTCCCTGGTTAACCCATTCTTAAATAAAATACATATACCTACGTATTATACTATTTATACTGGGCTTTCTCAACTCTTATTTAAGTCGCACTATGTAGCTGTATCTACAAAAACGCATAATTCGGCACGTGAATACCTTTAATTTCACTCTCTCACTCTTAAAGCCGTACTTTCTTACTCTAATTTACTATACCAGTTTCTGGTCCAACGTGCTTTTACACACATCGATTTTGTCGTCCCTTCAGAGGACGGTAAAATAATGTACGAGAGTAGATTACTAGGTATATATGAACTTTGCGTGATGTAAGTAACGGCACGCTTTAGAGTAAAGGTATTTGAATATACAGAGTGAACTATAATTAATGGAACACAGAGTAAGAGTGAATTTATTGTACAAAAATAATGTGATTTAGCTAAATTTACCTTACACTAAAAGTTGATACCAACCGACATATAGAGTGTCAAAGTTAAACACATTTCGCATAACTTTTGTAGGCACAAAATTTGGTACGTGGAGTTTCTCGGATAGAAAAATTAAAATTTGCTTACAGATTACCAATAACTGGTACAGGGCACCATTTGCACGTTCTTGTATGACCAAGACATCATAACTTTTTTGTGCCGCTATTTATACTTAGTTTAAATAGGGTAATCTTGCTTCCTCATGTTTCACGTACAACTGGTATACCTTCTGAATGTTGATAGAAGCAATTGTGCATTAGAGGCATTCACAAGACACTGATTTCTTTTTAACTGGGTTTTAAAAATCTTGTGAAATTTGCTGTCATTTTTTTTTAGCATAAAATGGTATACGGGATATTAAAAACGCCCTTCCGCTCTCTGAATTTTAATCATATCCACATTATATTATTGGTTTCCTAAATCACTTGAGAGATTATGTTGATTAGAGTTTTTAGTAATATTTTTTTATCTACTATCATCACCCAAAGTTTGGAACATAAACAAAACCTTTACAGGACAGTCACAGTACTTGTACTTGTGTGCATATGTCACTTTTTGGACAAAGTACCTAACCGAAATTATTGCATTTGCAGAAATAGGAAGAATACCTCCACTTCTAAGCAAGTATGCTGCTAATATTATTTTATAGATTATCACAACTTCATTTCTTGTTTTATCTTTTATCGTAAAGGTTTTGATAACCAACTTGCTAACTCGGAGACGTTTCCAAATAAACAACATTTTTGAAACTTATCCCTCTTTAAAAAAGTTTATTCCTTACACTACTTACCAATTTTTCTAATATTTTATAATTTAAAATTCATCATCATATGCTGCATGCACGATGCATAGAGCTGATGTAATTCAATTTAGGTAGGCATGTAAATTAAATTTTATTTGTTCGTATGTGATTACATTATTAATTTAATAATATATTAGTCCTGTACCTATACTGGTTCTCTTTAAATAATTTATCGCAATCTCCAGGCTCACCTAATTTCATGTTTGGTTACATGCCTGACCTTTAAGATAGATTCTGTCTCAAAATTCAATCTATTTTTGTTTTCAAAACTGACTACCTACATTTAAAAGGAAGTTTATATTTATTTGATTCTAAGTTACCATCGAATTTGACACACTTTTATTCATTCAAATAACAAAACTATAAAAAATGATATAACTTTATTATTATACAAAAATATCATACAATAAATGTCTTCTGGATTTTTTATAATGTACCTCATGCTATTTATTTACACTTTGGAAAACTGAAATATTATACATGGCTTACATTTTAAGTTATAGTGGGTAATGAGATATGATCTAAAAGCTAATAAGGAATTATTTTAGATATTATGTATGTATTGATAAATCGACACTAAATAATTTGATAAATAGTGATTTTCTGGGTTGTTATGCCGTGACCTCGATAGCTGGTCACTGCCAGAAACAGAATTAAAGTACACATCCCTAGCATTGAGCTACCATGATTGTTCTTGGACTAGGCTAGCATCTTCCAAAACGTCCCGTAGCCCTCTCTGTAACTGGTCCTATCCCATGCTTCCAAAGCATCATTACCATTATCCGAAGAACAGTTCCGAACGTAGTAGTCATAATACCTACATAGAGGCAAAATCAATATATGTAAAAAATAATAATATGGGTGGGCCTAGAGATACCGATAGCGGGTCTGTCCCCATAGAACCTAACCTGAGAACAACCAGGGCAGGTCAAAAAATTCCGGCTAGAGCACTTTAATGCTGTTTCTGGCAGCCACCAGTTACGAAAGTCACGGCATAACAACCTCGAAAATCACTATTTATCAAATGATAATACCGGCCGTGAAAGCCTAAAAACCACTAAAACTAAATAATGTTTATGAAAAATTTAATAAATTGCATAGGTATTAGTACCAATGAAATAATCAATACATAAACAAAGATAATGTTTAATAAATGCAAATATAATTTTGTACATTTTTATTTTGTTTTATTTTTAAAGGAAACTACAAGTCCGGTAATCTGAATGTGCGTTAATCCAAAATATAGCAATCTGAATCTATTTTATTTCTTTGATAAAAGAAAATAATTTTAATTATATTCTAATAACCCAAGAAGTGGAGTAAATTTACATTTTGTTATACAAGTACATCATTATGATTATTATCAGAATAAAAGTTAAGTGTATTTTTATAATTCTTTGATAATCTGGATGTGCCGTGACCCAAACTTATTAGAATTGACTTAAATTTTACTGTATGATTACGATCTTATTATCTATAGATAGTACCGAAAAGTTAATATATTGCTATTCTATTCTTTTTGCGTAAGAGGAACAGGATGCAAGTCATTATCTAAATAATACTACCCATTCGTAGTACAAGCATCGTAAATTCCTACTCGATAATACCAAAATAATTCACCTCCATTGTGGGACACTCAAACTTACAACAAATCGCTGGTAAGTTGACCATCGACATCAATATTGGATTGATACATAGAACGGAAACGTTAGGTGCAAAATGGATAGTGGACTAACTTAATAGTAATAATCCACTGTCTGGCAATGTTATTTTCTCTGTCTCGCTGCCTTAATACATAAGTTTATTCTTTTTTCTTATTGTAAATCAGGGGAAATCTTTGCACATTCCGAATGTAGGTATATATTTAATGCTTTATCAGGTAGAATATGCTTAAAACAATGAAAATGGTTCTTAACTGAAGTAGTTATTAAATTACTTCATAACAATTTTATAAAATATATAACATGTATAGTGGTCTACCAAATTTGGGAAAATAACTGCTCATTGGATTATACAAATATATAGACTGTGTAGTATATTTTCACACATTTGTATACAGGGTATTCCAGAATGATGGTCAAATATTTTACCAGTGTATTCTACAAACCATTTCAGGGGGGATCTTCATAAAAAAATTTTCAATTTGGGTCCTTCCTGTTGAGATATTTGAGTCTCAAAATGGTGGAAAAAAATAGTTTTTTTATTTTTTCTTAAAAGCGGTTACACTTAGAAATTTCAATATTGGTACACATTATCAGCAAGTTAAAAGCTATTTTGTGGTGTAATTTTTTCATACAACCAACAGTTTGCGCGAACAAAAATAATAGTTTTCCTTACTCTACTCTTTTTGTCATCGGTTACTGATAACCGCAGTAGGCGGTTGCTATGTTGATGTTTCTCTGTTGTCTTGTCAAACAAATCGCCATTAGGTCTATAATTGACAGTTTTTGCAAATATTTCTAAACAAAGATATTCCTATAACTGTTACCAATCCTGCTGTATGCATATTCTGTCAATTTATTCGCAAATATTTGTATGGAAGAGTAACTTGCTTACAAATATTTGCAGAAACTGTCAAGATTGATTTGTTTACAAAGACAACAGAGAAATATCAACATAGCAACCGCCTACTGCGGTTCTCAGTAACCGGTGACGAAAAGATGTTTAGAGTAAGGAAAACAATTTTTATTTTTTTCCACGCAAACTGTTGGTTGTATGAAAAAATTACAAGAGGGAAAAAAATAGTAGTAAAGTAAAATTAGGTGTAGTATTAAAAAAAAAATAAATCCAGGGGTTGCTTATTCCCGCCCTCCAGAAACATGAGCCAAGGAATAGACACCACCACAAAATAGCTTTTGACTAGCTGATAATGTGTACCAAAATTGAAATTTCTAAGTGTAACTGTTTTTAAGGAAAAATAAAAAAACTATTTTTTTCCGTCATTTTCAGACTCGAATATCTCAACAGGAAGGACCCAAATTGAAAAATTTCATATGAAGGTACCCCCCTCTGCAATGAATCAAGGAGTTTTGATAAATTTATACTGGTTTCGAATGACTGCTCTGGCATGCTCTCAGAGTATAGCTATCCTTTTTCATTGTAAATTATAAAAAAGGACAGAAATACTTTCGGAGTGATCTAAAGCAGTCAATCGAAACCGGTATTAGTTTTGCCTAATCTAACCTAAAACATTAGGTCTGTTCCTGCAGCAGTTGGAAACGGTTTGAAACTATCAGAAATATTCGACCAGTTAAGTTGAGAACGAGTTATCCGTGAATTTAATGCAATAAGAGATGGACGAAGATTTCTCATAGTTTCAAACCGTTTCCAACTACTACTGGAACAGACCTATTAATTCAGTAATGTACCAGTAATGTTCTGTTAATAAAGAGCCAAATTAAATGTGTCAATGCCCTACCAGTATGTTATTTTGCAATAACTACCTGTTTTAAGGCATATAAAATGAGAAATAATGCTGCAAAGCATTATGAATATCTGTAATGTCCTATACCTTGTTTTATATATAATATATAGTCAGTCAAACCATCGTTGGCTAAATCGCCGTACTTTTTCTAGTCTGCCCGTTTGCAGTGATTCACTGCGCGTGCCAGCACACTACAGCACAGATGATGTAGTCGGACATAATCGGCAATTGTTTCATAAAAATTATGACAAATGTCAAATATCTGTTAAGGTGTAAGTTTTTGTTTATGTATCATTTTTAACACTATAGTACATTATAGAATTATATATTCAAATTCAGGTGATTCGACAGGCAAGTATTACAAAGGCGACGCGATTTAGCAGATTATGGTCAAACTTGGGAGTAAAAATAATAGATGGTGCTTACTCTTCTGGTACTCTTTTAAATTCCTAGCCACCTTTGTTAATGACATGGATATTAAGAGATCACCGTCTATTATTTTCACTTGTAGCAAGTGTCCTATTAGGAATAAAAATTTAAAATGCATTAGTATTGAATAAATCACTACAGAAAAAAAAATTACAAATATTTTTTAATAATGTCTACCGATTCAGTATCAAATAAATTCCAGACTTATCTACTTTGAAATATTAAAAAATTGTAGTGATCTTAGAGGTTTTTGGTTTTAGGTCTCGGTTGCTTTACAATCCTGTAGCAATACTCAATCAAATAAATTATCCTCTATTTTCAGTACAACAAATGGTAGTTGTATTATGTAAAATATATTGCATGCGTATTGCACTGTCGCTACTTAGCATGTTGTTATCCTTATATTCCGAACTCTCAATCTCTATTGTTACCACAGTTGGTTAAAACTTTGAATTTAGTTGCTACGCGAATCATTTCAAAATTTAAGAAATACAGTGCAACCTCCATCATTCGAACATGCCTTAACCGAATGGAAAAAAATGCAAGACATTATCCAAACGAACCTCGTTTATCCGAACTGGGAGGCCGCGGAGCTCGCGTGATATGTGAAATTATGTGAAAGAATTAAACTTACCACAAAAGGCACTTTTAATTTTGGACAACGCACCTGGTCATCCAGTAGAACTCAAAAGTGATGATTCACAAATATCAGTCTTGTTTTTGCTACCAAATTGTACACCTGCTTTAATTCAACCGATGGATCAACATGTAATCCAAGCCAGAAAACTGCATTATCTCAAAAGGCTCTTAAAAAAAATTGTGGTAAGTCCTGGAAATATTTCTAAAGAGTTAAAAAAATTACTTTGAAGGATGTCGTATTTGAATTAGCGGAAGCTTGGCATCACCTAAAGGCTGATTTAATCAAATGTCATGGCGACCACTCTTGCCCTCAGATATGTTGGAATCAGAGGAAGACGAAGATTCAGTTCTCCTTTATTTTTTCTCCTTCTTTCTGTATTAGCAGAATCAATAAAAGCTGCAGGGGGTGACAGCGAAATTAATGAAATTATTAATCTGACATCACAACTTCAAGACGCATTGCCAGAAGATAAAATTCGGAAATGGGCAGTAGGACAGGAAGATGTAATAAATTTAATGACTGACAATGAGATCTTGCACAATCTAGAGAATGTGGAAATAGCCGAAGAAGAAAATGAGACCGAAGGAGCTGCGGACAACAAAATAGCTCATGGAGAAGCCGTGCAATGTTTTGACAAATGTATAACGTGGGCCAGTGATAATGGCAAAACGTCTTACAACATACTTATCTTAAAGGAGATGCAGATTTGAGCCAGAAAATTAGAAAGTCAATCCCTTTCACAAAGAAAAATAACGGATTTTAAAAATAAAATATGTTTAAATATGTATTGTTTAATACGTAGTATATTAAGTTTTTTTTGTACATATATGTATGTATACTTTAATAGTTTAATAAGTGTTTATTCCATATTATATACATACATGAAGTAGAAGAAAGTAGTAGAAAAAGGTTTTTAGAAGAATAACTGCATTTTCATTTTAAATTCGATTATCCGAACAAATTGATTAACTGAACAAGACCTTGCGATAATTAGTTTGCATAATCGAGGTTGCACTGTATATATAAAATATAAAAAAAACAGAAAATGAAATGCCATTCTCTCTTTAATATAGACAACTTAATAGATCTCTTCATAATCAAAAACTTTTTTAGGAATAAATTTGAAATACAAATTGCTGCTTACAGACATTTCCCATCAAGTTGTATGTAGCGTTAATTCTAGTAATTCAGATAAAAAAACTGATCAAGATCAAACACATTTGCATGCTACTAAAAATCGAAATACTCGTTAGTAATTTTTTTCAGAATTCTTAAAGTAGGATTTAGATAGATTTGCTTCAAAGTGGACCACAGCACAATCAGATTATTGATTTTTGGGATTATCCAGAAATGATAAAAAATGTCCTCAGTTAGATTGAACAAGAAGGAAATATGTATCCATATCATGAACAAATTTTACTTGTTTCTAAAATAAGAAAGGTGCAGAGAATATCAAGACTACACAATACTATTAACAAAAGTTGTTTAGAATTAGGCCTGCTTCAGAGAACAATGTAGCGTTGCTGTTAATTTCAGTTAAATAAAGATTTTATAAAGTTGGTTTTGTTTTTATTGGTTATGTATCTACAAATGTTGCTCCTCTGAATAGTTGAAGCTGGAAATTTTGACCTTCAGTCGACTTCAATAACGAATACAAAATTTCATTGGCTGAAAGTCACGTGACTTAGTGCTGCTGGCAACACTACGTTGTTCTCTGAAGCTGGCTATAAATTACCTTAGAACGACTGGATGGCTGTCACCAATTCACATAAGCTAACCTTTTAGTGTAACAGTATTTATATTATTATTTTTTAAAATAATTAAAGTAGTTTGTCCACAATTAGAAATTTTGACATAGCTTTAGCTTCTTAGTGTTGTCAAAATTGCAGTTAATTTTCAAATTTTACAACACTTTGTAGGTACATGGACACTTAAAATTATCCGTTGCTGCTTTATTTTAAAAATAAGCAAACATTTCAGTTTTTTTTTTTTTGAAAAATTAAAAATAATAACGCTTTCCCTCTTGTTCAGCCTAACTATAGATCAATTCTATGTTCATTGAAAACTGTTCAAGTAGTATATACTTTTCATATAGCATATGTAACAGCAACTACTTTCCATTTAAATCATTCAGAATATATGTAAAATAGTAATATAACAAAATGAATTAAAATATAAAATCACATAATAAACATTTTTACAAAAAAAATTAAAAACGATTATTAAAAATAGTCTCTTTGATAGAACTTTTACTTGAATTTTTTTGAAAACTTACACGTTCAGTTGAGAAAAAATATACACTTTCCAATTTTCCTTTTTTGCATTAGCATCATAGGTGGCGCAATAACTCTTTCAAATCTCTAAAAAGCATCAAAAACAAAAAGATAATTAAATTGTTTAAAATTGTCCTTTTGGTTACCATTCGAAATTGCTTTAGTGTTGGTATAAATGAGGTGGATTTGTCACAAATATGTGTCCTTGCAGCTAAAAGTTAGCTGCTCTTTATGTGAGAAATCTGTAGTTTTCAAAATAATCCAAGAGATATTTTAAAATAAAATCTTATTTTTAAATTACAGCTACAGCAATGATACTTATAAATAGTAATATAATAACAATCCAGTAAATACATGTTTTATCGTTATTACTAACTACATCAATATGTCGAGTTTCAGTTCTTACTCTCTCATTGGTCTGGTCCACTTGACTTCCTAAATCATCCAGTATTTCTACAAAAAACAGGACAATTACAAAATTTAAATTATCTCAATTAATTACACTTTAGGGTTTATAATGTACTATTAGAATTAGGATAAAATATATGAGATCATTAAAGTGAATGTGCTTTTTAAAATCAATATTTATTTAGCAGTTGAAGAAATATTGGTAATACTGATAGGAGACAGTGTAGTTGTTTTTAGGTTTTCACGGCTGGTGCTGTTATTTGATCTACTGTAGTTTTCTGGGTTGTTATGCTATGACCTAGGCAACAAGTTGTTGCTAGTAGCAGAATTAAAGTGCACATCTTTAGTTCAAATTTATTGACTTGCCCTTGTTATTCTCAGATTAAGCTCTGTGGGGGCGGACCCACTATCAGTAACTCTGGACCCGCCCATATATTAATTTCGGTTCCTGCTGTTTGTGTTATGACTGCTACAGGCGACCCCATTTCTCAGATAATGGTGGTCTTCTAGACGTCCTGTCTATAACTGGTAGCATTCCAAACTCCATGCTTCCAAACATTTTGCCGCTCTTGACCATCGGCATCTTTAGTGATGACTCTGCAAAAGCTTCGTTGCAACTGAAATTGCTTGGGATTTTGTCAGTCTAATACTCTCGGTATCTCGCATCTGAGCAGTAGGTGAGGCCTTAAGTTAAACAGCAGTGATGATGTACACTTCGTCACGACTCAGAATACGCAAAGGCATGTTCACACTATTATTAGTCATCGATTGTGTAATGTATTACAAATTAATATTTTTTTTCATCTCTCCAAAAATATTAAAATTTTTACAAACATTTAAATATTTTTATTATGATTGAAATTAAATTATAATAAATGTAGCGCAAATTCTCCTCCTCGTCATACAAATTTTAAAAATCTTGTTTTGCTAAAAGCAAATAACATTTAAAATATTTAATGATTTAAGGATTTTCTCTTATATATATTTTTTTTTAGTTGAATCTGTGGGAGATTTGTATATTTAATAAAACTTTTGATGCCTGAAATATTGTTTTATTTACATTTTGCCAGAAGATTTAGCACACGAAATAATTTTTTAAAACTAAACCTTAAAAAATATAAAACATTTTAAGGGGGTCCTCTAGTTTCTCGGTTGTTTTTTTATGGCTTTTTCAATAATTCAATAATTTTTTATGGGCAAACCATCAAAATAATAAATCTCTGTTTTTACATAATCTTTACTAACATTTAAATGAGCTATTGTCTGAAGCTATTTATTTGTGGCATAATTTTAGTTTTTCTTTAGTTTTATTGGGTTTTTGTCACAAATCTCACACTGCTTTTTTCAGTGTGAGATTTTTTGGTTAGGCAAACGTAGTTTCAAAAATAACCCTTGACTGTTCCGTTTGACGCAAGGGCTTATTTAATTAATCTTTATTATTTTTTCAGAAGTGTGGCAAAAACCGAATAAAACTAAAGAAAAATTTAAATGAGCTTTACAAATTTTTTGAAGACACAATATATAATAGAATCAAAGTTATAGTGGCCGACAGGAAGACATTAAGTGAAGGAGGTGCTTGATGGTGACCAAGATCGCGGCTGTTTTGCTTATCTGATATCAAAAAACCAAACGGCATTTTAATCTTCATATTTAAGACTAGCGATTGAACTAGAATGAAATCTAAATTACAAAAATTAATTTTATTATACACTTTTATACAATTAAATTCTATTTTTTATTCATTTTTTCTTAAGTTTCTCGCTCATAGAAAAAAAACTATTGAAGCAATCATGATAATCCTAGTTCAATCGCTGGCTTATAACATATTAAAGATGTATAAATTTGAACAAGATGGGTGCAGTAGTTTCTGAAATATCGTGGTCACCGTTTTGAAAAATAGTGTTCCGAGAAAAACGTGTTTAAAAGTTCGCGCATATGTCGCTTCACAGTGTCTTAGTCATTATTCGAAAGCGTCTGTCAACTGTCTCGGCTCCCCTCTACTCGGGCGTAATTCACAAAAGATTCAGGTAGCAGTTAGATTTGGGGATATCAATATAATGGTCAGCGCAGCTCGGATTTGCGGAGCAGCGTTTTGCGCGCTCCGTATACCTGCTCCATTCCAGGGCCGTAACTTGTTAACCACTTCGAATATCGAAAAAATCCTTAGGCACACATTTTCTACACATGTTGTAGATGTGATTTATGAAAAAAAAAAAAAAATTTGATTTTTTCGACCCAAGAAACTAGAGGACCCCCCTTAAGCGATTTAAATCAGCAAACAGGATTTAAATTATTTTACATATTTTATTTCAAATATAAATGGTTTAATCTAAAATGAAGTAAATACTGAACGAATATATTTCCCTGCCCTTATCCCGCGTGCTTTCGACTGATAGGATGTTGTTCCTATCCATCTGTATAAGTTGAAACGTGGGTTGTAGCTAACCATACTTTGCTTTGCAGGCACTTAACCATACTTTGTATTTCAGATTTCCATCCGTACTACGACAGGGTAGAGGCGCTGTTGCCTTTATCCGGCGTGCTTTACCTCACCGCGCGTTCGGCTCATAGAATGTTATTCCCATCCGTCTATACGAGTTGAAACATGGGTCGTAGCTAATCATACTTTACTTTTCAGTACTTAATCATACCTTGCTCTTCAGAGAACCGTCCGCATTACGACAGGGTAGAGGCGCTGCTGTCGTTATCCGGCATACTTTACCTCACCACGCGTTTGGCTCATAGGATGTTGTTCCTATCCGTCTGTATGAGCTGAAACGTGGGTCGTAACTAATCATACCGTTTCTTATAGCTAGCCGTTTCGCAAGCCCCGCTGACTAGTGCAACCCCTGGAGAGAAGCACTGCCAATGTTTGTTGGTGTTTATTGTTAGTAATAGTGGCCAAGTTTATAGTCTTGTAGGTTAACTTTGCTTTGCCCGCTTGATTGCTTCCTCTTGCCTGATTTTGCACGTAGCTCGTAATAACCGCTACCCTGTAACCGCACCGCTGACTCTGTACCGTACATGTTTACGTCGTAGAATTTGCTCCGTGATATTTTACCAGTTAGAATTGTATCTATAGGTTTACGCTGAATAAATATAAATATTTACCAAGTGTAAGAGAGAGAGAATAATATTTATTGGAGATAATCCAAAAGGCCAGCGACCGAAGTCTTTCAGCCTATTTTACAATTCATTGTTGTATTACATAAAATTATTTTAAAAATAAAATACATATTTAGATGCAAAAAAAAAAAAAAAAAAAAAAAATGTACATTATCTTATATTTTGTCTATTGTTCTTCAGATAGTACTTCTAGCAGTGTTCTTTCAGGATGTGTTCTTCTTCTAGTAACATCTTCTGGTATTTGGATTGTAAACGGTTGAATCGTAGAATGAAATTCTTCTGATTGCGCATACTTTTTTGAAAGTTTTCTGAAGCGAATGAGTATGGGTTCAATACCAGTCCGTTCATACAGCAAATTATTGCGTATATTGTGAAGGGAGTTGTGTGGATGTCTAATTTTTGTTATTCTCCGTATACTACTTCTCTCTGCTACCTCAATATTATTTAGTGCCGGTTTTCTACATGTACTGAATAGAATGGAGCCATATTCAATGATTGGTCGACATATCATTTTGTATATTTTTGTTGCGGTGGTCATACTAATACCTTCATTTTTATAGGTGAGGGATCTAAAATGTTTCGCTCTGCTTATCATTTTCCTTTTCATGTCCTTGGTGTGGCTATTAAAGTTTAATTTATTATCTAATTTAATTCCGAGATATTTAACTGTTGCCGATGGTGATAATATATTGTTAATTATTTGTATTGTAGGAGTGGCTTCTGAAATTCTGTTATTAAATATAATCAACTGAGATTTGTCGGGGTTTATTTTTAGTCTCCAATTATTGCACCATCGGATGGTATTGTTTGCTGAGTGTTGTAATGCTTCCATTGTTTGCCGCAACGTTTTCCCATGGGCTACCCAAGCTATATCATCCGCAAACTGAAGAAGGTAAGATTTGTTATGGTTTGCTGGTCTCTCATTAGGTAATATATCATAACAGAAGATATTAAATAGGAAGGGTGAGAGTGGCGAGCCTTGTGGAACTCCTTGTTCATTTGTGAATGTGTCGGAAACAGATGTGTTTATTTTGATCCTTGTTTTTCTTCCCTCTAAGAACTCTTTGAGTAGCCATAGCATATAGATGGGGCAATTTGCGTGGTGTAATTTATATAGAAGCCCTCTGTGCCAGACTGAGTCGAACGCTTTTGTTAAATCAATAAAAATTGCTGCCGATTTTGAGCCGATTATACTACTGGCTTGTACATTTGATGTTATTATTACTAGAGGGTGGATTGTAGATGATTTTTGTCTAAAGCCAAATTGGTTCTGGGGTATATGTTGGTCTATTTCGTTGGATAACCTCTTTTTTAAAACTTTCTCCAGATTTTTACCTATTACTGGTAGCAACGTTATTGGTCTATAGTTTTGGGGATGCGAATGGTCTTGATTTGGCTTTGGGATTGTGATTATGATGCCAGTTTTCCATTCTGTTGGGAAGTGATGATTTTTTAAACAGTAATTATATATATTGATAATTTCAAGGTGTATACTGTGTTTCAGTTTTCTTAGAGTATTCCTGCTGATAAAATCGTGGCCGGGAGCTGTGTTTTTGCCTGAACTTAGTGTGTTATAATATTCCTCTTCTGTGATATTGGTATTATTGTCGTCATCGTTTATGAGCGGGTCTGTATTAAAGAAATTATCATACCATTCATTAATTAAATTCAAATTGGTATTATCAAAATTATCGTTTATGGTAAATTTATAGGTTTCCTCAAAATAGTCCTTAAATGTACTAGATTTTTCTTGGTCAGTGTAATATATGTTGTTGTTGTATACCATTTCGGGGGTACTAGATATGTTCGACTTGTATTTAGACAATTTTTTAATTTCACTCCAATATGTTACCAAGTGTGATTTGTTTTACTGGACACCGAAAGTCTAACTCCTCCCTCACGAGGACATACCGTGTTTTCACTGTAGCCGCCCGAGTAGTGGTGTTTCTGCACTGTAAACAGAAACTGGCACCCGAGGTTACCGCCGCCACAGCTGAGGCGTCATAGTGACACTGCGTCGCATTGCAATCACGACGTAGATACGTCACAATATCTCTGAGAGCATACCCGATTACACAGCTTCTGCTGCGGTAAGTATGTATGCGCTTCAGCTTTTGATTGGCTGCGACGAATTGTCGGATCCAACTGTTTCATTTCCAGCGCTAACATGGGCGGGTATATCGTTCGGGCGGGCAAAATTTCGAGTATATCTTTTCGCTAATTTCATTATGAATATAATTAATTTTATTTGTGATTTTGTAATAATTCAATATTGGATGATGACATGTATGAAAAGTTTATCGCGCAAGGTCAGAACATGAGTGTAAGTGATGTTGAAATATGTGTGTGAAACGGAAAGTGATGGAAATTCGCGGAAGGAAGACTGAATTTTTAAAATAAGTTTTCTACAAAAAAAATTTTTCTATCTTACAAAATGAAACTTACTCCTCATAAATGAAATTGAAAAGAGTATACTGATAGAAAGGACAAAATAGTGGAAAAATCTTTATTTGTAACAAATTTAGTCAACTACCTATAACATTTTCAATCATTTTCATCATGAAACTGCCATGGTAGATTATCAGAAGATAAAAACAAATTTATTAACACCACATAATAATGAAAGGGGCAATAATATTTGTAGTGTTTCACAGTTTCAAAAATTGCATTGAGATTTTCCCGCCATAAATAATTAAAACAGAAGTTGCAAAATTCGTGCAAAAATCCGTGAATTTCCCGTCCATAAGGACAAGGCTTAACTATCCGAGGAGTGTGCATCAGATGTAAGTGGATGGTGGTGGGCAATCGCCGTCCAAAAGGACGGCATTCTAATTTGTAGAGAAGATAACACAGGTGGCACATTTAAAGTAAATTGTTAATGTGCTAGGTTCAGCAGATCAACTTATTTTTGATAAGTTTGTGTGCTTTAACTCTTCTCAAGTGGCACGCTTAGGTAATCATGCCACCTATATCTTCCGTACTCATCCCACTCTCTACTATTTTCAACCTTGGGTAATTGATAATACAAGATAACAACTTTAAATTTTGAAATAATTCTTATTATTTTTATTATCTAACGCCTCGAAATTGGTAAAAACTGTTACATCACTGTTATCTACTAAGAATAATAGGTTTCATGTAATATAATTATTTTTGTTATCTTTTATGTATATTTTCTATATCTGAGCTCCTTTAAATTTAGTACACCACTGAAATGTTGCTCCTCGCACGCTTCACCCGTCGCGCCAGTCTACAAGCCAGCGAGTCATTCTCTACAATTTTGGACGTTGACTATAGAGGATCACCCTCATCATGTACTTTTCTTTGCCACATCCTCCACTATTTTAACTGATAAGAGCACTCCCTTACCTCCCCTTCAACAAGAGGGAGATGAGAAAATTTGAGAGACAGGAGAGCCTCAATATCTGTGATATCTGTGTGTGATGCTCCTGTTATACTGACAGATGCCATCCTCTGTAATTTATTTAGGAACTGATTAATAGTAACTCCAAACAGCAGGCTGTTAAAAAGCTGATTAGGGTTAAATAATGAATAAAGAATTATTAATTATTATAGTTAAATATATATTAACCTCACCATTATGGAAATCTACTTCATTAGATATGGTATGTGCTATATTTTTTTGTCTCGATATTACGTCAGATAAGTTCTCCAGGCCTCTCTCTTGTTCTAAAATAATTACGTGTTAATACTGCAATCAGGGTGTTAAAAAACTTCAGCTGTGTATTCTACACATAAATATGTCTAAATAATTTTTTTTCTAAATTACCTCTTAAGGAAGATCTATGAAATTTTAATAGTTGTGATGGGGCAGTCCCTTTGAACATTTGTTCTGATTTTTTGTAACGGTTCAGGCTGCTTTTGTTAAAGCGATTAATAGTAAATTAAAAATAAACATAACGTAAATTAAAATTGCAAATGTAACTAAACCGTTTCTTAAATGCATTTTTATTGGAAATAGTAATTTTAAGCGACTGAGAATAAGTACCTTTTTTTAACAGATATCGCATCTTTGTGCAAAATTTTGTACTACAAAAAAGTTGTAGCAAAAAATATATGTGTGAACTCCATCCTTTGTAAGTAGAATTATGCCAAATCCAATCTGTTTCCTACTTAGCAAATTTCATGACTTTGTGACTTACCGTTCACATATTATGGTCAAAAAACCACTTTCCCAGTGCCATCTTTAAATGGTCATATACACGGTTGGCAATCGGTGATGGTCCATCTGCCGTTACATGAGAGCGACAAAGTAAAGTATAAAACTCCATGCGATAGACAAGGATGACGTTTTATAAATTAGAATAACATCTAAGCAGTCACTCCCACTTTTAACCGAGCGCATCCTATATTAAAACGTCGTCAATATAGTCATCCTTGTCTATTGCACGGATTTCTACTACTTACTTTGTCCCTCTCACGTAAAGGCAGATGGACTATCAGGCTTTTCTAATCCTCTATATTAAGAGACCATTTAGAAATAAAATATAATTGGACTTTCATCTTAATGTGTAGATTACATCTCCAAATTAGCAGCCTAGCAGCCTGTACTTTTTTAACACCCTGTATAACTGTCTCTTCTTACCTTCAAGCATTTTCTTTTGATTTACTTTTAAATCTGCCACCGAAGAAGAACTACTGCCAATTCTGTCATTACTAGAACCAGCCCATTCTGAAGTACTTGCACCAATGACACGATGCCTATCTTCATTTAACTTATTTACAACCTGTTCCTCAAAAATTTTTTTCATTTGAATGGCTTTAGAGTGCAACACTTCAATTTGTCTTGTACGCCTTTCTGATTCAGCTGGTGTTCTAGTCAATGTCAAGGGGTGGAGATATTATTATACTATTAGTGTGTTAGCAACATTGTTTAATTTTTATGTATTTGTTCGCTCTTTAGTTTTTAATTTGTCTTGTAATTGGGTTCATCCTGTTTAGACAATAAACAGACATAGACAATATTATTATTATTATATAACTATCTGTGGTTGCAAATTAAAATGTATCATTTCAAATTATGGATACATTTTCAGAGCAATATTTATTATTGCCCTAAGGGATAAAAAATATTGTTGAAGGTATAAATTATAACTACCACAAATGATTGCATGGTAATGAAAACTAACAAAATACTGATTTGTATGTTATGTTATAGGTCCCAATTAACAAATTTTCTTGAAGACAGCTAGGTTTAGACATAGAATAAGTACAGTTGAACATTTGACAACTCATCTAATGAAAAATTATAGTAAACTTTGTTTTAAGTTTACATTCAAAATAAACAAGTACAACTATCTTGTATAGTATGGTTATGGCCTTAAACATTTTAAATATTTTGGGAATATTTGTCTCATATTCGACAGTGTATATTAAGTAATCACATTATTTTATTGTTTGCAAACAAACTTGTGTTTTACTTTTCACAATCTATAGAAATTGCCTTAATTAAGAAAAAAGGATACATTTGATATATAGCGACTTTCCGGATTATGCCGTTAAGTTGCACTTTAATCGCTATATATCAAATAATATCACTGGCCATGAAAGCCTAAAAATCAAAAGGATACATATTTCCAGACTTTGTAATTACTTCTAATTTTTGGTTCAGTTGACCTACTTCATTATTAAATTGTTTTAATCGAAGTCGTATATTAGCTGATATTTGAGAATATGTATTACTTGTTCTAGAATGCTTTTGCCTAAAGGTAAGTTGTTCCATAATATCTCTATATAATTTTTCACAGGATTCATATTCTGTTAGCCTAAAATATTGGTTAACTAAATTATAGTATTAAGATAAAGCACAATGATTATACCAAGGATCCTCTTCCAAAAATAATAACGCCATTTTTTAGAATTAAACTAAAAAACTAATTTGTGCTAAAAAATAAAAATATTTAATTTCAATCATTAATCATACATATATCTGACAGTGATGTTAACCTTTTAAAATTTGTTTCCCTACGATGAAGCATGAAATTCCCCTACTCTGCCTGCCCAAGTTAGTAATTTCTTTTATCTATGGTTAGCAATGTTAGAATTTTGTATAAAAGATAAAGCGCTGTTGGCAGCATATTATTGTTTACAAACGAATATGAGAAATGATCCATAAAATCTTATTTTCTTTTAAATGATAAAACAGTATTTGCTAAGCATATTATTTTGTTAGAGTGCTTTTTCCCCATATATGTAATACATGTAAAACATCTTTTGAAATAAAAAGAAATATAAAACAAGGAAGTAAATGTGTTTTAATTAGAATCTGGTTACACAAACAGTGAGAGAGTGTTAAATATACCTATAAAAAAATTAAGAATTGAATATGAAAACATAACTATAAGAATGGTGTTCGATACGAATATTTACAGAAATAACTTTATTTTTAATAAAATAGGCTCAACAGTGCAAGAATGCCAAGAAATAGATGAAATAATACATATTTATATGTATTATGATACATGACATGCCAAAGCGTATTTATTAAATATTTCAGGATGCAATTAATTTAAACAATCTTGAAATTTTCACCTTGTTAGGAGCATAATCATTCGATTTGTAGAAATTAGAAGGTCCGTTTAATTTTTTATATTGCCCACAAATTTTGACGTTTGCAAAATGTCAGGCATTGAAATAGACATTGCCAGGTCTCAGAACCTATGCCAGTAAAAGAGGTAATTTGTAACTTATACTATTATAATAGAGTAACAAAGGTACTAAATATAATAAATAATTTTAATAAATACTTAATTTGTTAGATCTGGGGATGTCGATAGCAATGACCTCTGGATTTGGAAGGGCTCATAACTTTGGACGGAATAATATTTGTGTGAATCCCTACTTTGACTTATCTGGTAGAGAAGTTTATAAAACCAGTGATATTAATATCTTACTTATTGTTAAAAATGATGACGGATGCTGGAACTCTTACTTGGTGGCACCTCGAGAGACGAAAGGGGAAATACAATAGCCCCTTGATCGGGAGGAATAGCGGAATCAACGATCAAGACACGGCATTCGATATATAGATCCTAACATAGTAGCACATTCGATTATTGTTAGCTTATTTACTGTCCAACTTTAAGTAATATACGGCTTGTAATTTTTCTTTTAAAATCTGTTTTATTTCAAGTTTCTAACATTATATTCAGTTATTTTCAAATATTCATATTAGTTTGTAATAAATTAAATACGGTTCTAAAGCACTACAAATTTAAAATACAATTCATGAAAATAAATCGGCTCAAAACCAAAAATTTTATTTTAAATAAATGCCACACTTACCATTTTAAAACAAGGAAAGTGGTTGGCTTGAAAATGTCAGATTTATAAACCACAAGTAACTGCCTCTTTAACAACTCTTTCAATAACTACTAACAATTTCACTACAACACCAAACAATTTGGAAAATGAAATCGTCTTGATCATAAACTGAAAATTCATCAGTTAATCGCAAAACATATTGCAATTAAATAATAAACTAGAAATATATTTAACATTAAAGGCACCACAAGTGTTATAGAATGACCCATTCAGGTCAGAGGACTGTAAACTCGGTAAAAATATTTTTTTGAATTCTGAAAATTGATCAGGTCTATTATTGGTAACAGTATACAATTATTATAAAATAAAAATTACTCCTAATAAATAAATTATCTTACTACAACAGTTTTCTAAGATTATGTCTACTTTTTCAATTTCTACTTGATTGAATTGCTAAAACATATCTGTTTTCGTGCTATGCCTTTATGACTTTTAAGAAATAGAACAAATTTGCTATATCCTGCCTGGTGTATATGATTACCATTGTTGAATGAATTATTATTCAATCAACATTATATAATATACTTTGCATAATATATTATTTACTGTTCCTCTTAAAAAAGAACACAAACATCATATCCATAAAGGTAAGTTTTCATCTGATATTAATTGCACAATTTATGTCGGACAGAAATTGCAATTAATGGAAACAGCGAAAATTTTCTGTTAGAGAGATACATTTTAAGTGTCCAGGATGCGTGTCGACATCTATACGATTAGACATATTATTTGCATGTTCAGATCTGCAAGACAGAAATTGCTGTAATTGACTAGTCGTCTACTTTTGTGGTAGTGTCAATAGCAAATTAAAAACAATGACTATAAAATTTATATTGCTTTGGTAAATTTTTATCACAAAGCCAGGTTTACTATTTATTTTTTTGTTTTTACTCATACTTTCAAAACAGTTTTCAAATATAAATACAAGGTGTTGCATGACGTACTGTGCAAACTGAGTAAAAATTTTTAAAATATATGTGCATGGGGTCAATTCTCCATGGTTACCGAGCTATAGACCTATAAGACCGATTCTCACTTGACGTGCCGGGCACAGTTCAGTCACTGTCAAATCATGACCCAGGCTCAACAAAAGTTTTGTAGTAAATAAAGAGATCCCAATGGTGATGATTTGGCTGTGACTGGACCATGCCTGGCATATCTAATGAGAATTGGCCTTCAAAGTTTAGAAATAAGTACTTACATGTACACAAATTTTATTTAAACTTTTAGTATGTTTGATTGTCAGGAATAATAATAACAAAATGACAGTACAAATAGAAACAAAAATATTTGAAAACAGCACAAGCACGTTGACACGTAACCATGTATATTATAACTTTTTTTTACTCAGAATGACCTCTGGAACCTTATATTTTTCCAATATGTCATACAACGCCCTGTATATGTTGATTTAGAAATTAAATATAATTATTAGGTACATAATCAACTTGAGAAATAATTTGACACAAATTTTAATTCTTGGGAGCTCCAAAGCCCCTTACAATCCATACTATCTTTAGTAAATATATAAAGTTATTAAAATTTTTAACATAACATCACTTGACATCTTTCACTCAATTTGTTTGGATTACTTTCACACCCCTTTTATATTTTATTAATTATCAAGCTTGCCAATCATACTACAACTAACCCTTAAATGAAAAAAGATACATAGTAAAACTGTGACTTGTATTCACTTTGAAAAAGATTTGAGAAATACAATCTTAACAAACTAAATGGTATAGTGCCCTTTGCGTCATTTGGTGGCATACCAAATTATATTAAAACTTGTTTGGTAGCTTGCTTGTTAGACCAATTTTACAAACAAGTTTCTCAAACTGAGTTGGCTTCATCCCCAAAAAATATAACATTAACCTAATTCTTCGTATCTCAAAATTCACTCTTGAATCCACAGTGAACGCTTTATTCTATTTTTCTGTATCTCCATAATAATCGCACAAGGAACATTTTTTTGTTTCAATATTCTCATCGTTTCACAACTGAACATTGTCTTCCTACAATGAATGGATGTGTATGACACAAGTGTATTTAAGAAATATGTAAACGATTCAATATTTATTGTAAATTTAGAGCTTCTAGACACAAATTTATAGCAATTTTTATCAGAATGTAAACAGTCCCTAGCGATAAACCTATGTCTGATACTTGACATATATGTACGGATGCAAGATGTAGATGTACCTTAAGCTTTTTATTAGAAATGTCTATCTATCTGCTAAAAATTTACAACAAATATATATTTAAACAAAAATAATTTTCAGTGTTAAACATACCTATCTAATATATTACCTAAATTGATCTAAATTCTTAGTTATTGTACATTATATTAAGAATTTAGTAGATATTATAGTTGCTTCAAGGGCTCCTGATGGCAAGAGCGATTTTATCAGAAAAGTGGAATTTGAACTGGGATATGCAAATTCAAAATCAGCGACATATAAAACATTACCTAAATTAAATAGGTTATATTTTATATGAAAATCCACTAAAATAAGGTTATAAAACAAATGTTTTGTGACTTGACAGTTTTGTAATCAAAATAAAAATACGAAGGGGAATGGGGGCGTGGCCACATTTAATCGGCGCATGCGCAGAAGCAACAAGTGCACTAGAAATAAGAAATAGAGATATAGGATGTCAGCTAACGCTTTCTCAAGAAGGAACCCGCAATATAGTAGTATTACATATATGTTTTTCCCCTACAAAATAAGAATATTTTCCCTACCAATCGATTTATTGATAAATTTCCCCTACAAGTAGGGAATTTCCCTACGTTTTAACAACACTGATATCTGATCATATCACTGAACTGAAATGCAGTGTTACCAACATCAAATGGTTAAATTATACATTGGTTAGATTTAAAATATACGCTTTTATACACCAATACACAAAAGCTAAAAATATCCTTATTGGATGAGGAAAAGTAAACGTCTATTTCTACCAGTGTTTATATAAGTATAGTTAGTCAACCAGTCTCAGTTGTGGACCATGTCGACTAGATGGCGGGACTATGATATGTGCAAAATCTCTTAAACGAGCCCTAGAGAAGTCGGTAAACAGGGTCAGACTGACATTATTTTAAAAACAAAGTCAAACTGACTATGTTTACTGACTTTTGCCTAGGGCTCATTTAAGAAATTTTGCACATATTATAGTCCCGCCATCTAGCCGACATGGTCCACAACTAAGGCCGGTTGACTAACTATACTTTATATAAACACTGTTTCTACAACCTACCATTAAGGTACGGATTCGCTGGTGCGACTACGGCTGAGGCTCGCGACTGCGACTCGTCGCCAACCAATAGACAGTCTGAATGTTCTCACCAACTATAGCATTTCGACTGCCTATTGGTCGGCGACGAGTCGCAGTCGCACCAGCGAATCCGTACCTTTATGAATCATATGATACAAACATTGAAATGTACGATATGGAATGCGTTTAGTCCATTTGAGCATCCAAATAAAGATACCAACCCTAGGAGCAGACAAAAGGAGGAACATGAAACTCATCAAAGACATACTTTATTTGTTATGTATGTGGGTGCCAGAGAGACAACCATCTGCACATACGATATGAATTGTGTTCTTAATTTCCCATTATCTTGTTTGTAAACACGTCATTGGCGTACAGTGTGGTTTCTTCTTTTATCTTGTATCTCGTTAGTGTTATTCTTTGTGTATTTTTATGGGTGTTATTGTTGGAACATGTCATGTTTTATAAAGGACTGTAAAATTAAACAGCATATAGCACGAAATAATTCTCCATATCCAGAATTCAATTTCATTTCAGTTCACAATCAGCTAAGCCCCTACTTCTCCGCCATTGCTAGAGGCACAAAACAAAATATGGCGCTGATCATGAATAATTCATTCGAGCAGCTTTTAGCGCATTCCAGTCATCATAATATAAGATTACATTTCAGTGATATATTAGTGTCTATGAATAGATCATAGATCCCTAACTACGACATTGATTCAAATGGTGTCGTGGACCATAGATAATATGTAAAGAAATATGTAATTCAACTCTTCGAAATATACAGGTCCACGGACCATGGAGTTAGTAGGATAGCAGTAAGAAAGCCGGCTGAGAAATCCAGGCCAATCAAATGCACGCATTTAGCTGAATTCTTACTCAGTGGCTCAGCGGCTGACCTCGTCTGAATACGCCCATACTTTCAAACTCAAAAGGTTTTTTTGCTTTGCCAAGAATACTGGTTTTGTACAAAATTTTGTTATAGTTGTACCGATGTGCTTTGCACCAAATCTGGTACAATGGTATCAGCACTGGCAAGACTGACCATAACATACCTAAGGTATGTGATCATATTATACAAAGAAAGAAAAGAAAAGAAAGACTAGAACGAGACAAATTATAATGCAGATGTAACCATAGCAACTACACTGTATCATGGATGTAACTACATGCAACCATGAACTATGGATTACTGAAAGACAACTTGGAATCCCAAGGATAACTTTTCTGTTAAAATGAAAAGTTACACCAATTATACGATTATTACTGATAAGTACACATTATAGTATTATTATTAGGGTTAGAAAATTATACACAGTCAGTTGAAAAGATACAAAAGTCGTATAATTATACACCGATTGGCAACACTGGTAATTTGTGATAGAAGAAATGACAAATGACAGGAATGAAAAAATGAAATGAAAAATAATTTTATTTCATGTTTTTGTAACAGCGCTGTAGGCGTTGCAGTCCGCATTTATAAAAAGTGGAGATGTAAGATTTGGGCATTTTTGGGAGTTACCACCCCCTGAAAACATCCCAACGTTACTATCTTTTACAATCAGTGTTGCCAATAGGTGTATCATTATACGATTTTTGTATCTTTTCAACTGACTGTGTATAATTTGTGTACTTTTTAGTAATAATAGTATAATTGGTGTAACTTTTCATTTTAACAGAAAAGTTATACTTGGGATTCCAAGTTCCCTTTTAGTAATCCATAGTTCATGGTTGCATGTATACTCGCGCCAAGAATTCAGACGTCTTACGTCACGGCTGACGTTACACATTTGTTTTTATTGTCAAAGTAATTTTCGATATTTGGTCGCGTTAAAAACAATCATATTTTGCATAGTTACATCCATGATACGATGTAGTTGCTATGGTTACATCTGCATTTATATTTGTCTCTTTCTAGTCTTTCTTTTCTTTTCTCTGTTTGTATCATATGATTCATAATCACAAACCTAGAAAAAATATAAACTCTGCCCACAGTATAGAAAGACCAGTAAGGACAGCTGCACTTTCGCGCCAAGCCATTTTCAGAATTCATTCATCACCATTTACGCACTCGTTTTGGTTTACGTTTCGTAGTATAACCGCTCGTGTGTCTTTTCGTTTTGTGATATTCAACTTCTTAACCTATTTGAGTTGCGTTTTAATCTTGGTTTTAAATTTTACTATTTTGTTATATCTCTTGAAAAATAATTATGAAAGCATCAGAAGAACCGGGCCAAGGTACAAAAAAGTGTAATAATATAGTAGGAGTTTATTGTGTAGTAGGAAGTTGCAAAAACAATGCTGGAAATTATAAATATATGGTTTTTTTACTCCCAAAAGACAACAGAAGGTAATTTTACAATCATTATATAGAATTATAATTATAATAAATTAAGAACATAAAATGTTTCTTATTATTTTCCGTGTATCGCTTTTTGTGGTAATGCATAAAGTTTATAAATAACGGAGGAATATTATTTTCGACCAGCATTACATACTTATTGCAATTTGCAAACAGTTTCCTTTCTTATTTTTTATGTTTGTAAAATTGATTACATTTTATGATTGAAATTCATGTAACAAGTATTAAAATAAAATTATTGTTGTTTTAGAGCGAAGCAGTGGGCAGTTAAATGTAACAGAGATTTTTTGGTTAAAAACTTATATATTTTTCGAATATGTGCTCAGCATTTTTCAGAAGAAATGTCCAAAGATCAGAAAAGAAAACGACTTATGGCAAATGCTTACAATATTTTCAGACAATATAGTGGCAGGTAAAAATATTTAACGTTTATTTTGAAATAGCTATCAGTATTTGAACATATAGAAATACATATTTAGAACATTTTTGATTTTGTGTATACATATAAGAATGTATTTTTTCAGAACTATCACAGAGAAACGTGGAAATTTGAATGCAGTCTTGAGTTTGTCTTGAAAATTATTTTGGTAGCATCAAACAACAAGGCATCAACTTCTATATAATTTCGGGAATTTCATTCATAAATTTGTGTGCGATTGACGTCAAGCAATGCACTGAAATGTCATGAGTCAATGCACATTATATAGGTTCTTCCGATTAGAGAACCTAATTCAATTTCAGAATTGCTTCTGAAGAAGCGAACATATATATGTCTCTTGAAAAGTCAAAGAACCTAAAGCGACAACACGGCAACCAGCCCAGGAATTGTTCAACAAAGTTACTTTTATTTATAAGTAAGAAATAATTGAGTATGTTCAATTTTAAATATGAATGTACACTCGCCATAGCTTTATGCCATTTTTTTGTAAATGAAATAAAATGTTTATATAAATTGTATTTTATTAAATGTCATAGTTCCAAGTGGGGACATCTCTGTTCTATTTATTGTCTTCAAAGTTTTTATACGCTTGTTAAATTAACCTCTTAAGATATTTATTTTAAAAATTTTACGTATTACGAATAATACTATATATTTATAATTAATTAACTCGAAGAATTTAAACTGTCATGACAATTTATTTCACACATCTAGTGTTTTTTGCTAATTTAAACAATAATTTGTTGTATTATTTTTAAAAATTACACGTATTTCACCAATTTGCATGTTTATATTTGTAGGAGGTCATCTATTTGAATTTCTGGTGACTCGAACAAATATATAAACCTAGAAAATGTACTTATGTTTGCGGAAACTATAATAAAATTGGGTAAAAAAACTGCTGGTAATAACAGTAATATTAATTACAAATAATGAATATATATGTAGTAGTCAATTAAAAACAAAAAATGTAAAATAAATTGAAACCAACTTCTATTTATTTTTTTCATTATTTAAACTATTTACATTAAATTTACTGTTAATAGATAGCTTATAAAACCAACATCATTTACTACAAATTTTCAAAATCATATTACATTTTGAGTACCACAGTTACAATTTAAATTTTGACAATCACAGGTTACAAAGTAAATCACGCCATAAACAATAGTGAAGAGAGCCTCACTCCCAAGTGGGAGTGATGCTATCTTCACTTCAAACAACAAGGTCAAAGAATTCGACTGGCGGATTTCATTCATAAATTTGTTAGCTGTCCCTACTGGTCTTTCTATACTGTGCTCTGCCAGTGTCATATTGCCGGCGACCGCTAATTCATGGCTGCTCTAAAAGATCCAGAATCACTAAAACTTGGTTGTTATGCCAATTTACGTTGGTTGTATTGTAGTGTGAAGCTAATTTGTTTATATACTGGCGACAAGAATTCAGACGACTTACGTCATACAAACAAATGAATAATTCATTATATTTTCATCAAAATATTTAAGAAACTGCAACTGATAGTAATAAAACTATATATACTACACTAAAAGTTTACATTATATATTGCACTAAATTGCAAAAAATGATTGTTTTTAACGCGACCAAATATCGAAAATTACGTTGACAATAAAAACAAATGTGTAACGTCAGCTGTGACGTAAGATTTAAAATGACAGCAAGTTAGTTAATTTCATATAGCAATGCAGCCATCGTATTTGCACAACCGCCAACATAAAACAAATAAAATATTCATTTTCTGGAACGTAAGACCCTAGGAACCGCGGGACCTGTCACGTGACCTATATCATGAATCTACGCTGTCTATATTTTTTCAAGATTTGTGTTTATAATGGTAGGTCGTAGAAATAGACGTTTACTTTTCCTCTTCCAATAAGAACATTTTTAGCATTTGTGCATTGGTGTATTATATAAAAGAGTATATTTTAAATCTAACCAATGTATAATTTAACCATTTGATGTTGGCAACACTGTTACAACGTATAATCATTGGGTGGATAAGTATCTTTTTCTTTCTTATCTATGGAAATATTTTTTGTCTATGATATTGGTATTGTTTTGGGAACTTTTTTACTGTAAACTACTACAAAATAAAAGAAATTACTAATGACAGATTCTGGATCTGTTTCTGTTGTATCGAAGAAGTGCATATTTGTAAAAGTAAGAATCAGTTCATTTTGATTGTACCTAGTATTTATTATAAATATATTTTGCCATAGATTCAGAGAGAGCAATTTTAAATGAACAAGCACACAACATTTTCGGAATGTAAGTAATGATATCAAATAATCCATCTTCCTACAAACTGAGAGCTTCGAAAAGCTCAAGGGATATTCATGATTATGACTGTGGTAATTCAGATGATAATTACGAAACTAATGTAGAGGAGGATATAAATGATTCTACTCGAAGATATCCTTTTACTCGGGATGGTCGTTACAGCAAAGGAACTGGGCGATCCCGTTCTACAGAATTTAGATCCAGTAGAATTGGTGATCGAAGAGGGGGATTTAGGGGCAGGGGCTCCAGTAGAAGAAATGATCGAGATTACTCAGACAGTTTTTATGCTGTAAGAAAGTACGAGAATACAAGAAATTCTGATTCAGGTATGTTAAAATTACTATTACACTAGTTATGGCTATCGTTAGCCAGGTAAGTAAATGAGAATTAGAAGACTTGAAATAATTTCAGTCAATTGTTTTATATTGATAAAATTGTTCATAAGTATTATTGCAAGATAAAAAGGTTTGCTATAAGATCATTGTAATCAAATATTTTTGAGAACATTTTAATACCCTTGTGATTGTATTTGTCGTATAAATTACATTATTTAACTATTTATTTTATGCATATATTTCATAAATAAAAGTATTTCTCATGTTAATGTACATCATTTATAATAATTTTAAAAATTATTTGACAAATTATTTGTCTTACTTTTCAATGACTTAAATATATGTAAACTACAGCAAAAGAAAATTTGATTTGCTTGTACAAAAAAATATATTTTTATATTGTCATACAGATTACTGTGCTAAAATTGCATATTTTGCAAAAATTCTAATTTTTTTTTCTCCAACTTTTATTAATAACATTTAAATGTATATTACAAGTTAACAGGTCAAATTAAAAATTTCTAAACCTACAGTTTTTTTCATTGGTATCAAGGGCTTTATGGTGATCGTGTTCATCCAAAGAATAAAATCATTGATCTTGTTAAAAAACTGGACTGGCTTGACAGTGTATTACTAAGGTCAGAAATGTTTTCTTACAATCACGTTTTTGAAACTGGTTCGAAGTTATTTAAAAAAAGTGCAGTTTTGGATGAATTTATGATGTCACAGAAATTATTTCAGGCTGTAATATCAACTGCATCTGTGTTTTACCTTATCCAAACCAAATAATTGACTAGATTGTTGATGGTCGATTAATCATTTCATTGCACTGTTAGAAACGGTGATCAAAATATGAATTTTCAAATAAAAGATAGAGATCAGAATGATGCAACGTTCATAGAACTTGGCATGGCATGTTACAGGTCTCTACCATAGATTTTTCAATTGCATCAATCTGCTATCTTTTTAAAAATCTGTTTCAACGACCATATACATATACAAATTACCTATTCTTAAGAATTTGATATATCTAAGATCTTAACCTTACTTTTATAAAATGTAGCCGCTATAGTACATATACAAACTACCTATTCTTAAGAATTTGATATATCTAAGACCTTAATCTTACTTATATAAAATGTAGCCGCTATAGAGCAATCCAATGTGCTGTCACCTTGCTGTCAAATCACTTTAAAAATGGCGGCTGAAGGACAAACAGTGCGGATTTGTGTAACACAACAAAACAAAGCCACTATAATAATCTAAATTATCCATGGTATTACAAAATAGGCATAAAATACAAAGAGAAAACACACCAGTTGACAGTTCTACACAAAAGCACAAATTTCTACTTATTTATTATATGTCAAGTTTCAACTGATTTGACAGCAAGGTGACAGTTTGTTGGAATGCCCTATACTACACTCAAATGTAGTTAAAATAATTTTAAGTGCCAGTGCAGCATGTCAGAAAAATGGGGTAAAGAATCAAGAGGAGTACAGCTCATTAATTCATTGAATTAAAGTGTTGGACACTACAGTTGCAGTAGCAATGAAATAAGAAGTGAGGTTAGGATAGATTATCTTGATAGTTTGGCATGATTTGAAATGCATACACGTAATGCAAAAGAGAAAAAGTGTTTCATAAACGGCATGCAGCATTGATCAGTGTAAATGTAATACAATTATTATTTTAAAAGAATTTTGTTGAAAATTAATTACATACTAGAAATAGGTTTAAAATTCAAATAGTTCTTATTATTCATAAAATTGTTTAAAAAAATTCACAAAAATCTGTAGCAGCTATCATTTTCGAAACTTAAATTATGAGAGAAAATATTTTATAAAAATATTAAATATTGAAGTGAAAATACAATTTTTTTGCAACACCAATTATTAATCGACCTAAAACTAACTAGTGCCTGAAAAAATATTATAAAGTAGTAATAAATTAGTAAAAAAGGTAATATATAAAAAAGTATCAGAAGAATAGTAAAAAAAATGATTTATCATACAAAAATTAGCTAATTTATGTATTGAAACTATTTTTGAAAATATGGGACAGCTGTTAAGACCCAATTTTATAGTTATTTTAATTTAGAATATCACCATTAGGTTTGCCCGTTGCAAAATTAATGAAACTGTCAGTTAAATTTGTAATATAATATTTACCTTGCAAAGATCAATATGCTTTCACATTTTACCATTGAATACATAAGTTTTGATATCTGTATCTAAGGATTTTAGTTACAAACAAACAAAAAATTTCAATATACGTTTTATATTAGAAAATAATGTGTAGGAACCTTAAATATATTTTTGTGCTTTTGGCTCTAAAAGTCTCTCACTAGGAAAAGTGTGGAAAAGCACAAATAAAGTTTATTAAGAGTATAAATTATCACTTATAATATCACAAAAGCTTAAATTATTTCTGGAAACAATTTACGCTCGTGTGGTATTCGGTAAGAAAATTTCACAACCCAAGCATAAATCAAACCTGACATTTTAAATTAATTTGGCCAAGGTATTGTTGTTGTTGCCATATTTTGATTTGTCATTTTTATTTAAACGGTTCTGTCACAGTAGTGTCAATAAATAGTTCGACGCGTATGTACGTTGAGTTTAATAAGTGTATAGTGAAATGTCGCAATTTGATGATGAAAATCAACAAGTTATTAGACAAAAAAATCAAAAACTAACACCAGATAACACTAGAAAATCAAAAACAAGTGTATGGAAACAATTTGTTGAATTTTGCAAGTATATCCACCATATTTCGTTAAATAAAAAATTACCAACTTTAGTTATATCAAATGCTAAAACATAGATGGATAGTAGTTCAATTTATTGTTCTTTGGCAATTTTAGGTCACTAAAGGTGATAGAAATATATTTTTTACAAGTAACACGACGCAGTTTCGAAGAAATTCATATGTAGGTATATCCACCATATTTCGTATATAGATAAGATGCCAATGTATAGATCATATATGTTTACCTTCTCAACTGTAAAAAAATTTCCACTTAATTATCGCCTCACCGTGAGAATTTTTGGAAAATTTTCTGGTTGCCATGTTAATGAGTCAAAATAAAGGCATCTTATTGGTTTTAAAGTAGAGGTATGAAATTTTCATTACAACAAGCAAGTTATCTTAGTTACACGTCATCTCTTATTAAATATAATATTCTTAGCCTTGAGAAAAGAAGAGATTACATTAAATTAGTCAATGGTTTCATAGGACATTTTAAATTGTATATATTTTTTGGTACCTAAATATTTTAACAGGATTATTTTTGGTTCAGAATACAGAAGTCTTAATAGTAACGTTGGTATGTATTCACCACATATAGAATTTTTTTGCGAGTTCCCGTTTGAATAACGGTAACAAAAAATCAGTTACCAGTGCATTTTCGTGTAATAGCAATAGTAGGGGAATACAAAAATAAGTTGTTTTTCTGACGTCAGTTTTATAAACGGGAACTGATTTACTTCCTGGTGTCTACTGGTGAGTTACTAGTGGCTATTGTGAATTATATAGGTAAAAAATAAGATTAGACATTTCCACTAGTAGTTCAGTAATTTTGTGAATCAAACATACGTATCAATTTCTATTTCTGTTTTCAACAGTTTGTAAAATTTCTTCATACGAAATAAGTGGAAAAATACATGTTCTTGGTAT
Source organism: Monochamus alternatus (assembly GCA_037114965.1). NCBI lineage: Eukaryota > Metazoa > Arthropoda > Insecta > Coleoptera > Cerambycidae > Monochamus > Monochamus alternatus. The sequence goes on from CM073426.1 coordinate 40,017,417, forward strand.
ATATCTATTCTATCAAGTGTGATGATGGTGTAAATGCTGAAAATTTTGTATAAAAGGTATTGCTATGTCTTTTATTATTCCCAATTTTTAAAGAGCTATCAGCAAAGTCTTCCAGAGTAAAAATAAAAACATTTTTCTGAAAAGATCAAGAAACAGAAACCTAACTTGAAAACGATAATTAATAAAAAAACAACCAGTATTGGTTAACTGCCACATTTTCGCGAATTTCATTATGAGAGCAAACAAGAGTAAAGAATTTTTGTTCGATGACAAGGAGGGGATGAAACGCTAGTATTCTTACGGTCAAGAACGGGAACTCGCGAAAAATTCCTATTAATAGAATATTTGAAATCTTCAATTTTTAATATTAATATGTGCAAATTGTAGTGAGCACCACCCTGTATATAATATATTAATTTTGTATATTTGTGTGCGTTCGAGTGCGGTAAGATGTGGGTGCAGTGCGGAGAAACGAACAGTAGAGAGGGAGACTGGCTCGAGTCTCGAATAGGGAGTTGGAAGTTGCTGTTAGAAGGTAGTGTGGCTGTAAAGTGTGAGCCGCTGAATAAGTAATCCCTGAGCAAACAGCCAAAATCAACTAATCTACAGTAATCAGTCGAAATTTATAAGTGAATGCCTACGCCTCATTGTTTAATAGTGCTGCTGATACTAGAAATTTCTACGATTCTATTCTATGACAGATGAAAGCGTCCCTGTCAACGAAAATAAGGTCGGACCCTTTTATTTAAAATTACCAAGTCCCTGGAATCGTCTGTGCCTTCTCCGCACAGGATCGGAGAGTTGTAACGTTAGTCAATAATATAGTTCTTTTTAATATAGCCTATAATTATATTTATTTTGGGAAACCCACCACTATTATTCACCCTGAGAAAATAAGAGCTCATTACAAAATTCAAAAATTATATTATTGATTGTTTAAAATCTAGGCGCTCAGTCATGTATTTATAATTGTTAGTTTTATTTTTAAAAATAGACTTAAATATTGTTTTGTATTTTTTAATTTGTTATTTACACATTCCTGTTATTGGAACTCTGTTGGGTGGCTCAATTTATAGTAATAAAAGAAATACATGAATCATCAGTAATGCGCAGTAGCAGAGCTACCTCTAGCAGCGATTCGCTAGTCCATGTCAGACTGTAAAGGCACAGACATGAAGCGTCTTCTATAGCAACAGCTAGTTATTCATGGGTGATCTATCAGACATATACCGGTTTTGATCTTATTACCTCTCATCCGTATGCCATAGGCAAGGTGACCCATGAACATGAATCATCGTCTGCTAAATTGTGTCATCTGCATAATACTTGTCTTCGAATTTGAAAATGGCAAATTTTAAACAATAAAAACTTAGGTGATACAAAAATGAATTACTTTTCATTAAAATTTTTATCAAAAAATTAGGTACAGTTATAAAGCTATTTGTGCAAGGAATGGTATAAATATAAGATATTGTCATGTTTGATTCAGTGGTCTACAATCATCTGGAAAGAAGCATTTGGGTTTCTACCAATTATTAAAGCTCTTCAAAATTCAGAAACATATACTTACTAGTTTTTTTTTAACAAATTAATTTTATGGTTTGTTAGACTGGGGCTATACTTGCGACTCTGCCGTTGCGACTGTGTCGTTGATAAGTTCTGAATCACCCTGTATAACTAGTTTTAGAAACAAGTATTATTTAAAAAGCAAATAAAAGCAAAAGATCTCCACATTCAGATTCATGGAAATTAAATGAAATATTAAATCAAAAATTATTTTATTAAATACTTTTATTAATTTTAAGGGCTATTCTCTAAAATTTTTGTTCTTATTGAATTCTTTTCATAATTTGAATAAGTGTTTTTTATAATTTTTGTAACTTATCAAAGAATTTGATTAATTTTATACTTATTTTTAGACTTCTTAAGTAATTTTTAAATATAATACTTCAAAGTCTACACCATTTTTTTTTATATATAAAGACATTGAAAAATGGTTTTATTATTAATTTTTAGCAAGTAATAAATCAAGCATCACATTTTAGAGATTCTGTTTTTGTTTTTTTCTAAAAATACACTTTGTTTATTTTTATATATTTGCTTTTGTTATTTGAGTATTAAAAAAAAATTATTATTAGTTGTTAGCCAGCCATTTGATTGTCCATGAGTTAGCAACAATATGTGTTATATTTAATATTTATTAACTACTGTCAATAAATTAGTGTGGTAATACATATTATATATCTTTTAGGAGGACATCGTGGTAAATTTTACGACTCGGAGAAAAAAAATGACATCAAACTAAATCTTCCAGAGGATACGAGGATATCTAAACTACTTCGTAGACTGAATATTGAAGCTGATCAAGAAAATTCATTGGTTATTTCGAAAAAATTGTTAGAAGTTTTGCTGCTACCTGATAATGCACACTATGTTCGGAAAGCTTTTCACATATTGGGAGAATCTATGTTTGAGATTTTGCATGTGTCACCAGGCCCATTGGCTAAGCAAGAAGCAGCAAGGGCATTGGGTCGCATGGGTTACATAATGGGCCAAGAAAATGATTTTGAAAGATATCAACATTGGCTATTTACGAAAATGAACAATGCATATGAAGAAATACAAATTTTACTGATGAAATCATTTAAAGAAACTTTAACTTTGGAAAGGAAGAAACCGGTTTTAGACAGCCACGTAGGAAACTTTATCAACAATTTAGTTGGGGCTATTGAAACAACAGAGAATGCAGAAGTATTTAAATCCATTTTAGATATTTTAGTTACTGTTGTGGAAATGTACCCCACAGAATTTTATGAACAGTTCCGAGACACAATTGATTTACTGTTTGGATGGCATGTAGATCATACTCAGCCTCTGTGTAACATCGAATTCATTTCAAAAAGTCTTCAGAAAATATCTCATCATTTTAAATATAATTTGGAATTTTCTATTCAACTCGTTGAAAATTTTTTGGAAGACATTACAAATTATGCTACTCTGTTGACAGAAAGTGGTGAAATAAGTACAGTTGATCATGTAACAGTTTTGATTCTAGCTATGAATACTGTTTTGAAATGCCTAGGAACATCTTTCCATCCCATGAACAACAAGCATGTAAAACTTGATTTTATCATTACTTGCCTGACACGTATTATAAAAACTATTACCGACGCTTTAGAAGCTTACGTATCAGATAATCTAACAATTGCTGGAAATGATTGCATATCTATTCTAATTGGATATTTGGATAACAAACCGCAAAGCATTTGTAATTTAATTTATAAATTAATTGACCAGGAGATGTCTATGATACAAGATTTGTCCGACTCTACAGTAATTTCTTTGCTTTTGATGATTTCAAAAATTATCAAAGAATTGTCTGCCAATTTGCCTATAGAATTAATAGACAAATTAATTGGACCGAAATCAGACATTGTTAAATTACGTTCTTCCCCATTTAAAAATATACAAGAATCAGTTATTTGTGTATACCAAGCATTATTAAATTTAAAGAATGTGTCGCTCTTGCAAGAGGCTTACAAATATGTTTTGGGAGATCTTGAAGTATTGTACAAACAGATTGTGATAAATATCGAACCATTTACCCAAAATAATCCATTTAGTGATTTTAAAATAGAATGTCCAACACAGATTGAATTTACTATACTTTTTTTGTTGAGATGCCTATCACAATTAGCAAATGCCAGTTCCATTATTGTGATGTGGGCTTTGAAACCAAGCATATTGGAATTATTTGGAGTAAATCTTAAGCCATACGACCCTATTTTAGCAAAAACAGCACCATGCCTGCAATACTGTTTATTATTCTTATTATATTCCCATTGCAAATGTTACAATCATTTTATATCCAATAGCAGTTTAGTCAATAATAAACAAGAGTTACCAAATATGTTGAATAGATTTGCACTAACCGAAGGATTGAATATTAATGATGTTCCTAATACGTCACCCAACTCTGAAAATTTTGCCATAATACTGGATGTTATTTACAACACACTTAATACAGAAACATCCTGCGAAGTTAAAATTCTTTTACTACAATGGCTTAATGATATTTTAATTAATTCAGAGAATTATTTAGAAAATTTGTATGCAAAGGAAAGGTTTCTAAAAGTCGCTGACGTGTTGGTGAAATGTGGCTATCATTTTAATACAAATGTGACTTTAGCTGTTTATGATAATTTGGATAAGTTGCTTTCTAATAAACAACTTTCATGGAGTAACTTTTTTCTATCAAATGTAAGTGATTTATGTAAATTGCATATGAATTCAAATAAGGGTTTCATCAAAGAAAGTTATACCAAATTATGCTCTAATATTCCTTGGGATATTGCCATTGTTGAACTGAATAGAATGAATTCTGTTAACGACCTTAAACATAAGAGCACAAACTTAAGTGATTACAATAGTTACATGGTTTACTTAGCCCAGCATTCTCACCTAAACGGATCTATCGATGGCGAAATGTATCCTCTGCAATTCAAAACATTCATGAACTATTTATTAAAAAAAGAAGAAACTGCTGACAACTGGATGGAAGATCTATTTTCTTGCTGTTGGGCTGTAGAATCAGATTCTCAAATGAATATGGAGTTGTTTTATGAATTAGCTACAAATTCTCGACAAGTTTTGGAGAGTTGGTTGACTTTAGAAGCTGCACAATTTTGTGTTAACTATAAATTACGAACACCTCTTGGAAAACCTAATGAAACTTTTATGAAAATTGAAGGATCCTTAAACCAATTAGGTAATGAATTGGTCACTTTTAAAAAAAGTGATGGTCAAAGTGGCAACAATAAAACCAATGTTAATAGAGTAAAATTATTATTAAAATTTGTTGATGATCTAGAAAAGTCAATTTACAATGCTTCAGAAGGATGTGCAGTGGCAATACCTCCAGCTACAAAAGCTGTGCGTTCTTTTTTTATTGCCAATACGAATACTTGTAATGAATGGTTCTCACGAATTCGGATGGTTGTGATGCATGTAGCGTTACATTCAGGTGACATAAATATTGCTTTAAGACATGGCCAATGTTTGCTAAAAGATTACATGATATTAGGAAAATGTAAAGAAGTTGAATTTGAAAGAGTGGCTATGTTTGTTACAGTAGCCTTTTTACATTTGAAAGAAGCAGAATCTTTAAATGGACTTTATGCTTGGTGTAAAATAGTTACTGGAAGGAGATATTCTTGGATAAAATATGCTGCGGAACAAGCATCAAAGAAATATGAGCTAGCTGCAGAGGGTTACAAAAAAATTTTACATCGGGTACAATCAAATTCAGAAATTATCGCTGACGACGATGACTCCAAATCGGATTCTATTGAAGAATACATCATCCTGGATATAGACACACAGAATTTTATTAAAGACCAGATAATAATATGTTATAAAGAATTAAGTAATTGGGTAGATCTTTTTGATTGGTATACGAAAGACACTGAAACAAATATGGAAAATGGTAGAAAATATTGGTTCAACACCACAGATTGGGATTGTAACAAAATTCTATTTAATCTGGAAACTGATCAAGCTTTTGATAATTTATCTACTTGGAGTTACAGAAATGAAGAAAAATGTTGGAGTATTTATGAAAATTTATTAACAACTGAAACTAATCTATATAATGTTGCAATCGGTTTGGCTTCAAAAAAAGATGATGATTGTATTCATAAACTTGACAAAAGTATTGCTATAATACAGGCATCAATTCAAGACAATCTCAGTTTTTCACCATCAGAGTTTTTGCAAAATTATACATTATTACAGTATGTTGCTAATGGACTGAAACACATTGCTCAGGATAATTTAGCGCATACTGTATTTTTAGTTTCAGAAAATTTTGAAAATGAATTACAGAAAATTGATTCCTGCATACTTAGAAAAATATTGTGGTGGTCTGAATATTTTGGAAAAGTCCAGAATCAAGGTTTCAATATTTTTTGCAGTAATTTGCGACTGGACATTATAAAAAGAGCAAGAAAAGAGAGGAACTTTAAAATGGCTGCTAATCATATTTATAAATTTTTCAAAGACAAGAACGTTACATTTTCTGACATAAAAGATTTGAATCACCTATCTAAATCTTTTATTAAGCAAATATCTGAAATCAATGTTTGGGGAGTGGACGTAGCAAGAGCCATTGCTGAAGTAATTAAATTATCTTATTCATATGAAGAAGATCACACTTGTACGTTTAACTTATGTGCTGCTGCTTCTACGGCGATATCTAAATATGCAGAGTTATATGGTATTATGGAACTACGAAAAATAAGTAGCAAAATTCTTCTTAAACTAGCAAATTGGTTGCAAACTAATGAAAATATTTCATTGACTGAAATGTCAAGCCCATTGGGGAAATTAATTATGGTCTTGCCTGAAATCGGTATGATTGAGAACACAGTCTCGAATGTAATTCCTATGAATGAGATGGCTATTGGTAAACTTCTACACTTTAGTGTTCACCATTGTGGTGCATTAGCAAAAAGTTGGAATGCTTTTGGAACATGGTGTTATCGATGGGGAAAGAAAATTGTAGACCATAGTTCCAACATTAAAAACAATATCAGTGAAGAACATTGTCTTGAAATAAAGAAAATACTGCCTAAAGAAACATCTGAAGAAGATTTGACAAAAATTTTTTTTATATTATCTCAAACACGATCTATAATAGATGAGGAAGATATTGATTCCAATGAAATAAATACTTCGGAAATGATTCAGAATCAATTGCAGTGTGTTGGTATTCTACAAAATGCAAGAGAAGAACAGTTACAGAATCTAATACAAATATGGAGAAGTACTCAAAGAAGGATATATCATTATTATGCTTTAAGTGCTGAAGCTTACTTTAAATATTTACATTTAGTATTAAATTCGGAGAATATCACAAAGAGTACCGAATGTAATACAATAACTATTACTTTAAGACTTTTAAGACTAATCGTAAAATATGCTCTCGAGTTGCAAAGTATTTTAGAAGACGGCTTAAAAACTACTCCTACACAACCTTGGAAAGTTATTATTCCTCAGCTGTTTTCACGATTAAATCACCCTGAAAGTTATGTGAGACACCGAGTATCAGATTTACTTTGCAGAGTAGCTGAGGATGCGCCACATCTTATCACTTTTCCAGCCGTAGTAGGTGCATTGGAAGGAGGTCTCAAATTTGACTTTTCTGAAATTAGCTTACCTAAAGATTGTTTATCTCAGAACAACGAATGCAATGATGATAATGAGCTTAATGGTGATGACGAAGATAACAATTATGAAAGTGATAGCGAGGAATCTGCAAATACATTACAGACATGTTTTAAAACAATGGTAGATACATTAAGCAAGCAAGATCCTGAAACCATTAGTCAAGTACAAACATTAGTTAAAGAGTTGAGACGGATTACTTTACTCTGGGATGAATTATGGCTTGGAACTTTAGCACAGCATCAGTCAGAAATTAGCAAAAGGCAGCAACAGTTAGAGTACGAAATTGAAAAGGTCAATGAAAATGTAAGTTTAAGTAAAGACGAAAAGGCATCCCTTATTGTAGAAAAACATCGTATCATAATTAAACCTATTATATTTGTTTTGGAACAATTGTTGGATGTAACGAGTACAGAAACTGAAACACCCCATGAAAAACAATTTCAAGATAAGTACTTAGAAGATATTAAAGATGTTATAAACAATTTAAAAAATCCCGATCATCCAGAAAATCCACAAGAATCACTGGAACCTTTAAAATCATTGCAAAAGAAATTTCAACAAAAATTCCATAAAAGAGCATCTTATTCTTTAAAAATGCAGGATATTAGTCCTGTACTACATTCACTAAAAAATACTCTTATAGCAATGCCTGGTTTAGCAACAACAGCGAAGAAAAATATTACGATATCTCATGTGTCAAATGTAGTATCAATTTTGCCGACTAAAACCAAACCAAAGAAATTAGTATTTTATGGATCTGACGGGCAAACCTATACATATTTGTTTAAAGGATTGGAAGATTTGCATTTGGATGAACGTATTATGCAATTTTTAAGTATTGCCAATACAATGATGGCTCAAAATACTGATCCAGCTGGTCACAATTTGTATAGAGCTAGGCACTACTCGGTAATTCCACTAGGGCCCAGATCTGGTTTGATTTCATGGGTGGATGGAACAACACCTGTGTTTTCTTTATATAAACGTTGGCAACATAGGGAAATCGCTAAGCCAAGCACTAAGACATCAGTAAATGTATCACCAAGTGTTTTACGCCCTTCAGAATTATTTTATAACAAACTTAACCCATTATTGAAGGAACATGGTATAAAAAATATTGAAAATCGTAAAGAGTGGCCTTTAAGTATTTTAAAACATGTTCTATCTGAATTAATGAATGAGACTCCTAGTGATTTATTAGCAAAAGAGTTATGGTGCAATTCTATTACTGCTAACATTTGGTGGCAGGTGGTGAAAAGGTATTCTTATTCAGTTGCGGTTATGAGTATGATTGGCTATATTATTGGACTGGGAGACAGACATTTGGATAATGTGTTGGTGGATCTAACAAGTGGTGATGTAGTACACATTGATTACAATGTTTGTTTTGAGAAGGGCAAAACATTACGAGTTCCGGAGAAGGTTCCTTTTAGATTGACCCCTAATATTAAAGATGCACTTGGAGTTACTGGAGTAGAGGTGAGTAAACTTTATTTATCTCGTGTAATGCATATGAAAAAAAATAGCAAAATATATTTAAAAAAAATATATGTGGATAAATATTTTTTAATCCTTTGATGGCAGCTATCCATTAATGGAGTCATTTTACTGGTGTGGCTAGACATACAGGGTGGTATTAATTGAATGCCGATACTTAAGACTGTGAATCCTTCGACCATTTTAAGAAGAAAACTTAATATCAACATATGTCCTAAACCTCTTAATTTTTGAGCTACAGAGTGTTATAGTTTTAAGAAAAAATTTACTTTTTTATTATAATTTTCTTATCACTTCAGATATTTGTATGAAATTTTGTACACACCTATTAATCATTAAGGAGCATTGTTTAATGTAAAAAATGTTTTAAAGTCTTTGCCAATGATGTCCGTACGAGGTTTGAACTAAACATTTTTGAAGAAAAAAATGGTACGCCACTGCCTTTTCTAAAAACTAAAATTATTTTTAAAATCTCCATTTATTTTACAGCAAATTCGGTCCCTAGACTTACTCTCGCACGACGCACCATTTTCACGTAAAAGAAATTAAAACCAAAAAAGTTTTTTCCCCAAGTTCATTGAGACTGCTTTTGATATTTTGTTGCCATTTTGTAGACACCCACCATGCCTGGAAACACTTTTTTTAGGACAAAAATTAATTTTCTACTTTAACCAGTGACCTCCATGTAGGCATAATATTAAATCTTTGTATAGAAAAAAACGGTACGTCTGATTTTTTAAAATTTTATTTTAAAAATCGCGATTTATTTAGTAAAACGATAAATTCAAAATCTTAAACCTAAAATGAAATGACAAGACAAGAAAATATAAACAAAATAAAGAACCCAAATTATGTATTCACATACATTGTTGAAAGTGTCCTTCACCCACACGTATGCAAGCATCTACTCTTCTTCGCATAGACTGATGTACATTTTCAAAAATTCCTGGGGTGTCTTATTGTTTGGCAGCATACTATTATACGATTTCATAACTCTTTTTCGGCTTGAATCGGCAGTGCGTACAATAAGCTTTTCAGATGACCCCAGAAAAAGTAGTCTAAACTATTAAGGTCGGGAGATCTGGGCGGCCATGACTGCGTTCCTCCGCTGCCTATCCACCGATCGCAATAGTTGTGATTAAAAAATCACGCACCCGTAAGCTAAAATGTGGAGGCGCACCATCGTGCATTAGCCACATCTGGTTTCTTACTAAAAGAGGAAGGTCTTCAAGCATTGGCGGCAGATCTTCTTCAAGAAAGTGTAAATACGATTGTTCATCTAATCTTCTTGGGAGAAAAAAGGGCCTATCAAATAATGGTCAATAATACCAGCCCAAACATTTAATGAAAACTATTCTTGATAATTTGATTCCACAATTGCAAAAGGGTTTTCATCCGCCCACAAATGGTTATTAAGGAAATTTCTTATTGAGTTTTGAGAGAAACTAGCTTCATCGGTAAAAAGAATGTACTTGTCAAATAACGGATTTTCCAGCAGCTTTTAAAGAAACCAGTCACAGAAATTAATGCACAACGGGAAATCTCTAGGGAGTAATGCCTGGACTCTTTGAATGTGATATGGATATAACAAATTTTCGAACAAGTACGTGCGAAACATTAAATGTTGCCGTGATTTTCCTCGTGCTAGTTTCGGGGTTCTCCTCAATTTCATGTAAAATTCCTTTTTCAAGTTCCGGTGTTCTTACTGTTTCAGGGACTCCTTTAGCACTGTGATCTACTTTTAAATTTCCGGTTTCGTGAAGACGTCTATGAATCACAGAAAATGTTCTCAGATCGGGTAGTATGCGACTTGGATACTACTCTTGGTATATCCTCGTGGCTTTGTATGCATTTCCGTCGGCAACTCCATAAGTAAAATGCAAAAAAATGCAAATTTACCATTTTTTATGAAATTTTACCTCCTACTCTAATAATAATTTTTTAATAATGAAAGATCAATGTCAACTTTATTGTGAAAAGAAGCGTCAAAAATTATGACACTTTACCCAGCCTACTAATTTTTTATTTCATTTGCTTTAAGGGTGCATTTAATGAGCTTACCGTTTTTTCTATTCAAATATTCAATATCAAACCTACGTGAACGTCATCTGTGAAAGTAGAAAATTAATTTTTGCCCTACAAAAAGTGTTTCCACGCAGGGTGGGTGTCTACAAATGGCAACAAAATATCAAAAGCAGTCTCAATGAACTTGGGGAAAAAACTTTTTTTGGTTTTAGTTTTTTAACGCCAAAATGGTGCGTCGTACGAGAGTAAGTCTAGGGACCGAATTTGCTGTAAAATAAATGGAGATTTTAAAAATAATTTTAGTTTTTAGAAAAGGTAGTGGCGTACCATTTTTTTTTTCAAAAATGTTTAGTTCAAACCTCGTACGGACGTCATTGGTAAAGATTTTAAAACATTTTTTACATCAAACAATGCTCCTTAATGATCAACAGGTGTGTACAAAATTTCATAAAAATATCTGGAGTGATAAGAAAATTATAATAAAAATGTAATTTTTTTCTTAAAACTGTAACACCCTGTAGTTCAAAAATTAAGAGGTTTAGGACATATATTGATATTAAGATTTCTTCTTAAAATGACCGAAGGTTTCACACCCTTAAGTATCGTCATTCAATTAATAAACACCCTGTATATGTCGTTTACCACAACACTGTGCAAGTCAGACATAAATCATCGTTATGAAAAAGTGTCAATAAACTTAGAAGTTTATTTTATTGACAATTTACGAGTATGGTCTTAAACTTTGGCAGAGTGAATTGAAGTTATAGACTATACTAATTAGAACTGTCACTGCTATTGAATAAAATACAAAGTGATTATTAAAATGGTATTATGAAACTTAACAAAATATTTATATATGTATTGTATATGCATGTTATTTAGTTTTAATTCTTTTGGCATAAAATAGGACAATTTTATTTGCATTTCTGAGATGTAAGCCTAACTTTTGTTCTTTTAAATGGAAGACCCTGTATATTTTTATGCCATTGGATCTTATCATTTTTTAAAAAATATATTACTGCAAGAGTTGTAATATGATGTTGCATATTAACAATTAACATGTATAATATACATATTTTTGAAAAGCTCATTTGATGGTGTTTTAATGGCATAAAAATATACAGGGCCTTCCATTTAAAAAACAGAAGGTATATCTAGATATTGGAAATGCGATATTCAATTGTTTCGGGGAAAAACGCTTTATAAAAGTTTCTACAACTTTCATTGTTACACTTTTTTCATATTGCGAATAATAAATGAAAGGGAGAGCAATTTTTACGTGACCACCCTGTATATACATATGCAGGGTTAACTATCTCTAAGTACAGAAATTGTAACCATGTGCTCAAAAAGGCCTGAAAAAAACAAATGTTTTCTAAATTCTAGCTTGATATTTGAAAAATGGGGCAAATGCCTTGCCTATGATAATTATTGTCTGAGATGACAGATCTGTCAACTACCATGTGATCGGTTTTTTCAGTTTTTTACCGAAAATGAAAGACGGCTGCATCAAAATATCATGAACTGTGCTTGAAATAATTTTTCAGTATTTGCCCTACGCATATTTAATTTTTTGCGTATTTTTGTATGTATTTACAAACACAGATGACGGATATGGTGTGATTTATGGTAAGTATGACAGATGCATTGAGAGTGATTCAGTCATAATGTCATTAATTTTAACTACATATTCAGAAGACCTAATAAAGATATAATCAAAAAAAAATGTCTACTCGATCTTTCAAAATATAAACAATTCACCCTTTAACAATCTGTAATACGATGCTCCTGGTACGCTACAATTTTTTTGATGACACATACGAGTATTGAAGCTATATAGAAGTCCAGCAGTGTTACCAGAACCACATACATATAATAACAGCATGTTTGGTGAGTGGAGTGATAGAGTCTTTTTCTAATGACAAACTTCTTGTTTCCAATACAAAATGTATGTATTTTGTATATTCTTTGGGGAACCTTTAAAAATTGTTGCAATTTTAAGGTATTCATTAAGCGTTTTGTCAAGTTTCTCGCAATGCAAGTTCGAAAGCTCCACAAAATTTTATACAGTAAATAATTTTGGATAAAACATTAAAAACATACCTATTTTCATACCGTTTCGTTTTGTTCTTGAAAGCAGAATCAAGTTGAGCTCGTACACTGATATTCCCACATAATGCAAATCGCATTTGTTTATGAATATGAATCAGAATCAAATCAATTACTCATGATTAATAGGTATCGAATAACATAGACGCAAATGGAAAACACAAATGCACATGTCTTATAAATTTTTCCACGGCTCTGTTCAGTAAAGGACAACTGCGGTCTTTCACTATTTACTTTAACCAACTTGAATTGCATTTTTATTTAGGCAAATAGCAAATTTTATTAATAATTATAAACTACACTGGCGACACAAACACACGAAATTCACCAACGTCTACCACGCGAAAATAATTACTGAAGTCGGCGTGCATCTGTTCCATATCGAAGGCAGGCTAGCCTGCATAGCAAAACCGACCCGGACGCTGTTCAAGTTATTCCTATCCTAGCCTATTTGATGTCGGTGCTGATTACTGCGGTTGGCATTTATTATAAAATTCTCATAATTTCCTAGTGATTACACTGGGTATTTATAAAAATGCAGATTTAATTATTGTTTGTTTCTGTTATTATTTAGCGGTTCTGAAGAGCTTGTCATTGAGTAGATATTAAAAACAAGGTTATTAATCTAAATACTGTATGTCAAGACTCGGATTGCGAGGTTGTTGATCACTGAATAGGTATGTCTCAGACTGTTTTTTGTTGACAGCACGAGAGTTTTTTTATTAGTATCTGTATTTAAATACAAAAAACGTTTCAGCCTCTCTAAATAATTTAACCTAGTGAGTATTGGATTTTATTTCACTATTTATGTAATGAAATGTGAATGGTTTATTTTGATCCGTTGAAGTTTTGTAACTTCAGTATTAAATATTTTTTATGTTGAGACTTAATATGTTAATTGCATACTTTTAAAAAATAATTTATAACATCAATTACAATAAGTAGGTAATATAGAAAAAATAATATTTAAATTGGGCAATGTTGCGTCAGGCCGACACTGAGGTGAATTGCTGCCAGCGGTCAGTGATAGTCTGAAAAGGGGGTTTAAATAATGATTTGAAAATATTTTTTTCCAGCGTAAATAAGCATTTCAAAATTTTTTAAATCGCGTATTCGTATTGTACTCATTTTTCCCTATCTTCTCTTAAAATTAATGACATTATGACTGAATCACTCTGTATTATCGTGTGGCAGCGTAACACGTTTTCTGAATAGGCCAAATATTATGCCAAATCCTCTTTGAACCACATTGAACAACTGCTGTAGTATCTCGGCTGTAAACATGTTTTAGCACTTTTGTTTGTGTACATTTACGTGTTTTTTTATTATCCCTTATGGTTTTACCAAAAGAAGGGGATCCACCTGGTCAGGGTTGTCGTGCTACCTGGCTTTAAATAAAAAAAACGTTTTAACGTAAGAAAATAGAAAATGATTCAATATTCTTTAAATCTCCCCAGCTGTCAATCTTGGAAAACATCTGTAAGGTAGGCGCTATTGTCAGTGCTATCATATTTGTAAATAAAAATTTTTCTTTAAAAACGCTGTACACGTGACAACGTGCTGCCATATTACTACCTTTAACTTAATTCAATTCAATTCAATTTCCAGGCTGATGAGCGGCTAGAGTTGTCGATAAATAGCGGTTTTATATAGTTGTAAAAAAAATATTTTCAATTTATAAATAAGTTTAAAAATTTTTTGAAGGGCATTAATTTTTCTTTATCCTCGCTTAAAATATTAGACCTTAGTTATAGTTAACCCTGTATAGGAGGTCCGGAAATGAATGTTTTTATTATATGATAAATTATAGCAAAGAAAACATAATAAACTTAACAAATTTTTTTCTCTGACCTATAGTAATAGACTTATGTCAGCACATAAGTTTTAAAAATGTGATGTCGCACATCTACCATAACAGATGTTTCTAGATAATAATCACAGGTAGACCTAAAAAAAATACTTATCATGAATATTACTAATTATTTTATGCAAACATCGTCGATTATTGTTAATATTGTTGCTATTATTAGTATTAACAGAATTTAATTACACAACACAAGAAGTTTAAAAATTTATTGCTGAGTGCACCTTGCATTAGTGGCCTACAGATGTCATCTGTAGATGTTAGATAACGTAAGTATACGGTTACGGTACTCTGATTAGTTTTAAATAACTTTTCAGTACTTGTTTTTTTCGCAAATTTAATTTTTCGCATATTTTTTGTGTATTTACAAACATGTCATATTCAAATGCCTAGATGACGGATAAGATGCTGATTTACGAGTGTGACAAGTGCATATTATCGGGCGGCAGCGTCACTGTGTTTGATACCTTTGCCTTTGGAAGAATATACCTAACCTCGCGGCTGATAGAAGGTCAGTGACGGCGATAAATAAGGATTTAATATAGTTTTGAAAATATTTTTATTTGACTAAGGCCTTGAAACTAAGGTGTGTCCCATTTTCCTTCCTAATAGTTTTCATAGTAACATCAAAGTCAAGCTTGGATATATTATATTCATCATCTAAAAATAAAAATAAAAATTTCTGTCCACATAGGTTCAATTTTGCTTAGTTTTTAGGATTTATTTTTTTGATATTTTCAAAATATCTATGAAGCAATATTATTAAAAACCCTTGTTCTATCATTGGCTATTGGGAGGGGGTTCGGTTTCTTTCATTTATGTATAAGTTCATTCTTTCTTATTTTGTATTAGATTCTTGTCTCCTTCCATGTTTTGTTTTTCAGATTCAACATTTTCCAAATTAAGCTATCCTATGTCTGTTTTAGCTTCCCTCTATTCTCTTTGACGACTATTTTTGACACCCATATTCTCCTTGTTGGTCAGCTTGTTCATTCTGTGTAAATACCCCATCATCAGACGATTTAAAAATATTTTTGAACGTAACTAGTAGTGATGATTGTTGTAAAATACAGACCGATCTGAACTCCTTGATGTTATGGTGCTCACTGAATAACATGGAACTGAATTATTCAAAATGTAAAATTATTACATTTTCTCGTTAGAAAAACAAAATTGAATTTGATTATTCTATTAATAATTTAATATTGGAAAGGGTTAATTATATTACTGATCTGGGCATTAAATTAGATTACATGCTGCGTTTTGACCTTCACATTGAATATATAATAAGGAAATGTTTCTCTATAAGCGGTTTTATCAGAAGGCAAACCAGTGAGTTTACTGACATACCATCCGTTATTTTATTGTATAATTCCCTAGTTAGATCGTCATTAGAATATTGTTGTACAATTTGGAGTTCCTACTATGAAGTACATTAATCGTTTTGAGAGAATACAGCGAAAAATTTGCAATTATATACTGTTTAAACTTAACATAAATAAAAATGACTATAATTACAATGAAAGGCTTGATCTACTTGGATTTAAATTCTTACGATATAGACGAACATGTAATTATATTAAATTTGCTCACAAATTGTTTAATGGAAAAATAGATTGTAGTGAATTGGTATCTTTACTTTCTTTACGTATTCCTAATTATGGTACAAGACTAACTACTGTTTTACATGCCACTTACCATCGTACTAATTATGGTTTTCATAGTCCTATAATAGTATATTACTTAACGAGCGGTAATGCAGTAATTCATTATTGCATCACTATTGTTGTAATTCATCGAGTGAGTTATGACCATTACCGCAAGTTGAATACTATACTTTATCTACGACTATAAATATTAAGATACAAGTATCGAGAAAGACAGTTCCGCCTACTGAGAGGCGTTGGCAATTTAATAATTTTAAAATCTTTTAATTATTCATTCCTTTCCACTTGTTAAAAATTCTTTCCATTTTACACCACTGGAACGTATTTATCGGCTTAAAAATTTCCAAGAATTTACTGCGTACACTATTTACATATCGAATTATCATTGTAGAAGCCCAGCGTAAGTTATAAAAACTCACGCTATTTGTTTATTGATACTATTAATTGCCAAAAGCAATTGAATAATTAATATATAAATTAATAGGAGTAGATAAATAATATTGTTAATTGCATTATCAAGTTTCCATATGATTTTGATATTTTTACAGCTTTTTGGACTCAATTAATGCATTTAATTAGGAGTGATATGCCATAGACTAGTTAATCTGTACTATTATTATATATTAGCGTATCTTCTTGTGTAGATTTATACCTACACTTAGTTTATTTTTGTTCCTAATCATGCTTTCTGTTTCTTTATTCTTGTATTTTTTTTTTCGTTTTCATATCACCACTTGTAATTTATGTTTTGTATTTTCCTCACTTTTGGATTGTATCAATTGGGTTCGCCTATAGATACAATATTGTTTAATAAATAAATAAAAAATAAATAAATCACTTGAAATTTCTTTTTCACCAATTAACATTAACTTTATCTCATCTAATTATATCTTTGGCCCTTCTTAAATACTTTGTTTCCACTGCTTGTAACTGGTTTTTTGGTTTCTCGTTAATATCCATGATTTGCACCCAAGTGTCAGAATCTTTATATTGCTCTATACGTCTTCATCTTTGTTGTTTTTGTTATTTCTCTTTTACTTATAAAGTTGTTGTTCATTGCATAGTATATTTTATTCTTTCTTCAATTTTCAAATCTTGCCTTTTTCGTCAATTATTGTACTTTGATATTCGAATTTATTTACTCATTCTATTTTTGAAAACGCCTTTTGACAACTACGGGTACTGCGCAGCAACGGCATAGGCAAGAGTTTAAATGAAATAATGAATTATAACTCAACTAATTGAAAATAAATATAATTTAACAAAATTATGGGAAACATATACTATTATCCCTAAAAAAACTTACCCTTACTTGTATATACCATTTGATCCATTTGAAAAAAATAATTAGAAATAATTTTAAAATGTGGAGAAATTGATTTGGTGCAGCTTTTAAAGTCATGTGTACTATCACCAGATCAACCTTAATACAAATATTAATAAAACAACCTTATTATGTTATTTAATTCTTTTATTTTTAAAATTCCTAATATATAATATCCAAATTTCTAGAAGGCATTAATGGTAATTTTTTCTGTATTTCATATATAAACATTAATTATAAAGTTCTAAACATTGTTTTGCTTATTATTTCAGAGGTAATATTATTGACATTTTCATTAAAAGTTATATGATGTACCTGAGATAGTCTCATTTCTAAATTAATTTCGCTTCGCAAAATATCATCTTGTTGGCATACAAGATTGGATATTCCATTAATGGAGTTCTTCTTACTAGGTATGTGGTTTGTCACAAAATTGGAGCTACTCAATCCATTTACTTTATGGCATTTAATTAAATATATGAAGGCATTTCGAAAGTTTGTATTCTTCCAGGCGTAAATAAGTGGATTCATGCTTGAATTTGCTACTGCTAAATTAAAAAATACTTCATATAATGTAGCAGACGTGTATGCTGTCGTTTTGGAATATAATGTCAGCACAAAGTAGGGCAACCAGCAAACTGTGAAACATCCCAGTATTAAAAACATAACCTGGAAAAAAAATTTCAGAAAAATATTCACAAAATATTCTAGTTAAAAAAGAAAATGTTGAAAGCTAAATATCTTAAGTCCCGCCTAAAAATTATTTAGTTACAAAAGCTATGATTATAATTGCAATTCATATGTTGTGAATTTCAGGACAACATTATGGTGTATATAGCTTAATTCAACTAACAAACTTCTATGAGGATGAGGGTGTTCCTTGGTTAAAATGAATACACAAATTTTAAGTTTATCTGTTGTTTGTTTTAGAGACGAACCAGATAAGTCAAAGTAAAGTTTCAACTTTTGACGACAAATTTTGAACTGATGTAGAAAATAATAGGATCACTAGGCAGGCAATCTTCAACATGATATGTCTTCAAAGAACATTCAATAGATTTTTTTTAGCCAAATTAAAATATCTCATATATATTATTTTATTTGTTCATATATTAATGAAGTACAGCTACCGATCGTTCTTGTTTACCCCCAAATATCAGGCGGGGACTTAAAAAATCGGTATGTTATATCAGAAGTACGTTTTAAAAATTATATTAAATTTTTAAAATTTCTATTAATTCTTAACAAAAATACAAACATGTATGTACATGTTTAACAAAAAGCAGCAACAGATGAAGGCCGTATAATAATACTGGGACTTGTTTATTCAGTACGTTATAATCAGAAGTACGTAATAAGCGTATACGTTGTAACAGACCTTTACTGTATGTATTTCAATAAAATTTGTGAAATGTTTTAAAAAACTGTATTTGAAAAATTCTGAAGAAGAAAGACAAAATGAGGAAAATATATTATACAGGTTCAGAAAATTCAGGTCTTTAGGTTGTATAACTTATGTGTAAAGTCGGCCAGATTTGCAGTATTCATTTGACGTTCAAAGGTGCATATCATATTTTTAATGCAAAATGAATTCTTAAGTACTTTTTGACTAACATATTTAGTGTCATCCCAATATTGGTAATAAAACTATTGGCCAATGCATTATGCATAAGTATATTGTATACCTTATTT
Source organism: Monochamus alternatus (assembly GCA_037114965.1). Taxonomy (NCBI): domain Eukaryota; kingdom Metazoa; phylum Arthropoda; class Insecta; order Coleoptera; family Cerambycidae; genus Monochamus; species Monochamus alternatus. The sequence goes on from CM073426.1 coordinate 40,036,822, forward strand.
TGTTTATGCGATGGGCTGTCCAAATTATGTTTGAATTGTTTTAATGTAGTCCATAAATAAGTATTTACTATGCTAAATGTTTTAAGTTTCTTTTATATTTAATATATAACCTTTTTTAATACATAAACTTTATCTTACAAATGTTTGCTTTTTCTTACTTTGAAAATTACATAAAAGTTTATACATGACAAACCCAACTAACCAAATATAGGGAAATATTCGTTAGGGGCCATGCTTTGAATTCCCCATATAAAATTACACTCTCTGGCATTGATAGGTCAATGCCACATAGACATAGATGGCGACGACATAGACATATCTGTCATTCATATTTGAGTGACATATTAATAATGGAAACAGTTCCATCATTCAAATAGGAATGACATGGCACTCAATGTGTTAAAATTATATCATGCATCTAAATAAATGTATGAAAATAATTGTATTAATTAATAATTAAAAAATAATACTGAAAAATAAATCAACTAAAAACTTATAGGAGAAAAGAAAAAAAAGTCTTTGTAGATAATGTGACCCTCTTGTGCTTCACAATAACCTAATCTATCATAAAATTCACTATTAAGTCTGGCGTTTAATAGAAAAGCGTATCTAGATTCTATTAACGTAAAGCCAAATTATAACAAAAATCTACAGTCTACATTTGCTGAAGCGGCATTATTTTTGTAACTTTTGGAGGAAAATGCATATATATATATATCAATTAATTGACCGAAGCCCTGTTAAAATTAACAATTGTTTGGTATTCAACTAGTCGGTCGTGACATGCAATTAATTATTATTAATTGAGATGTCGAGTGAGCAAATAAATATGTGATTTTTGAATGTGCTTGAAATTTAGCGCTCTCCGGCTGCGTAGCCCATACCAGTGGAGCTGCTGACAGCTAAGCGCGGTAAGACTCCAGCGCATTCATATATGTATTTAACAGTGCGCGACCTTGAACGATAGGGATAGCGTCGTTACACTCGCAAATAAATCTTAGCACAGTCAACTAGTTGCCATCATCTATCTCTTTTTAATATGTAAGTTTTTTAATACAGCTATCCTTCTTCTATAACCACGCGATCGCCCGTCGTGAAGCCTCGGGACTCGCGACAGTAATCGGAAATAGAGCAATTCAAACAAAACAAAAACATTGACCATTTGTTATTTGTCATCCATGATCTGTAATTGTGCGGGTTTCTGTGTTAACGGGTGTTTTTGTGTAATTTAAAAGTGTTTCTTACGAATTTGTATTTGACAAGCAATCTTTTACATATTACTGGTACGTTTTTAAAACTTTCTTTAAAAAATGAAAGCAAAATGACAATAACGTCAATAGCTTCTCTAGTTGCATAGACATTGTAGATTATTTGCTATTAAAAGGATTTCATACTCTTAGTTACGATGAAAAGCTGATAAACTAAACAAAAATCTAAACGAATACCTTCTTTAGTTGTAGTAGATGAATAACAAAATAGAGGATTTAACAATAATAATTATAAATAAAACAACTGGTTAACCGCATCAACTATTTGTTATTTACTAATGATAATTTATCAGTTTTGGATAGGGTGGGTTATAATAATTTGCAAAATATAACACGAGGTTTCAACAGACATGAAAAATCTCAGGAACATATTTCATCACGTATTAAATTTGAAATGCTGGAAAAACCTAATATTGTAAATACTGCTCACAAAATAGAAATACAAAATTATAATAAAAAGGTCCGTGAAAATAGAGATATTTTACATAGATTAATCGCTGTAGTAATTTTTTTTATCGTCTCAAGAAATGTCTTTTCGCGGTCATGATTAAATAGAGGATTCTTCTAGTGCCAGTATGATTATATAACGATAGTTTGAGGTTTTTCACTTCAAGCCTCCTTTACTGAAAACATCACGAACCGCCACTGCAGTAAAGAGATATTGTTCCGATCTTGCATAAATTTTCTAAAATTCGTGTCAAACCCTAATGCATTTAAAGATGAAGGGAAAAAGATGATTCATCGGTAACCAAACATGGTTTAAAAACTTTTAATCTGAAACAGCTTTTCCTTCATAGATTGACAAAACTCGAGACGTTTTTATTGATCTATGGAAAACAGCTTTTGAGTTACCTGAATTATAATTATAACACTTAATACCCATTTCTTTTAAAACATTTTCACTGTTAGATCATGCATGCATCCATGTCTCAAATTTGTGTTCAGTGTGTAATATTATTGTTTTTGTGTATGAACCGGTCGATTATCGCACAAAAAAGCAAATTGTCCAATAACTTTTTGAGTGTGTAAGGAGATATAATGAAATTTAATTATTTGTATCTTTACTTCATTTGTGTATGTTGACATGTTTAATAAAAATTTAAATAGTTATATTAGTAATTCAAAACAAAAGACAAATCAAAAATTATTTTTGGGAGGTGGTACGTATTCGGTAAGGGGGCATGTCCACATCCATACACACTGATGCGGTATCTAAGGTTCCATAGTGAATGGTGTGCTGAATCAACGATAATGATACATGTGTAAGGTTCAACGTGTATGTACTGGAATCGATGCGATGAGTAGTGCAGTTCAAAAAGCGAAAATAAGTAAGATAGTGAAAATAGATTTAACTCGTCCAATAATTTTAAATTCGAACACTAGTTTTTCCACCAATCCCATGTCCATTTTTTTTTTCAAATTATTTAAAAGAAAAATACCTACCTCCTACTAATGATGTAGGTTATTTAAAAGAAACGTACCTCCTATCAATGATAGTAAAATGGGTGCTATGGTTGTGTATGGACTGCTTTATTGGCACTTTATGCACTTCTACCAGGAATCTGGAATACCGAAACTCTATTTGTCCTGTTCTGTTTGACTTCTGTTTATGTAAATAACAGAGATGAACTAAACTGCATAATATGAAAAAAATAGTTTGATAACTATGGAAATAACAGTTTTTCTGTCTACCTAATCTACTACAACATTTTATTTCTTTCTAGTTTATTGTAGACCAAAGGGAATATTTTTACTTTCCGAACCTGTACATCATATATGGTACCTCACTTATCTATGAAAATAAATAAACTGTTATGTTTTATTTAACTGCCACAGATAAATAACAGTATAAATTGGAATCTCAATATGAACAACATCACAAATTTCAACGCTTTAACTGTTGGAGAAGGAGTATTCCGTAAACCTGGTAATTGATCTAATAAATCATACTTGAATTTCAATATTTCCTATATGTTTAAATTTGATTAAGCGGATATAATACAAAATATATTCAACTCGAATATTTAAACTTATAAATACTGAATTGAGAAAATACTGTTACTGCTGATATAAAATAAAATATGTTCATTACACCCTACACAAATTTTAACATAAAATATGACATTAACTATATTCTATATTTACAAAGAAATTTAAATATGCTTTATTAAACTATAATGATGGATTCACATCACAAATGAACAAAAAAAGTTTCCGTAAACATAATCCAAAATTTGTTTGCTTTCCAGATATAAAACATTAAAGTCTTAAAAAGGAATTGCTCAAACATATTTAAGTAGTTTTTAATTCCTGTTCTTATTAAGTTTTGTTTCAAGTTATTCAGAAATAGCTTCGAATTGTAATAGAGGTTAATTACTCGTATAGTAAAGACTTTACAGAAATGTGTTTTTGTTCATATTACTACTAATGCTATACCATTTTCAAGAGGAGTAATGGATAAGGAGGATCAGGCCATGTGTAGATAAATATTGCTAAAATTGTCATATCAAATTATTGTTTAAATAACAGTAACATTTCCGAGATATATGTTATTAGTTGTTATTTAGAAGAGGGTTTTTCAAAATTATGTTTAAATCTGCTAAAGATAAACATATCATAATTTGTACATGAATTAATATGATATACAGGATGTCAGAGACAGTGGTGGCTGGTGAAATTTCAGGTATGTCATATCTTAATAACCAGACATGGGACCCAAACCAAACTTTAGTATATATATATATATATATATATATATATATATATATATATATATATATATATATATATCCAAACCAAACTTTAGTATATATATATATATATATATATATATATATATATATATATATATATACTAAATATATATATATATATACTGTGGCTATATAGAGAACTTCAATAGAAAGAGAACGATTTTGCAGTTTGCGAAAAAAGTTAAAAAAAAACGTGGGGCTCACCCAAGATTTCCAAATTGGCTTGTTTAAATTACAAGAATCATTTTTTTCATAAACTAGTCACAATTCTACCGATATGTTTCAGATTTTATTAAAAAAATTTAATTTTTTTTTGTTTTTTTCAGCAGTTTGAAATTTTTATAAATATTAATTTTCAAACTGATGTAACTTTAACAAAAATTAAAATTTTTTTATAAAATCTGAAACATATCGGTAGAATTATGTCTAGTTTATGAAAAAAAGCCAATTTGGAAATCTTGGGGGAGGCCCACGTTTTTTTTAACTTTTTTTCGCAAAATGCAAAATCGTTCTCCTTCTACTGAAGTTAGCCACAGTACAGATATACTAAAGTTTGGTTTGGGTCCCATATCTGGTTATTAAGATATGACATACCTGAAATTTCACCAGCCGCCACTGGTCAGATGTTTGCCTGCCACAATTTCACTGGAAGATAGATAAAGTACTCAAGCCGTTCTTAAAATAAATCGAGTTATTATATCAAGGAATTTAATCACAATGTGGCAACAGTGCAAATATACGAACTAGTTCGTTGCGCCAGCTGAGCGCGTTTGCAGATTGCCTACGCATTAGCCTGTTTCTTAGTGATGACAAAAAATCCAAAGATAAACAACTATTAAAAATTAATGAATTTTGAATTTAGACAACTGTTTTGCAATTTAATTTTTTAACAAAAAATGGTATAATTTATGATTTTTTAAATATTAAGATACTGTTTAACTGTTTAAATTTTGATAACATAACTTTGAATTTGAAAAATAAGCAATAAACACTTCTAAGAAGATATACGTCGCAGAAATAAGAATAATATGTAAAAAAAACTAATTTGACTACCTAACGAACATAACACATAATTACAACATATGTTCAAAATGTCCACCGTTATTTTCCACACATACACAAAGTCTTCGGATTGAATTTTCGCGCACTCGCTCTAGGTGGATCGGTCAGTGGTCGAGCGGTTTAAAGCGTACTTGAATCGTGTTTCCACTCCGCATGGGTTCGAATTCCGCGGCCAGTAGACCGTAGATCAGTTATACTTGTAGAGAGGATCGTCACCCTCTTTGCGGGTATGGTAGTGTGGTAGAACGTTGGCTTGGATCAATGTGAGATATGGATACCGGTCGGCGTTTGATCATCCCCCTAATTAATGAGATTTTCCAGGTTTCCCGTATTCCTGCATTAAATCGTGGTTAGGACCTACCAATCTAAGTTGTTTCTGGACGCAAATGCGGCCTACTTAATAATAATATGCCCTCCCTTTCTGGTCTTAGTCTTCTGGGCTACTTCTTGTGATTAGAATGAAGGGTAGATATATTATTATTATAAATAAAAATGTAGTGAATTTAACTGGGTGAATTCGGTGGCCAACGACGTGAACCGTCAAACCTCGAACATCCTGTATATGTATTGAGAAAAACATTGCAAACCATTTTATTGCCAATAGCACTGACTTGGGGTTACTTTATTTTTTTTTTTTGTTTGAAAACTACGTTCTATCGATATTCAAGTAGTTTCTTTTGTATTATTTCTTGAAGTTTACTTTAAAATCTCTAGTGTTTTCTACACATACAAATAATTTTAGACATTTAAGAACTGAATAATATAGAGCTTAGGAAGTAACAGGAATGGATATCTCATGCCACCTGTAAATATTTAAAGGTACCGGAGTAAAAGGAATATACAGGGTGTCTTGCAAGTCGTTACAATAATTTTAGGTGACAGAATACGTGATTTTGAGTCGATTGAAACAAAAACCTATATACCAAGTGTTACAATATTTGTGATAATTAATTTTTTAATAATTTTTAATTTACTGCTTTTCTACATCAATTATTGAAGTGTAGAAGGAAAACAAACCGTTTTATAACAAATATTTTATACTTTTTTTTTATTAGGAATTAATGGATTATTTAAATTATTTAACCAATAAAATCCAAAGTGGCTTTGTTACTTACCTAGAACTTCATAAACATGGTTTTTCTACTTTGTAAAAGCGAAGTCAACTTTAAGCGTGGATTTTATTTAAGGTTTATTCAGATATTATTAAAAACTTACCTAAGCAATGCTCTTTCAGTTCTTAGGAAGAGTTTCTTGATAAACATTCTAAAAATTAGGGAAATTAATCTTAACACGTTTAAATATGCAGGGAGCGCATTCGCCAAAACAAGACAGCCGTTCAGTATGTAATAAAAATGGTTTAAGAAATTGAATTTATTGAACTGAGATTCGAACGTATAGTTTGACAGTTGATCTACATTTACGGTTGCTATGGAAACTAAGGACAATTGTTTTCTCTATTAATAGAAACATTGCTTTTCCTTTTTACGCCGTAACTTTAAATTAGCTTTTAAGATTTGAACAATTGAAATAATTATTTAGCATTTTGAATCCTCTGGTATTTTAATAACTTCAATATTTTCTAAAGGTTGCGTTCTTGTTAGCAAATGTGTGTGTGTGTATATAGGTATGTTTGTTTCAATCGACTCAAAATCACGTATTCTATCACCTTCTAAAATTATTGTAACGACTTGCAAGACACCGTATAACGACAGAAAGCGGTCTCTAATCAACAAATTTTTAGGTTCATAAATAAATCTTTTAAAATACGTATTTATACTATTCAGCACTATAAATGAATTGGTATTAAATAAATTTGTAGACGTCGGTGTAAAGTTTTATTGTTTTATGATGATTTTTGCCCCTCTGTCCGAATGTAGGTTCACAATGTTTAAGTTCAATAACGACGTTTCGGTTTTTAACAACAAAGGTACAAAATACAAACCTATTAACAACGAATATATTTTTAAAATTTACGGCCACAACATAAAGCGACCTACCATACTGTAGATACAATTGAAAGCCTCTGACCTATATCGCCGTTGACGATTGCAATATTTGCATAAAACAGGAAACAACGTCCCTGCGCACTAATTCCCCGATCGGCATTGAATTACACCTTTGCGTTGTTGGATTTTTCTTTAGAATATAGTGATCATGTTACTATGGAAACAACGTTTCGGAATAAAAAATCATCAACGGAGTTTTTCTTAAGAGGTGTTGGCATTTAGATTTTTTTATTTCATAGTTAGAAACCAAAAATTATGTTTTAGGAATAACTGTTTTACTCTTAAATTGATACAAATAAACAAGCAATTACATATGTATATCTTAACAAGACTATAACTCACATTAGAGTATAAGTTGTTAAAAAAAGTTAGAAAACATATATACCTGACGGCGGAAAATCTAGAGTGACTCATAGACCGGCTCACAATTTATAGCAGTCGACACAAAGAAACACATACATGCAGCCCGTATATTTTACCCGATTACACAGCTACTGCAGTAAATATGCATGGGCCAGCTCGAAAAAGTTAGCCATGTTCCATTTCGAGCGCTATCATGGACGGGTAAAATTTCGGGTATATCTTTCCGCTATTTTAATTATTAGTGATTTTGCGTTCTTAAGAATGGAGAATAATTCAAGTTCTACAGCGTATTCTCAAAATCGTAAACGTCCTAATTTAACAAATGAGGAATGATGACATGTATGAAGGGTTTAGGACGCGAGGTCGAAATATGAGTGTAAATGATTTTGAAATATGTAGTTCATTAACAAGAATGTTCGTGAGTAGCATATATGTATGTATAATGCAAAAATGAGTGGTAAAGAAGTACAACTGCGAAACGGAAAATAGTAGAAACTCGCGGAAGGAAGATGGTATTTTGAAAATGAGATTTCGACAAAAAAAATGGGTTGCTATAGCAAATTTTGCGTAGAATACATATATACATGGGTGCTTTTGCGAATTATGCATGACATCAATTATGGTATGTGAATTTCCGTATAAATGAAATCGAAAAGGGTTTACTGATATAAAAAGAGGAAATAGTGATATGGCGGAGAAACTATTTAAAATAAATATTAACACGTCGGACTCTGGCTTGAAGTATTAACTTTTGACAAAACGTAGACACAAGAAGTTCATACGGAAGGCGGTATTAATGTGTGACCGTTATAGTGACAGTGCTAGTAACCAATACAGTGATTAGTGTATATATATATAGTGCAATGTAATCTAAAGCCATTTGTTTTTATGGATGCGAAATTCGCGATTATTTGTGCGATTTATTTAATGGTGGAAAAATCTACTACTAGTAATCAGTTTTTGTCAACTATAACATTTTATGTCACTTTCATCATGGAACTGTCATGGTAGATTGTCACAAGCTCAAAACACACTTATTAATACAACATAATAATGAAAGTAGCAATATTATTTGTACTGTTTTACCTTTTTGCAAAATTTGTCAAAAGTTGAGATTTTCCCGCCATAAATAATTAAAACAGAAGTTGCAAAATTCGTGCAAAAATCCGTGAATTTCGCGTCCATGAGGTCAGGGGTTCAGTGTGATATCAGCGGAGTGCGCATCAGTGCGTCTAAAAGGGCGGCGTTCTAAGTTGTAGAGAGGATGACACGGGGCACATTTAAAGTAAACTATTAATGTGCTAGGTTCACTCGACGTCAACTTATTTTTGATAATTTTCTGTGCTTTGAACTCTTTTCAAGTGGCACGTTTAGGTAATCATCCCACCTTCACCTCCAACTCATCTCTGTGCTGTGAATTAGTAATTCTCTATTATTTTTGACCTTGGGTAATTGATAATACAAGACAAAACTTTAAATTTGGAAATAACTCTATCATAAAAAACTGTTCCATCACTGTTTCTACTAAAAATAATGGATGTTATTATTTTTATATATATATTTTTTATATCTAATCGCGTTCAAATTTAGTACGCCTATGAAATGTTGCTTCTCGCACGCTTCGCCCGCCGCGCTTGTCAACAAGCTATCAAAGAGTCACTCTCTAGATTTTCGGCCGTTGGGTGTTATTTTCATTCTCCGAGTAGTATTAGATATAGTCATGTTAGATTTCTGTTGTGCTTTACTTCTAATTTTGAAAATAAAATTGTAAAAAAAATAAATACATAAATTCTAACATCTGCGAAGAAAATAAACATCGATAATGGTTACATTTTCATTTCCAATCGTCACCTGTTTATTGTGTTTACAGCGAACAGGTGGAAAAATCTTATTTAGGTATATCAAATTGTATAAAATATCGATATCCTTGAAGAACACATGACACATGATATTGATTGAACTGAGAAGAGACTGCAATCCGGAAGTCCAAAAATATTAATAGATTACATAATTTTTTTTAATGTTTATAAAAACAAAAATTCTCCTCAATAAACAGTGAAATCTCTCAAACTTTTCTAAATTAAAGTAATTTTAAGTTTATTAATTTTTAACTAAAATGTCGAATTACATCTTTTCAAATTTAATATGATCAGTATTTCGTTAGAAAATTATATCTTTATTCCGTAACAGTCAAAAAGTGCAATAATTTTTTTGGTGTCTGTAACGGCTCATTGATTTCAAGAAATTGCAAGGAACATTATCTTCACCTCTTAATGAATACAGCTGTATTTATATCATTAGAATATGTTATTTTACCTGAAATGATTTTGTATCCCTTAGTGTCATTGTATTTTGTATATTGGAAGAGCCTCGAATTCTTTTTGCATGACCAGATGCTTCTTTACATATTCTTGAATACAGAATAAACATCATGACCCATATCAGCACAAATACAGGAGTTATTATGAACTTCAAATAATTATTTGGTAGTATATTTATCACCTCACATTTTATTCCCTCACGCCAATCGTTCCAAACTAACGGTACAGCAGCTACAGAAAATGATCCGATCCATCCGATTATTATCAAAATGAAAGCAGTTCTCTTTGTCATAAACCTGCTGTAATGTAGAGGATATACGATAGCTATATATCTATCAGTTGCAATAAAAAGTAAATTGCAAATAGAACTTGCACATGCAAAAGCTGTCAAAACAAACCGAAACAAACAATTAGGTTCACTTTTTCCAAAGTCCGCCATAATGTAAAAACACATATGGTATGGTATCGATAGGCCCACCATCAAATCACTCACTGCCAAACTGAACACAAAGTAATTCGATATTACAGAAGACAATTTTTTACTGAATAAAATTGCTGATATAGTTAAACTATTACCAATTACTGTAGCGCTCGCTGAACATATATTTATGCACATCCATAACGTTGTTCCACAGTATGTGCAAAGCTGTGATTCACTTGATGAATTGAATACTGTTGTTTCCATTCTAATCACTTGTTCATCGATTGGATACTTTTAGGCATTCTACTAGTCCAAATCGTTTGGCTCTGATTCAAATTTATAAAGTAGTTATATATTAAAAATGCATACATTTAGTTTTCTCATATATACATCGTCTTTTTTATTTCTGACGTATTTGATGTTTTCAACAGAAGCACATTTAATTCGTAACGAAATTGAAACGGTTTAGTCCAAACATACATTTTACACTTTACCACAGTCATATAAATTACGTTAGTCCATTTTAAGCGTAAAGATAATTCACTGATTCACTTTGATATGAATTTTATTATCATGTAGAGCTTTTGCCTGTTTATGAGCAACTAATCGTACTGCCTATTAAATATCATCAAATGAGGGATTTGCATTCGCGCCATAGGTTTCTCCTACCATGTTCCATTATATCTTCATTTATTGATCATTATCCGAATCTACCTTAATGAAATTTAAATTTCTGTTGCAAAATACTACACAGGTTTTATTTTAGTATGCCATACACGGGTTATCATTGTTAACGTTGCATTTTGATTAAGTCTAATTAGATAATATTAAAGTGGCAAAGAAATACTGTTTAATGAAATGCCATACACACAGGGTGTGTCACGGTTATCTTTTGTTAGTGGTACATTCAGTGGACGGAAAACTGATTTAAATATTGGGAAAATGAAAATGAATAATGCTGTTTTGAAAATAAAAAAAATATATATTTGCACATTCTTTTTCTAATATTTAGATTCACTATTGCGTTAAACAATGGTGAAACATTATTTACAAAATTTTATTTGAGGTAAAAAATTATGATATGATATGTATTATGTGACATCTTATTTTTTAAGGAGACATAGGTACTTACGGACCCGCCCTGGCGGCAAAAAAGGAAGATGCATGGCATAAATTTAAAAGGATCGTACAAATGTGAACAAGTTAAAGTTAAGAAAAGTATTCAACGTAATTATAAAGGTTTCGCTACCTAGCCTTTCTACAGGATGTCCCATTAAGATGTCATAGAAAATTACAAAATAGTGTTCAAACTTTATGGTTATTTTTTATTAGATGTATTGATGTAAAAACTCGTTGTAAAGAAAAAATGGTTAAAACCATTTGTTTTAGAGAAAGATGTGAATTAATTTATTAGTTCTGAGCTGATGTGAATTGACGAAATTGAAAAACAGAAACTAGTTTTATGGCACACTGTAACTAAATAGTCTTGTTCGTTAAAAATCCGTTCATAAAAACCCTACACACTATGCACGAATTCCGTACAAATCACGAATTGCGAATTCACGTAGTCTGTAGCAAGCCTTAGACGGCCTACGGCGGTCAAAGTCGATGGAAAGGTGCATGTAAATCATAAAATATATAAAACGTCAGATTCCTTTGCATTAGGCACTCAACACTCAACTTAATGCTGTTGGTTATACTGCAGTTTAATCTCAGCATACAATTAAAACCAAAACGAATATGTTTGTAATTGGACTATAGAAATCATATGTTTGTCCCTCCGTTAGTGCAACCAACTCATAAAAGCTTAAGTTACTGCAATATTACCAGACTCGCCCAGATTTATTTCCCTCATCGACATATTTTTTCATCTATTTTTTCATATACGTGGCTTTATTTGCTTTTCTATATCTATTTTTAGTACGCTCAATATATCATTAGTACAACCTTTATTTTTTCCTACTGTTTGAACATTTTCAACGCAAAAACTGTGTAAGGAAGGAAGTTGGTTCTCGCCGTTCAATTCTCTCAATCTTCAAATTATCTTGCCACTAACCAACAGATCTGTTAATAGTGTTAATAACCCTAAGGATTAGATATTTACGTTAGTGACGATTGAACGATATGTTTCTTCACGGGACAGATCGGCAGACGATGAGGTCTCATCGGGACAGATCATATCTAGACAGACTGAAAATCGTCAAAAATTTATTTTGTGCGTGCCCCGCTATTCCTCATGTTTCGCCCATTTCATTTTCATTTGTTTACACCGCGAAATTCTTGTAAAAAAACATATGCAGTCAGGGCAGTCGATCTTTCAAAGGAAGAAGTCTGGCGCGAGAGGACTGCGGAAAATTTGATCTGTCCACCGACTTGGAATGCGGCATATCTGATCTTTCAAAAATCCCTCTCGTATATGGCCAGCTATTGCATGCAGTGTGCAGACATTGCGTTCCCTGCCTGTTCGGAAAAGCCACTAAATAAAACTAGTGACTCCTCAGAAATTACACTTAGATATGTCTTGTAGAGGACTCTACAATTTTCTTAACAGCAAAGCCACTTTCAGATAATGATGTAGTGTTGCTGACATCATCCTCACCATCAGTTTAATTTATGTGAGGCAGGGATTTTATAAAGTCGGTTTTGTTTTTCTTGGTTATATTATGTACATACAACTGTTCTTTTGCTAGATGGTTGAAGTTAGAAATTCTGAACTTCATCTGACTTCAACAGCGAAAAGAGTCCCCTCTTATGTTTAATTTCACTGGCTGCAAATTACTTGATTTCTTGTGACTAGCAACATTACATTACGCCGTTTTCTGAAGCTGACTTGATTTACAATAACACAAAGATTTTTTAGTGCGATCTTTAAGGGCGCCGTATTCTTGAATGAGTGTTTTCTACAAATACAAATAATTTTAGACATTTAAGAATTGAATAATATAGAGATTAGCAAATAACAGGAATATTATCTCATGACACCTGCGAATATTCAAAGGTATCGAAGTAAAACGAATATATAACGACAGAAAAACAAATTTTTATATAGGTACAGACATACAGACAATACGTATTTTTTTAAATTTAACTAGATGTAAATATTGTTATAACATAAACTTCATAGTTCGGCTTTAAGATTGTTCAGTTTTGTTGATAAGTATGTGAAAATAATTGTTAAAACGGGTTAGAATAGTAAAATAAAGTGTATTTTACAAACGCTTGTTATCATTTTATTTAAGGGGAATTTACATACGGCAACCTTAACTTTAAAAGATGTGAATCCAATGTGGCAGACGAATAATAAATACGAGGATATATATAATAATTCTATGCGACATTTACTGTGATTTTTTATCTACATTTACCAAATGCTCTATGTCTGTAATATACTATGTTGAAGTTAACCATTTTTTTTTTATAATTTGAAAGATAATAACGCGGATGTACACTATATCGTCAGGTACAATTTGATGGCGTCTGTATATTTTTTGAATGTCGCTAAAATACACCGTTCGAGACAAGATAAAAGGAATTATAATAAAATTTCTATTTCAATTGTCAGAAATTTTAATTTAATTTTCTCTGAGTGCAGAATAAGATAATTTGCTTAAAAACAAAATGTGATGTAGAAAAACTACTTTCCATCGAAAAATTTCTTTTGACACTAACAAAAACCAGTTGTGATGTCTTAGTTGACGTCATCGAGAGCTCTATCAACTGCTGTTTATAGAATCTAAAAATCTTTCCGTTATCAAGTTATTAGGCCCTTAGAATAACTTGGTTGTTGGTCTAAGATCGCATCGGGAAGTTATGTTTTATAGAGGTATGGAAATGATGCATCAGTATTTCTGGAGGAATATTCTATATAAAAAAAATAATACCACGATGTCCTATAGCATAACTCAAAAGTAACGAAAGTCCAGAGGGTATTTTTTATAATTTTTTACGTCAACAATTTCACAGGAATGCTTACATAAACATACCCATCAATTAATTTCATGTCAAAATGTAAGGAAACTAAAGCTTTTGTATTCAAGTCGTAGGTACTTTGTTCATTTTGAAAATGAGTTCAGTTGAGCGGATTTAGCTCACGTAAATATTTTTTAATAAAAAAAAGGATAACGTGGATCTCCATGGATCGTTATTTACGGATCACCGTGTATATTTACATTTGCTACTGCTACTAGTACTTATTCTTTTACAAATACATACCAAATATTTCAGTTTCCTTGAATAAGTGCGACTTGCCAAGTTTCATGGAAATACGAGTAATATCCGTAGACGTAAGTTATTTATAGTTTTCATTAATTTTTCACATGTTATGTATTGCATTAATAGGCTTTAAAATCTGCTTCCACATCAAAAATATTAACAGGTATCTTACAACTGACAGAATTATAATCATAAACCAGTACCTAGTTAACTTTTCAGGATAAAAAGAAAAAAATAAAATAATAAACACACTTAAGAGTCACCCAAAGATTCCTAGCATCACCATAAGTTTCTGTCTGAATAATATACTTATATGAACAACTCTGTATAAATATGATATGCATGTATATTTGGAATTCTGAGCTGTAAATTCTATTGTTTATATTTGTCATGGACAGTCGTGATATAAAGATGGCGAGTTATGTGCAATTTATAACATGGGACCGAAGGCACTTTAGTTTTTAAACATACGTTATTGAGATACTTCGCAATAAATGTTTTTTAACATTTTCTCAAATAAATCTTGATCAACAATTAGTAAAAGTTCTACAATACAACTTTCTGTCAGGAAATTATTCTGACTCAAGCCTTCTTGGTAGCAAGGATTAAGGATTTATCAGTAGCAAATCCATACGTTAAAAGTATATAAATCTGCGTATTTACTAAAAGTATGTAGTTATCATTATAACAGTTAAAATTGAAGAGAAAAATAAAACAACGGTTTTGAATTTATTATAAAATGACATTACTTGACAAAATTTACCTCCCTACCGTGTAAACCTATTGGGTAGTGTTTAATTTACTATTTTGCATTTAAAATATTGTGAAGTTATAATTAACTATACTATTCTTATATAAATGTACTTTTATCTGCTGGTAATTATTAAAGTACAGCACTGATAGTACATTTTTACTACTTATTCTTTGGGAAACTTATTTTTAATATCCCTTAGAAAATTCTGAATTAACCACCGAATTTAGTCCGTCTTTGACGTCCTAGGGGTAATCCAGATTTACTCAAAGCTCAAAGCTATAAAGACCATGTGTACATATTATATTGTCACTATTACATTCTACATGAAATTATTTTCAATTATCAATTCTAAATGTGGAAAATAACATTTCGATTTTCTGTCTATATTATATGCCTTCCAAATACGTAATTAAAATTGATCACAGAATCACCTGTATATAAATTAGAACCAAAATTATAAGTAATTATTATATTCACATGTAATTCCATATTTTCAATTACAAAGTCCAAATGTATCGTACGCCAAAAATCTGAACGGCTACGTTATTTTAGTGGTCCGAAGAAAAGCATGGCACGACATTATACGGTCTCGGCAAAACGCCGTGCCGTGTTGCAACTGCCCAGAACAACTGCGTAAACTGTAAACGGCGTCTGAACGGCCTCGTGGTCAAATGAACGCTTGTCTTGTCGTTTTTTTTAGGTGATGATTATACTATAGGGTGGTTGAAAATGATAGGATATACAGAAAGAGTCAAAATAATATCAATATTTAATATACATGTTTGTCCTATCTGGCTTTCTTAGGGATATAAAGGGCTTCCAAGTAAGAAGTTAAATATTTCATAATTTTTAAACCGTTACTTTGGTAAATTCGAAATTTTGAGTGATAGTCCTCAGTCAATTGTCGGAGGCTTAACAATCCTACTTTGAGTTTTCTGTACCTGAATGTAGTCTCTTCTATAAATTCTATATCGCCATAAGAAAGTTAGTCAGAGATAAGCTTTAAATAATTTTGAAGATTATGATTTCTCGGAAAAATCTTCAGTGTGTCAAATTTCATTTAAAGAAAACTATAAAGTTAAAAGGGGAAAGATTGTTACCAGAACACATTTTATTATTTGTATAATGTTAATAATATACTTAGCGTCTACAGTAGATAGATATATTCTTTGGATTGAATTGTATCGACATTATATGCTAATATATAAAATACTGATAAAATATGTGTTTGCATTGCAGCTTATATTTTTGGTATCTAATTGAAAGTTGATGGACATTATCATAATGAGTGTTTAACATTTACATATTACTACGTAACAACGTAGTTGATTTAATATAATTTTCAGAAACTAGATTTTTTTTCATCAATGAAAATTAATACTTTATTATTACCGTGAAATATTACAATAAGGAAGAAATTATTTGACAATAAATGTCTGTTACATATTACTTTTTAAGAAATGAGTCGGAGACGTTGACGTTATTTATTTTTTCCCACCCAGAACTGTAGTCGGCGGGAAGTAAATCAGAGCGTTACTCTGTCTGACAAAATTTGTTTTGCCTAGGGTGCGTTCCTTTTCTTATCGAGAATTTACACCAATTGTTCTTTTTCCGTTAATAATACCACCGAGAAAGTTTACTCGTCATGCGCAGTATGGAGGAAGTTCAAATAATTAAAGTTGAGCATCTTATTAGAGCAATTAAAATCATGTAGTCTTCCATTTTATTAAGTTTACACCTTCTAATGTTCATAATTGAAGTAAATTACTGTATTTTATTCATATAAAAATCAGGTTGTGTCACGATGTTTTCTTCTAGTTCAAACGTAGTTGTAATTCTCATGTTTATAAGAAAGTCTCGAGTAAATTCTGTCTGACGTATTACCAGCGAATGACGCTAAAGAAAATTAACGCGCCCCTGGAGAAGCAAATTGTCCGGCCTGCCTCAAGTTACCTTCTGGCTACATTTATGCCCCACATTTGGGCGCATCTGATGTATAGTCCAGTTTTATGATAGTAGTGTACAATAGTGTCCACTATTTTCGTTCAAAATTCATGTAATTTTTGAGTTTTTGTTGCACACTGTGGGCCACCAGAGGATCACTTTTTTTTTATTCCTTTTGAAAATTTTTGGCAATCAAATTCCTTCGAATTTCGACTTTTGATCTAGATTTTGATATCAGGTTTTATACGGTTCTTGAATAATTGTATTAAAAATCGTATTCCACGTGAATCATTCATAGCAGCTCGCATAGTAGGTGCTAAGTACCCCCGAAATTAAAATTAGCACCCTAAAATACAAATTAAATAATTTTCAGTTTCCAGTAGTTATTAAATATAAAATGAAGTCTTTAATAAAGCAATTACACTAATTTAAATTTGCTATACCTGAAAATTAGAGATGAATAAAATATATTTACAATGTGGGAAAAAATGGTTATTCAAGATTTTATGAAAAAGAATTTTTTTTATAAAAATGTTAATTCTATTACTATAGATAATGTGAAATATCCGAAGAGCGAAGCGGCTTTATTTTCAATTTTATAAAAAAGGTAAAGACCAAATTTAAATTTTCAAATAATTGTGTATTTTATGTAGTCGCACGATTTAATTTAATTTTTCTATAATTTAATATTTAATTTCCGAAATTAGCATCTTAAACTTCAACACATTTACAACAGAAATAACTAAAGCTATGACCGAAATTAATAATTATTGGAAGTTAGCTACAGATTTTATTGACACGCAAAGTTTGATAAATGATTGTACTATAATCCTCGAAATTTTAGACTAAATTGAAAATTGATTATTATTTGGGCGTCTGAATATTGTCCATTCTGATGTGATTTCGCCTTTAGTAATTGCAGAAATTTTCAAAATTTTACATACTTTATACGATGTTTCAGTGCTACCAACTTTAGATCAGAGTTCAGTTTATTCTCTTTTTCATATAAAAAATCATATTTCAAAATCAGCTATTTATATGGAAATCCTTATCCCAATTTACAATCCAGAAGAGTATAGCCTTTTCCAAATTTTCATGTCATCATCAAACCTATCCATTATTCCCAAGCAACCCTATCTGGCGCAAGGTAAAAAAGCAGATATATACAAATGGTTACTACTATCTAAGCCACCTAAGATTGGGAACCAGTCCATAGAAGAAATCCATGAGCAAGATTTTGCTTGTATCCCAAGTATCATTTCTAATTATAACAGTTCAGCATCCACCTTCTACAAGGTGCAATACCCTAGAGATCGTGTGATCATGTTACCATCTGGATAACTACTAGTTTTACCTTCTCGCCCAATACATATTGAAGAAATATGTAAAAATTCCGTTCATCACTTTATTACAGAAGACACCCTTATTACCAACTCTGAAGGATGCACGTTGATTCTAAATGGGTGTAAATTCTTCATGCCAATCTCCACTCTACAGTCGTCAGCCCTTGTGTTACCTGCGGTAGAAGCTAAACATATCTCTAACACCACCCTCAATAACGCAATAGACAACCTTGAAGGTCTTAATTCTCAAATTCAAGCTATGGATGTCGGAGTCCGTTTGATAGACCCCTCTTCAGTGAGCACTTCCTCATGGACGCAATGGATTACTTGGATCCTGATTGGACTTATAATCATCTTCCTACTGTTTATCATCCAAAAGAGTATCAACTCATGGTTTGTGCGAAGACATAAACCGAAACCAGCACCGAGACCATCACTTCGACCCGTTGTAGACTCAGAAGGGTCAACACCTGCCGAAGTTCCTTCTAAGAGGGGAGGAATTATATAAAGACTTTATTATATATTTTTATTATCACTTTGTAGTTTCCTCGTAGCTAAAGTTATGTAATATTATTATCGCTTATAAAAAATGTGTGTAATCAGCATCAACTGGAGGTACTGAACCGCCAGTCTGATTTTATACTTAACTCACAATAAACTCGCTTATATCCTGAGCCGTAGCTTTATTTCTAAAATCTCAAAAGGGCCTAATACATTTAACTGTAATGACCAAATTCAAATTCTATTTCTATTTATTCTATTTATTACCATACGTATGATGTAACCAATGGGGTCATTTACGATTTTTTTTTATTTCACTAATCGAAAATTCTTTATCATAAAAGCCTATGTGCAAAAAATTGGATTTTGGTGTCATCAACTTCACCTTGCCGTTAAAGTGTTTTTTTTTTTTAAAGCAGGGCGTACTAAGGGCAGCGCATCGCATGGTAAACGTTAGCCCACACAGGACGATATTATTGGTGCCGGTATCGGTACTTGTGTTGAATTGAGTTAGAAATACAGCTACTGATATTTCTATTGGTTCGGAGACTGTGAACATCTCTATTTGAAGCCATGTACAAGTATTTCCAACTCAATCCGACACCAGTACCGACACTCAATAGCTCTTCTCATTCATAATGTGGCCAATTATTATAATCAAACTTTATCTGAATTTGTTAATACTATTACAGATCTAACCAATTTAAGCATGTAGTTGTTATGTTCGCTCCGCCCTCAAATCAGTGCAGCAAGCTATGTGACGTCATATAATTCTATCGTTCGCACCATCCCGCCAGCGATCGTTACATAACCACCGTTGACGCTTTGAGTAGATTCGGCGTATTCGTTCTTTGTTACGTTTTTTATGTTTTATTAATTTATGTATACGGGGTGTCCCAGAAAATGTAGGAATTCTCTCGGGTGCAGATAGAACATGAAAAAATAAGATAAGTTCCAGCGGCGTCCTTCAGGGACACATATCTCTGTAGAGAGGACCTGTAGGAAAAAAATCTTATCTTATTTTTTCATGTCCTATCTGCACCCGAGAGATTTCCTACATTTTCCCGGACACAAATTAATAAAACATAAAAAACTCAACAACAAACGAATACACCGAATCCACACAGAACACCCATGGCAGTTATGTCGGTCGTTGAACTGATTGAAGACAGCGAATTTTTGGACATTAATATCTCATTTGTTTTAAGGCCAATTAATTTTTCCAACATATGCTTAAATTGATCAGATCTGTAATAATATTGACAAATTCAGATAAAATTTGATTATACAAATGACCCAATTATGAATGAGAAGAGCTATTGAATAAGTATAAGAAAATAAATTATTGACAAATAATAATAATAATCTCTACTCTTCATTCTAATCTCGAGGATTAGTCCAATAGTCGGAGGCTTGTGTGGGAAAGGAGGATGACATATTATTAAATACCTACCTATTAGACCCTAATCACCATTCAGTGTAGGAATGAGGGAAACCTGAATACCTGGAAAACCTCATTAATTAAGGATGGTCAAACGTCGACCATTATAAATCTCTTACATTGTCAAATCAACGTTCACCATCCGCCTTATATAACCACACACCGCACAGAGTGCCAATTCTCTTTCTATGGTTTTCCCATTGTAGGAACCGAACCCAGCAAAGTGGCTCTCATCAATTCAAGTACTGACGTCTTAAATCGCTCGACCACCAACCGATTAATACATGCCACCATATTATTATACTTTTTATATATCCACTATTCGTCTCATTTGTAATAGGTTACATCGTTATTTTACACTATTCACCTTCACCTGATTTGACTATTATTGAACTAAAGAGCTTATGAGAATCTTAATTTCCCGAATTATTGAAAAACAATTGAAAACATTTTACTAGATGAGATACAAAATTGTGGTCGGATGATGTGTGAATATATATTTTTTTTCAATATTTAACATGTAAAAAGAAAGGATGAAATTGAAATTTAATCGTATCTTATAATTTCAAAGGATTTTTTACTATAACAGTTTTTTGTAAAACTTTACTTCCCTCTGTTTCACATTTGAATAATAATTTACGTTTTAAGTCCGTTAAGTGACTTATTACAGACAATGAGTACTATAATAAAATTTAACAGACGTATCGTATAATATTTTAATTCCTACTCTGTTATAAATAACATAATTTTTGCATAATGGAGCTTTCGGAGGAGAGTTTAAATAAATTTGTGGAAGCAACGTGAGGTAGGTACGTACATTCCTATGAATACTTAACAGTATTGTTATTATTCCAACTTAAAAATTAAGAAAAATATTAAATAGTGTTACAAGGTAACTAGCATACTGTATCATATACTGTAATATTCCATTGTCCAGCCACAAATAACTCCGGGAAATAGTCATTTAATAATGAATAGTATAATTGAAATTAAATTATTTTTTTCATAACCGCATAAGAAAGGACGCATAACAGTTAACCACAGTAGGCGTGAAAACACTTGCTAACATACATATGTTAATAAGATGTGCCTGCTAAATGCAGATACATCTGGCAGTGAAATGTCACATTCGTATGTTATACGTTACTTTCCACACTTGTTATGTAATATACAAATTTGTATTAATTTATATTAAAATCTAAGCTCGAATCTAAGTTTATTTATAATAATGAAGAATAAACATGTTTTTCCTTCCTATTCTTTGACCTAAGTTGTCTGTTGAAAAATACGGAATGCTCAGTTTAGAGTTAAAGTGCATATATACATACTCGCCCCTCCCAAAAATTAGATCTTGGTTTATGCCTATGGAATCGTTTTAGTAATAATTGTTAGATTTTTTACTTGAAAATGTATTACAATGTTGCTAAGATAAATTAAATAATAATTACTAATAAAAAAGTAGTCCTATGTCCTATACGCAATCTCAAAAAGCAGTTGAAATGTTTAGTATTAAGAATTTCACGACTACATATTGTATGAGTATTACCCCCCAGGTTATACTGTATTTTTAGTAACTAATTACAAAAATAGATTAGTCTTTGGATACAGGAATCCGTTACAGAATCTCAATTGAAAAGATAACACCTCTCCGGATTACCTATAAGTAATAATAAATGCACGTGAACATCTAATTACATTTTATGAAATTTTATCAGAGCAGGTATCATAGATTATATAGCTATTATTAATTGATACAACATAGAAATAAATATTTACATGTAATATATATTTTTTTTTAGTAATTATCACGTGAAAGCTGTACAATTTTTATATTTATATACCTGCAAGAATGATACAATATACCTATTACTTAATATAACTAATATATTGAAAAAGATTCTTTCAATAAAATTAATTCCATAATCCAACACAAACGTGGCCCTCCGGGTAACTTTGTAGTACATGTAAATTTTTTAGGGGCATTATTTTCACATCAAATATGAACTTCTCTCTTAAAAGTTAAAATGGAAGTCAAATGATAAATTTAAATGATTTTTTCATTTTATGTAAAACTATGTTCATATATAGGTATTGCTTTTGAGAAATTACTTATACTATAATTTTTCAGGGACATTCCTGGTTTATAAACTAGCCTTCCTTTGTGACCCTGTAGTCTATTGTCGCAATTTTTTTAGCTTAAAAAAGTTTCAAATTAACCTGTATTGCTAAAATTAAAATTATCCCAATTTTTTTTTTAGTTTTAATAATATATGTTTCAGAAATTGCCAAGTTCAGTCTCAATAAATCAACAAATTTTAAATATAAATATACATTAAAAAAAAAAAAAAAAATTCTCCACAATAATATCTCAGAAATTTTTTATAAAATGTATTTTGTGCAATATTAATTAAAGGGAGAATTTAAATTTTTGTTAAAACATATTCAGTACATTTTGATTTATTATAATGGTCAATATTTAAGTTCTGATTAAGACTTTTCTAAACAGATGATTAGATTGTGGTATACATATATGAAATCATTAATCTTTTTAACCAAAAATTCAGTGTCAGATGTGAAATATACATGCCGATCTATTATAATTTGATTGTTGATTTCTCAGATATTACTTATTTAATACATAATTTAATAATGATATAAAAAGTAAATATTGCGTTAAAGAAATATCCAAACTGGTCAATGATATTATTTGGTTAGAAATGTATTTGAGTCTCCATGTATATATAAATATTGAAAATTATATTTTAAAGAAGCCATAAAATGCTAAGTAGTTTTTGTAATTTCAGGGAATCTTCAGATTGGCATGTGAAAATGTTTTGAAAACAATGAGAAAAGGAAGAGAAACATTATTGACTCTATTAGAAGCTTTTGTTTACGATCCACTCATTGACTGGACTATTGGAGGTGAAGTTTTAGCTGGTACAACATTTGGGGGATTAAAAACAAACAATACTACTAGACAAAGCAAAAAAGATTTGGAAAAAGAAGTTACATTATCTATGTTTAATGTGCGTTGTACAGAAATGAGGGCCGAGTGGATTGAAAACAAGTTAGTAAACTATTTCAGTAGTGTACAGGATGTTTCTGAAATATGTGTGTTTCTTCAAAGAGTCAACAGAGTATGTAAAACTAAATAATTTTCATTCAGCAAAATATTTATGTATTTTTATTATAAAAAAAATTGTTAAATAAAAGAAACAGAAAATTTTTAAACCAGCCCCTCACAACACTTTTTGCCAGTTCCCATTTACTTTTAAATACGCTTCTAGGTTAGAAAGTCTGGAAACGCTATTGGGATGGAAATTAATTAAAGAATAATACAAGTATAGTGTGCGTTTACCCCAGGCATCTGTCTAATTTCATCAGCTGCAGCAAAAAATATGCTGTTGAAGATCAGTAGCGCAGTTTCGATTTTTGGATTTCTCATGTAATTTTAAACATATTTTATATAACCTTCCCTATACCTATTCGTAGAAAATGGCATATTGTAATTTTCAATTTCAATAATTTTGACGGTTAAAATGAATATTATGAATATGACACTTAATATATGCCTATAATATTATGTTGCTTATGTTGAAGAGCTAACAATCTAATGGTGAATATTGGAAAAACGGTAAGAGATTGGTATAGCGTGTTAAAGTTTTTTATTTTTATTTCCCCAATCCCCATAATGATAAAACTTTTACTTTTGTCTCGTTTAGGTTGGTAGTAATATAAAAAACATGTTGTAGTTGTTATTATGTACAAAATAGAAATGTAACATGTAAATGGGTTCATTGTAAATGTCTATAATGATTCTTACTGTTTCTCTTATGTTCAAAGCACAAAAGTAAGTTTACAATATAGAGAAGGCTATAAGAAATATAAATTATACGAGGAACCCAAAAATGAAAAAATATACAGGGTGTTCCATTTGAAATAAGAAAGTTGATAAGGGCTTCAGGTATGATCAGAAGTTGCCGAGTCTGTAAAATGTTTTTAAATGGTGCATATGCTACTAAAAGCAATGTGAAAGTTTGAATTAAATACTTTTAGAAACACCCTGTATATGGCATCCTCAATAAAAGCTGAGATATCTTTTTAAATAAAACAAGTAAATAAATGTAAAGTTGATCAAACACATCTGCAGTGATAGTAAACTAATGACCTAGATAGTGCATATTGTAAGTACTTGATCATAGTCCTATTAAATTTTGCATAATAATTTTTCATTTATTTTATGAAGCACATGACACTTTAGACCATAGGTTGCTTAATGAAATTTATTTCTTTATAACCTTTGAAGAAATGCACTTATATTCAATATATTGTCTTAGTATATTATATTAACTATCTGTCCGTTGTCTTTGGTTTTTAAGTTATAAAGTACAATAAATAGTTGAAGCAAATTTATATTAACAATTTTACCAATGTTTTCCCAATTATCAATGTATCATATTGATAATTAGTATATTATATATTAACTTAAAATACCTTTCTAATACAGTAAAAAACAATGGGTTTGTTCCAACAACAGCAAGAATCGATTCCGAACCATCCAGAACGCAGCCACTTCAGTTGTTAATGTACTTTCAGTTAATGCGATGTAAGACAGAGTTGGTCAAACAATTCTGACAGTTGTGAATCATTTCTCAACGGCTATTGGAACAGACCTAATATATCAAAAGCTGTCAGTGTGCTTTGCATTTAAAACACACAGAAGTTATAAATTATGGACATTATTTGAGAAAATATCATGTCAAAATAACGAGAAAACTGACAGTGCAATTTGTAGTTTATGCAAAAAAAATCTGTCTAGGCGGCAAAGGCAAAACGGCAAACATACAGGATGTCCGGAAATTATCCGGCTAACCCCTGATAGGACAGAAAGCTTATTGTTTTTACATGACAACTTGCCTAAACTAAATTATACATTTTTTTAAAATCATGTTTATGTTTTGATGATTTTTCAATTTTTTCAGTCATTTTTTATTGTTTTTTTCTCAAGCCTGAAAGATTATAATATTTTAATCATTACATAACGAATTAAATTATATTTACATGTAATTATTTATAACAATCTTTTGCATTAAAACAAAGATAATTATTTTTAGTTTTGTTTTGCTAAAACCAAATACTAATTAACGGTTGCATTTCTTTATATTTTATTTGCCAAAAAATGATTTATTATTTTTTATTTTTAGCTCTTTTATACAAATTATGTATTTTTAGAGTATTTTTATTTATTTTTTAATTTATATTATATTTATAATAAAAAAATTGTAATATATAGGTCTATATCAGCTCACCGATACCGATAATCGACCAAAGAGCCCATATATTGGTATGCTTATCAAAATTTATAAATTGCTGGAGATAGATTTGCCAAATATTTTTCGTTAAATCCTAAGCTTTGTTTTCTGTTCAAGTAGATGATTGGTTTAGGCAATATTGTTTTGTAATCTATAAAAATTAAGAATATCTGTTTGAATAAAAAAATGAAATTTTAACAAACTATTCTCCAATGTGTTAAAAATG
Source organism: Monochamus alternatus (assembly GCA_037114965.1). Lineage (NCBI taxonomy): Eukaryota > Metazoa > Arthropoda > Insecta > Coleoptera > Cerambycidae > Monochamus > Monochamus alternatus. Next base: position 40,062,749 of record CM073426.1, read on the forward strand.
TGATATTTGCAAATCTTATGAAATATATGTATCTTTTTATTTTAGAGAAGAAATATTGAATGAAATTCCAAATCTAACGCAAAGTTTGACTGCATATGTCGACTTGAACAAGGGGATATCTGAAATAGAAAGTCACTTACAAGATTTGCATCAACAGTTAGCGTTAATAAAGGAAGCTGAGGCGCAAGGAGCTAATAAACATTCATTATACTCTTTGCCATCTCATTATGAAGGGTATCATAAATCTCAAACCTCAATGAATAGCGCTAAAACTGAATTACTCAGTATTATAAAAGATGCGGAAAAACACATTGAAATATATTCCAGCTTATTAGATCTGTACGATCGACAACAATTTTCACAATGGTTAATGGAGTTAAAGGTTAATTATAATGAGAACAATATGCACATTTTTGATTTAGTAAAAGAATTTTTACATAATGCTGGAAAAGATGACGTTATCATTCAGTGCGAACAATCAGAACATGAAGTGTCTCAACTTTCACATCACCTAAATATTAGTATAAGAAAATGCCTGCAGTTATATCAAGAATATTTTTCTATTATTACTCAGTGCCCTAAATCATATTTGGATAATCATAAAATACATTTATATTTAAGGTGGTCCAAATACCTTCTTGAAATGAAAACTTCTGAAAATTGTGAATATATATTCGAACAATTAAAAGATTTCCATGAAATATCAAAAGTCGTTAACTCACCTCAGGCAGTAAGCGTAGCTTTTAGCTTAGACGCCTTATACAAGGAAAATTTAATGCAAGTCAACAAGTTATTTGATGAATTGGCAAATATTAGAACTAAGGAGCCAAATAACTCTCTAGAGAAGTTGTACAACAATGCTAAAGTTGGAATATCCACATTTCTGGGATGTGAAAAGGGAGCAAATAGTGCTCTGGAGTTTGTGATCGCAAGTGAATTAATTCTTTTGAATCGAAATTTTTTAAAATTGGAGATTGCAGCTCAACGTAGTGGAGATTGGCTTATTAAATTAACATCAAGAGATGGAGACTGGTTTTTGTATGACCTTTTGCTTCATAGTACAAGAGCTGTTGAAATGATAAATAATTTACCATTACGGCAAGATTGCGAAGATCAAAAATTTTACAAGATCTTAGCTGGAATTAAAATTGCTAATAATGTTTACAAAGCATTATACGATTTAAACTTTAATTTCCATACTATTATTCTCCCTGAATCTATGAAGAAAATTCAAGCAGAAGAGATTTCGGTGTTACAGTTAATTTATGATCTAAACAAGATAATTGTGGATATTGGAATTTCAATTCCAGAAATGATTACCCAACTAGAAAAAGTGTTGACGTGCATCCATATGCAAATTGATATCAGTGTAAGTATTTTGAAATTATTAATATGTAGATTTATTTTTTGCTGTGTTGTCTTCATTTACGCAATTTATAAACCAGAACAAATCGTAACGAATATGCTAATATGGCTGCACTTATAATCTATTATTATTAAACCATTAGAAGTAATGTTAAGTTAATGAATATATAATTAAGAACTGTGTTATTAAATATTTCTAAAAGCGTCAAATTAGTCCTGTAATACTACCTTATGTCTAATAAGGAAAATAAAATACAAAAGATGTTTTCACGTGATTAGTTTTTCAAAACTGATTTGAAAGTTTCAAAATAGTGCATTCTTGCGACACAAACTTATGACATCACATCGAAAGTGGTTTAAACCTTTTGAACACATCTCATCCCAACTTGTTTTCAAAATGAACGCATGAGTTTTTTTGGGTTGGTTTGTTTATGACATTAAGAATTTTGGGGTTATGTAGTTTCTTTTCAGGTCATCTAAAATCTGTTCATAATTTCCATTGCACTGTTCAAAATAATTCATCAATCAAAATAAAAAAAAAAATAAAACGTAGTGAGATGAGGATAGATTATTTCTTGTGTTGACAATACGGAATGGTTTAAAATTCTTGCATTGTGAAATTATGACATAACTTTAAAGTTGTTTTAAACCAGTTTTGAAATATTCTAATCAAGAGAAAATACCTAGTTGTATTACTTATTTACTAATTTTGAAGTTTGCTTTGTCTTGTTTTTCTAATATTAACAATTTAGTAGTACTGAAGTAATATGTTATTGCCATATTCCATGTATAATACTGTGTTGTGATCAACAAACTGATTCAATGTTTTGGAAACGACAAACTAAAAAAAAATGATCAGCAAGGTTCATTCAAATTTTTGAGAATATACCTTTTAGTGTCTTTAGATAATTTGTGAAATCATTAATATCAGAACTATTAGATCAGTTTTTTTAAATGGAACCATTTAATAATAATAATAATATGTTTTTATTGAAATTTAATTAACACGTAAGAATTTCATGACACATTTATAGAAAGTTCTGCCAGAAATTTGACGTTGCAGAATATTTTGAAACTTTAATCACTGCTTGCAACTCATTTCTAAGAATGAATGTCACTTCTAATTTATTTGAAAAACAAACAGTTTCGTAATTATTTCTTTTTAAATCTACCATTACCAAGTGCTTCACAAAATGTGTAATATCTATGTAGATTTATTAATTAAAAAAAAAAAATTCATAGGGTTGTTTTATTAAAAATATAATTTTAAATACTGACAACTTATAATTTTTTCAAAGTTCCTCTTCATTTTATAAAACAAGTGCTCTTTGTTTTTTATCATAAATATGTTTTGGAATAAAATGTATTATTTTAATAAATACCCCCATGGAACATTTTCACTAGTCTCAATTTTAGTATTGATCAATAAGGAATTAATTATACATTTGAGAAGTATATGTGATAGTTATTTTGCTCTTAATATTTCTTGATATATATTGAATAAAAATAGTGTTACATTACATGTTACATTATTAGTGATTTAGATAATATTGATGTTTTGATTTTGTCTGAAACTTTTAATTTGGAGGTGATAAGTGATTTTTACATAAATGGTTTTAATTTACATTATAAAAGAATCAGTAATTAATAAAAATGATTGTTTAGTAGTATATATAAAAGAAAATTTAAATGCTGTTGTTGATGTTATTAAACTAAGTGAAACAAGTATAATTCGTTGTATAATTGAATTAAATAATGCTAAATATGGAATAACGGCTTTATATAGGTCACTATCTACTGAAGTATCACAATTTTTAGATGCACTAGAAGAGTATTTTAATCATTTAAATTATTATGACACTGAAATTTTTACAGGTGATATAAATATAAATTTACTAGACTTGGATAACTATGACGTAAATAGGTATTTGAATATTTTAGCTGCAAAGCTTTCTTTTCTTGCATAAATGAACCCACTAGGGTAACTGAATCATCCTCAACAACAATTGACCACATATTTATAAGATGTGATAATTTAAGTGAGAGACATTAAGCCTGTGATTTTTCAAACTTCACTAGCAACTAGCAGATCATTACACTATAGTTTTGTCAATAGATAATACAAAATGTTCAAAAGATAACACAAGGAAAACTATATATAAAAATTTAATAAACTTTACTAAATTGAACAATGTGTTAATGGGTGAATCATGGGATGATATAATAAATATTAAAGATATTGACCTAGCATATACAAAATTTAAAACATTATTATTAAATTATATTAGAAGTTGTACAAAAACTGTAAAATTAAATAGTCGTACTCGAAAGAGGAAACCATGGGTCACGCAAGGTATTATAAATTCTATTTGGAAAAGGGATAAATTAAAAAATGAATTAATAAAGAAATTTTCAGATCAGCTTTGTAGTAAATATAAAAATTATAGAAACATACTAAACAAAACAATAAAAGTTGCAAAAAATACATATTTCAAAAGAAAACTTGAGGAATCCAAAAATGAGTATAAAAAAATATGAAATTTAATAAATGAAATACCTGGTTCTCAAAGAAAAATATTTTCACAAAAAATAGATATTAAAGATGCAGAGGATAATCTGATGGAAGATGATAAAAGTAAAGCAGAGGCTTTCAACAACTTTTTTTATAAATATTGGTACAGAACTGAAAAATCAAAATACATAAAGTTAGAAATAATATATTACCTAAGAAAAGAACAAGTAAGTCTCTGTTTATAACACCAGTTAATGAAAATGAACTTATTTGCCATATAGCGATTTAAAAATAATTCAGCTGCGGGAGGATCAAATTACCTCTAAAATGATAAAAGCAATTTATAAAAACATATTAAAACCACTCGTTTATATAATCAACTTATCTTTTGCATCTTCTGCCATACCATCTGAATGGAAAAAATCAGTTGTTACTCCTGTTTTCAAAACTGGCGACCCAAAGCTGTGTACTAATTATAGACCCATTTCAGTCATTAGTAACTTTGCAAAGGTATTTGAAAAATGTATCAAGCAAAGATTAGTTGATTTCTTAGACTCTGAAAAAATTTTGAATAAAAATCAATTTGGATTCAGAAATAATAAAAGCACTGAAGAAGCCGTATTTGAACTGACACATAATATTGTTAATAATATTGAAAATAAAAAAAAAGTTTTGCGGTATTCTTAGATTTAACCAAGGCATTTGATACTGTTTCTCATAAAATTTTATTAGAAAGACTCGAGGAAATTGGGATAAGAGGTAACGCATTGAAATTATTTGAAAATTATTTAATAAATAGGCAACAAAAAGTTAAAATAAATGGTACTTACAGTAGTTCACGAATTATTAATACAGGTGTTCCACAAGGAACAGTGTTGGGGCCTATACTTTTCTTAATTTATATTAATTAAATAGCTAACTTGCCAATAAAATGCAAAATTATTTCTTATGCAGATGACACGGTGTTATTATTTTCTGATGAAAACTAGTTAGATGTATACACTCAGACGGAGGAACGACTTAACATAGTGCACGAGTGGCTCTGCAGTAGTTTGTTAAGCTTAAATATAAATAAAACATACTTTATCGCATTTTCCCCTACAAGTGGTCAACCTAATAAGAATGAAATAAAAATTCATAATTTAAGCTGTATCAAGAAAAGAGGGTGTGAATGTACATCAGTTATTAAGACAGATAAAATTAAATACTTAGGACTTATGATTGACCAACATTTGAAGTGGAATGTCCATATCAACTATGTGACTATTAAAATTAGGAAAATGTATCATAAATTTTACGAGCTTAGAGATATTTTGAGTAAAAAATTATTAATAATATTATATAATACCTTGGTTGAATCTATAATAAGATACTGTATAATTATTTGGGGTAGTTTATACTCCAAATCTTTGAAACTCTTATCGATTTGTCAAAATACTTTATTAAAAATTATTTTTAAGAAAAATTACATGTGTCCTACTGTATTGTTGTATACAAATATATTAAACGTGAGAAATTTATATGTACATTCCGCACTTAATTATTTACCAAAAATAAAATTATTATGTCCTACTGTCTTTCACAGTTATCTCACACAACACAATGTAAATGAACTTTTAATAACGCCATTGGTTCATAACTCAATGTCTCAGCGATTTATCACTTACTATGCTCCAAAATTTTACAACATATTACCAGATTATATTAGAAATTTAATTCAAAATAAGAAGCAATTTAAATATATGACAAAAAAAAAACATATATGAAAATCCATATAAATTTGCTAATATACTGTAGTTTTCAACTACCTGCAATTGAATATCGATAAATCTTTAATTTTGTTTTTTTTTATGGCTACGATTTGGTCTTACTCTGCTAAAATCACTGCAAGTTATCGAATATTTTGCCATGTTTAGTTAACTACCTGAGAAAGAGAATATTTGCGCACAAATTGCATTTTTACATGCGATTTAGGCAATAATTAATTTCTCATCAATGAGTAATAATCTTTGTATTTCTCTTTTTTCTTTAGGCATAGAATAGAAATAGGGTAGGATAAACTGTATTAGTATATATTGTACTGTACTACTGTACTGCATTAATTGAAATTGAAATTAATTGAAATTGAAACCATTTCTCTATAAGATAAATACCACAAGACCATACGTAACTGTGTAAGAATAAATAAAATTATTTTTTCCATATTATAATTTTCTACTAGAAAGAACCTTTCAACTAAAAGGCAAATCTTTTTTTATTGTCAAGAAGAGAAAATTACATTAACAAAGAGAATTTAATTGTTATTCCACAGTACAACGAACTTTACAAAATAATGCACTTATTATTGGCTTGAGAGATTCAGCAATATTACTTTGTCTTTATTCGTAAATCGGATATTTCAGTAGGGATGTAGTGCCATTTTTCTGTGAATTTTTTAATTTAAATTCTATATATGTCAATAAACGCGGCCAGTGGCTACACTGGTGGACATGTTTCTAGTACCATTGTCTGCTAAATTGCGTCGCCTGCATAAGATTTGATAAATCAGCTGAATTTCAATATATAATTCTGCAAGGTGGTGACTTCAGTGTTAGAATTTGGAAACATAAATATCAAGTTGTAAATGTCAGAATTTGATAACAGGTTATCTTCTAATAGTACCTACTTATCTAATTTGGATTATAAAAAATGTATGCATTTTTTATCTACTGTTTTATAACTAAAATATACAATACTGATATAATTCCTATACTCCACACATAGTGCTCCTGTCTAAATATTTTACATTTTTAATAAAACTGGATACATACATATTAATGGACTGCTCCTTCACTTTTACCATGAAATACACAATATTTCATTATTTTAAGTTGTGTCAATGTATAAATTTAAAAATTATGAGTAAACAGAAACATACACTCAACAGATATTTGAATTTGTCATAATTTTTAAGAAATGTCAAGTTACTCATACAAATAATTGACAACTACGTTATATGTACTGTAACATGCTGCCACGATTACTGCAACCGGGCAATAGAACAGACTAGATAAAGCACGGCTGCTGCAATTTAGCAGATTATAGTGGTACACAGTAAGCTGTGGTAAAATTGAAACGAGAGTAGCTGCATAGGCATGCCACCACTTCATTTTATTACATTTATTTTAGTTTTCAGTTTACTAGATGCAAGGTGTGTATAATGCACTAGGTAACTTTGAAATTTTCTGCAAAAAGTAGATATTAGTTTTTACTGAAGAAAAATAAAATTTTTATTGTTCAGTTTTTATGAAGTTTAATTTGCTTAAAATTTCTTGCCTTTCTTAAAAATTATGAGATTTGATAATTCTCTCTCTCTCTCTCTTTCTCCTCTCTCTCTGTGCATATCCGTTATGTGGTTATTTGATGTCACCTAGTCAAGGGTATGAAAATTTTTAATAAATTTGAAAAAAGTACTTATGATATTCAGAGGTAGTCTCCGTACAAATCTGTCCCCCAGTCAAAGTTACGTTCTGTATTATAGTATTTTCACATTTTTAATTCAATTAAAGCTTTACTTAAAACATCAAATATTGGATTTGTCACACTATTTTGATGTGATTATGATAGTAAAACAATTTACATAAATTCAAAAATTTATAATTTATGATAAACACTTTTTTTTGCAAAATGGATAATTTAATTTAGTTTACTTGTGACGTAAATACTTTCGTTAGTTATTTTATTTAGCTGTGCAATAGTCTTATTTTAAATTTAAAAAAAAAATGCCTCCTCAAAATCTTTGCTACTGGTTTGAAAGATTTCTGTGTATATATAATGAAGTTTAAGTTTAAAATATTTAAGTACATAATGAGAACAATAATATGTTGCTTACTAATAATAATATTTTTCATTTTTAGAATACATATGATTATATTTTTGAACGTGTGTCTTCTATGAAGAAACAATATCTCATTCTAATTCCAAATCAGTCTGAAACATTGAGTCAAGGAAAGATGCTTTTAATGGGTTTTAATGGCCTTTTTGAGAAACCCACTCAAGAAATATCCAATTTGGTGAACACCCTAGGACACTTAGATATTCCAAAATCATGGAAAAAACTGGACCATGTGAAAGAATCTAAAAATATTGCTCCTCACATATTTAATTCTCAGGTGCTTGGAATTTTAGAAGATATATTTTTTTTAAAGAAAGTAAAGGCTTTATCTGATTTCTTTGCCTTATCACAGGAAATGTGTCTGACTGTTAAAGGTGGAGGAACAGGCGTAGTATTTAATGATGAACAACTTACTAAACCTATTAAACAGTACATTGCCGAATTCATTTCAAGACAGTTATTGGGTATATCTCCAGAAACAATTGCATATTCTGTTTGTTGCTTACTGCAAAATTTAGGATTAGATGTTACTCATGAAATTGAACAAAAGGATATAGGTGCAGAAAGTAAGGTACCTTTAGATGAACTGTACTCTAAAGCATGGAATGTTCTACTTAAAAAAGGAACTTTCTCCCAAAATGTTCTATCACAAGCCTCTAGTTTAGAAACTAATTTAAAATTAGCATGGGAAAAAATACAAGAACCTAAGAAGATAGAACAGAAACTCTCTATTTTGCAGTCCAGCACGTTGAGGTTACAAAGTCAATTAGCTGTTCACAATTTAATATTCGACCATATTTTGACATTACACAATTTCACCTCTGTAAGAGCTAAATTCATACTGGATATTCAAAATGAAATTAGTTCCTTGCAAAATATTTTTAGAGAGTTAATTGAAGCAAAGGAGACACAACAAAATCTTATTGAAAAAGCTTACCAACGACTAAATTGGGCAAAAGGTGCTAATCCAAATGTTGGTGAAATATCAGCAGCATTTGAAAGTGCTGTACAAAATAGAGATGATCAATTAAATTTGGAACAAAAAATAACTACCAATATTTTGTCCACGTATCCCGTAATATTGCAACATGAGTTACTCAGAACATCATCTTTGGATTCCACAAAAGATTTTGATAAGGTGTTTCTAAATTGTTTTGATAAATGGCGATTAGCCTGCCAATTTATTGATTCTAAAACTGAGACATTATTACCAGTTGAAGAAAGTATCCTGAATATGCTTACACCAGAATTAATTAAAGATCCTAAATGGTTACAAAAAATATCTGAGTATATTACAGATGAAATTACTGAAGCACAGAAAAAATTACAACAGAAAAGAGATGCAAGTTTTTCAGACAGTGATAACATTGTATCGTTAATGGATAACTTTAAAACACTTTACAACATTCACTGTAAATTTATGTCTGATGTAAAAGGTTTAATAAAAACAATGGTGAAAATAGACGATTATAGCATTCCCACACAGAAATTTGTACAGGCCTATCGTGAATATATTGAGCATTTTTCAATGCTATTTTCTCAATTTAAAAAAGAAATCAACAAAGATGAAGTAAAGGACTCGATAAGACATTTAGAGTATATCAAGGAACATACAGAATTTATATACAATGAGTTACTAAGTTTAGAGAATGTGAAAAAGGGACAACTTTTCACTGAACAAAACTGTTCAAGCACTGATAAGATGGTAACACAGAAAGAGATCACAACAAAAGGACAGCAGAGAAATGCATATGCAGTTAATGTCTGGCGTAGAGTAAAAATGAAATTAGAAGGGAGAGATCCAGATCCTGGCAGAAAGTGCACTGCACAAGAACAGGTAAGCTATATCTTTAGTATATGTATATGTGGTTACTTAATTTTTGCACTGGTGGTTCCAAACAACTCAAAAATCAATTTTAAATCAGTGCTAACTATAAACAGACGATTGTAAAGTGTTTTATTTCATAATGTCTGCTAAATGACTATTTCACAGTCATTTGTGGCCGGTAAATCGAATATTACAGTATCTGATACCATAACATGTTATTGTAATTATTATTAATACTGTTAAACATTTAGTTTTTATATTGTTATTTGTTATTGCTTTACAGTCTGAATTCTTTCTGCAAGTTACAATTCTCTTGCACGTAGGTATGCACACTGAACAGCAGAATATTGCAAAAGCCATCTTATCTGTAAGGCTCTTGCACCTACAAAATTATAGGTCTGGAGCTATATTTATTGCAGCTTTTCTGCAATTTTGGGGAATAATTTAGTGATTTCTATGGTTACCGTAATATGTAAAAGTTCCTAGGCTGTTATACAGGGTGAGTCAGTCATAATGTCATTAATTTTAAGAGGAGATAGGGAATAATGAGTATAATGCATATTTACTCTAAAAATAAATATTTTCAAATCATTATGTAAACCCCCTTTTCAGACTGTCAGTGACCACTCACAACCTTGGTCGTTTACAGCTCACAGTTCAACTCGATGTCGACCTGATGCTATGTTGCCAAATTCAAATATTTTCCTAGTACTGACTATTTTAGAATCTCATATTTTTTCTTACACAGTTCAGCCAATAATAATTTAAAATGTTCCAATGAAATCAAATAATAGTAATCAAATAATTCTACTAAAAATTGCAAGTAACGCGGTTCCTTAAGGTTTTCCGGTAGAAAATACGGTCCAATCAAGCGATCCCCGTACACTTCTGCCCATACGTAGACAACAAATCGCCTCTGAAAGCTAAATCGACGACTAGCGTGTGGATTTTTGTCTGACCAAATGTGACTGTGACTGCAAAGAAATTTGCTTGGTTACAGTTTAAAAAATAAAACATTGAAATTACAAAACTCCAATGTATCTAATAATAAACCGAGTAATAAACCATTTAGGTAAATTACATAAAAAACATATACCCAATGGGTAAACTATTAAGAGAAGATGAAAAGTGTTTCGTGTTGTCGGCAAAAAAACTGTCTAAAACCGAAACGCCACGCCTCAGATCTGATGCTCATAAAGTTATCGAGAGTGAATCTTGACCTACCGCATTATTAGGTCAATAACCTAGTTACCTAGTTTTTATATTATTATTTAACGACAAGGAGTAAAGCTAACTTTTTTATCTAGATACATGAATTAATTTTCCTTAAATATTAATAAACAAAACAAATTTAGATAATAAATATTTTCGAATGTTAGGTTATTACAGTTTAATAATTTTGATATTATGTTTTCACTACATTTTACAATTGAATATGAATTTTTAGTATTACTCGTAAGTACAATTAATTATTTAGTTTGTAGTTACGTACATCTAGCCTACAAATTTATTGTTTTTTAAGTAGTATGAAACTAACTTGTTTAAAATGCCAGTTCGAATAAAGTTGCACTCATCCATCCATAGCACTTTATTAATAAAATTAGGATCGCCAATTGCAAAATTCAAGACGACTGGTTCTAAAGCCTGAACTTTCTGAAAATGATATGGGTTCAGTGAGTTTTCACGTAATATGCTGCAGACCTTGCTTTGGAATATCTCCAATCGCCTTGAAATGGTTCTTATAGTAATAGTAGGTTACTCCTCAACTGAATTTAAAACAGTTTTTATCACACCGAAGTCCAGCAAGTTCCCAACGTGGTTTCACAAAACCCTTATCGCGAAAGCATAGAAGCACTTGCACACTGTTAGGGAAACTTCTCCTATATTCAGCAGCTGCGGCATGCATTTCGTAAGCATTCTCCGTATATACGAAATTTGTAACATTAGACACTGTGAATTTACAACCAATACACGAAACTGAAATAAACAAACTACTGCTTGTATTCTCTTCATCCTCTTCTCCAAATGTGTGGTGTGATCTCCAAATTTGGGGGGAAAGAAATGCGGGAAATACAGAAAGTGCAACTAAATGGTGGCAAATTTGAATAATACGCTGAACTGTTAGACAATATTATGTATGAAAACATGATGTGGCAACGATGTTTCCTTCGTCACTCGATTGTCATATGGCTGTGCCTTCAGAAAGTTTGTAGTATACCAGGAGCGTCGTGTTACCGAATTTTATAGGGTGATTTGTTTATTTTTTTAAAGGTCGAGTAAATAATTTTTTTTCCGATTTTCTGCCTTTATTAGGCCTTCCGAATACGTGATTAAAATTAATGACATTATAACTGACTCACCCTGTATCAAAGAAAATAAAATTTGTACATTACATAGTAAAGTAGTAGAAGTAAAGTCATTTTACTAAAAAATAGTAGATTTTATCGAAGTCAAACACGAGTACCTGTTTATTGTAAAAAGCATAAGATTTTGAACAAAAACCTAACAATTTAAAACTGTTTCGGCCTCTTCCAAAAACAAATCTCATAAAGCATAAAACACAGACAAACTACTTATTTATTCCAGAAATTATACTAACAAAAACACAAAATGAACATAACCTCAATATACAAGGTGATTCAGTTATTATGTCATTAATTTTAACCACGTATTCTGAAGGACTAATAATGACAGAAAATCGGAAAAAAATAATTTTTACTCCTCCTTTCAAAAGATAAAGAAATCACCCTATAACAATCGGTAACACGACACTCCTGGTACATTACAAATTTTCTGAAAACGCGTACTAATATTGAAGCTAATATATGTCCAGCAGCGTTGCCACTTAGGATGACATGCATTTTGAAGATATTCATTCATTTCATTACTCATCATGCCCTCGTAATGTAAGTTCAAAAACTCCGCAAAATTTTATACAGTAAATAATTTTGGATAAAACACTAAAAACATACCTATTTTGTGTCACCTTTTCGTTATCTTCTTGAAAGCAGAATCAAGTTGAGTTCATATGTTCATATTCCCAAATAATGCAAATTGTATTTAATGAATATGAATCAGAATCAAATCCATTACTGATCAGTAGGTACTGAATAACACAGATGCATACGGAAAGCACAGATGTACATGTCTATTAAAATGTCTTTTATAAATTTTTCCACAGCTCTGTTCAACAGAGGACAACCACAGTCTTTCATTAGTTCACTTAACCCAACTTGAATTGCATTTTTATTTAGGCAAATAGGAAATTTTATTAATAAATATAAAGTACACTGGTGACACACGAAATTTACTAATGTCTACTATGCTAATATGATGACTAATGGATAAAGAATATTGAAGGCGTGCTCGCCTTAGAAAAATAGACCCAAACGATCTTTGGGGGAATTTGAACTACCAACTTTTTAGCTATGCCGAGTGTGCTGATTACAGCCTATCTGATGTTAGCGCTGATTACTGCGGTTGTCATTTATTATAAAATCCTTATAATTTCCTATTGATTATAAAAATGCAAATTTAATTATTGTTTGTTTCCGTTATAAATTAGCTGTTCTGCAGCTCTGCAGGTCGTCTTTGAGTAAACATTAAAAACAAGGTTATTGACCTAAATACGGTAGGTCAAGATTCGGCTTGCGAGGACTGTTTTTTGTTGACAGCACGAGGGTTTATTTATTACTATATGTATTTAAGAGGCCTCTTTAGGTATCTTAAAACTAGTTTCAAAGTAACTCCAGTAATGCATTTAAATATTTTTTATATCATATATTCGTAATATACTTATTTTACCCTATCTTCTCTTAAAATTAATGACATATGACTGAATCACCCTGTATAAATCTGTAAGTCGAATTTTTTTAATAGATGACGGATAAACCAAATGAAATTAGTTGTTCAATTAAGCTTAATTCTGTTTTACTGTTGTTGGAGGCTTTTTTAAAAGTTTGTTTAAAACATGCAAAGAGAAAAATATTTTAGGATAGTTGATCCAAAACTAACACTAAACTAATTAGCAAGTGAAAAAGTCTTTTATCTGTTATTAGAGAAATAAAGGCTAGTAATAGTGTCCCTAGTTATACACAAATTTAGTATTAACGAATCTGTTTTATAGGTGGACTATGTTATTCGTGAGGCAACTAGTCTAGATAACCTGGCCTTGCTATATGAAGGCTGGACACCATGGGTGTGAAAAGTAAATAAATGGCAGTAAGCCTGCCTGGATCTCCTTCGGTACTAGTAGAGCGTCAGCGCATGAGTTGCGAAAGCATGGAAGAAGCAGCATCGCCATCTAACTATACTTGCTTGTCCAGGTCAAGTTGCTTAGTTTTATTGTTTTTGCATGAGACAAAATAAAACAGAATTAAATTGTATGAAGCCGGAGCAATGCAGTATAGAATATTGCAACATCAGTAAAACTGTGCTACTTGCACATAGTAAAGTATTTCAAAGTTAATGCTGCTTTTCATTTTAATTATCAACGGTAATTGTCAGAGTTGGCAAGTATAATGTAATGCCTAGGTGGCAGTATTTGTGTGTCGACAAGGTCTTGTACGTGTGTTAGAAGACTTCTGGTTTCTGAGCCTATACACACAATTCTAGGTACAACTCTTTTTACACAAAAACAATTTTTTATATTGCATTTTATCAAAAATAAGGTTTTTTTATTCAAACTATTTAAAAAAATATATTGTGCACCTAACAGATATCTGTTCATACATAAACAAATTAATAATTTTTTGACACCAATTTTATCCACAAATTATTTCTCCCGTATCTAATTATTGACTGACTTTATGAAATTAAAAAATGCAGTGTATAGAATTGCTTCTATGTAACTTCAACAATATATTATATACATATAATTAATAAACAACATTGGAGTGAATGTTTATAATACCTTTGAATCTTCTAGACACAGTTTTAGATGTTCTTACTAAATATTTATAATCATTAAAATTAAAATATAATAAATCCTTAAATTCTTTTTATAGATGTAATTCTACTAACCATATATTGTTATATTATTTTCTAGGGTATTTATTATTTTCATGTAATTAATTTTATAATTTTTATGAAATTGTAATAAACATTATAATTTTCAAATGAAATATAACTTTATTAGAACCTAATTCATGAAACATTAAATGTTGTAGGTGTTTATTACTTTTTCTTATATGATTTTTTAAATATAGTAATTGTCTTTGAATTTTACTGAAATTTATACCTTACCTTAAACTATTTAATGTCCTAACCAATCTGTGTGTTTCCTGTTTAATGGAAACCCACATAATTAAATACGACTTTTAAACAGAAGTAAAACATTAACAAAAAAATGTTTCTATACTCAATGGTCGAAAATCTGAGTGACTCATGTTATAAACATGCTCACAATTTATAGCGGTCGACACAAAGGAACATACATGCTACCCATAGCTTTTAATTATCCAATTTGTTGAGGTTGTTACCCTTAAATAAAAGTCAGATAGAACTCAGTCCTGTCAAACACAAGACAGTCACGTGTAACCCACTATGGTTGAACCTAAAGGGATGTCAGTTAACACTGTCAGGATGAATTAACTCCTAATATTTCTTTTGCTAACACGGCCATCCTGGAATATGGGTGTCCTCGGCCCGAGGAAACTAACCAGATCAGCTAAGAACATTGAATACAATTTGCAGGACATTCAGCTCTGTGTTAATAGGTCTGTTCAAGCAAAGAATCCGGATGGGTTCCAAACTGTCAAAAACGCTCGTCGAATTACTTCCTACGCGATGTTTACTGAAAACAAATTCATAATTTTACTGGTCGAATATTTCTGACAGTCTGAAACCATTAGGGATTCCTTGCTTGAACAGACCTTATATTTCTTATTCCAAATAAGCCCTGATATCATATTACACTATTTTGTTACCAGATATTTGCGACCTGGACCTTTGAGATATTAACCTTAAAGCATTGAAAAACGTCAGCAGTGAGTTGCCCAACAGATTTCTCCAATAATAGGACAATATTATTACACATATAGTTTAGAAGATACCTATAATAATAATGTGAGTGACACAGGACACCACGAAAAAAAAAAAGAAAATATTCTGTACAATCTAGATGCAGAGAATGAAATTGATAGTTATATAAAAAATTTTGTATATTATCAGAAAATGCTATGCTACTCTACCGCAGCTACCAGTCTATCCACTATTACATTTAGAGTATCACTATTAATGTCGCATGAGTCGGAAATTCTATTAAAGTTAAGCAACATGTTATAAATGGGTGATTTAATTAGATAGTTAGAATTTGTATGAGGCAGAAGGACTTTTATAATTATAACATGTCTTATGAGTAGTATAGAATCTAGATATTAACAATATTACAATTTTTTTCATTCTCAGAGATGAAAAATCTTTTTGTTTTATTTATTTTCAGTTCGGTATTGCCATACTTGCCGTATTTACTCAAGTAACGGTACTGTCATACTGTCTATTACATTAGTACAGTACTGTCATAGTTTAGTCAAGTGTGGTACTGCCACGCTGGTTTTTCTCTTTATTTTTTTTTCCTTCTAGGTGACCCACTAGCCTTTTTATTTTTTTAACTAGTACGGTATTGCCATACTTTAACCCAAGCGTTGAACTGTCATACTGATCTTATTTTCATTCATTCGTGGTACTGCCGTGTACTTTACCCATATGTGGTGTTGCCACACGGACCTTTTTTTTTAACATGGCAATAACACGTTTTTTATTTTTTTACATTAATTACTGATACTAGTGTACTATGTTAACATTGTAGGTTTATATTCAATTTTGACATTTAGTTGTAGTTTATGAGAAAGATTTAATAGTTATTCTTTTGTTTTTGTTAGGTGGTACTACCTCCCTTTATATATTATGTGTTTATTCACTGGCAGACCAGGGCCTCAGTTGCTCATGGGCAGTCACTGTATTTCGTTGTTCTTTCTTATGTAACATGTACCTCATATTCGGGAACAACTTTAGCAGAGTGTAAAGTCGTTTAAATTTGGGTTTGAGTTTGCCTCCACGACCTAGTTGAGAATTCTCAACGATCACGATGTCACCTGGGAGCAACAAATTGGTACGATAGCGAGTTCAGCAATTCAATACAACTGTTGTATACATTCAATTCAGCATCAACAAAGTTATCAGACAGCAGTGTGCATCTCCCAGGAATTCTAGTGGCGGTAAGTCAAGGAGGATTTGTTCCTAAGTGTAATGGTATGGGAGCTTAGCAGTCATTGAATGTACTGTTTCCAGTATCTCATTTTTTGTGAAAAAATATACTATATTTTCTGAATGCATTTGCCCCATCCAATGTGAGATGGTTTATCGTGATACAATCACATTACAAGTAAATGAGCAGTCGGCACAAAACACTTCCATGTTTTGGTTTTAGTTAGTGGCTGCATCATTTATTACAGCAAAGTCTGAATAACTCACATAATGTTTTCATATCAGAGATTTTGTTTGTCTTAGTCTTTAATGCAAAACTTTTAAATCACATCCTATCCTTCACACATTCTTCTATACTCAATAAAGAAGTTATAGTCCTGCAATTTAATCCCCACCTTGCTTCGTGCGGGTGTAAGTTTTTTTTCAATTTTCATTTGATAGAAACCAGATTCCATATCTAGGGTTGTATTTTGCCTTACATAAAATATTTGAAACGGCAATGGGATCTTTCCTTAACTACTTTTTTTTATCATCACGATAATCGGTACATATTCTCAGTTTGCCCTTTTTTTTTTTCCTTACTAATACAGTAGGGCTAGCATAGTCCGATTGGCATTTACGAATGATATCGTCACTTAACAAGTACCTAACTTATTATTTTCTTTAGTTTTACTCTTTCCTGATGGCCAGTCTTGGAGTAAACATTCTAATTATGGTTTTAAATTATCGTTCAGTCCTGTCTGATTTGCACTACTACTCCCTATAATAAACACTCTCGAGCAAATATTACAAAAATCATGGTAACACATAAAAGCATTCAAATACAAATAATATACACTTGTATTCTTGTCACATGTAGCTAAATGTTGGGCTAAGTCTATGTTATTAAGGGACCGGCTGGACTTTCAGTCTAGATTAGATAAATGTAACGTTCAGTTGAACTCTTAACTATTCATTTTGGTTAATTTCAAGTACTGTAAACTTCATCTTGAATGTCACTGTCATCAGCTGGAGGCAATCCTTTTATACCAAGCTGCAAAAGCGAATACAATTCTTCATACCATCACAACTTGATTATCCAGCATGGAAATGTAGTCCCTCAAATGTTTTTTCTTAAAACTAACCTTGACGATTAAAAACAAACTGTACAAATACTAATTTAATGTACGAATATTAATGTCCTTATTAGTTTGTTTGTTTTCAATTATCACATGTATTTAATATATTTAATTGAATATATATACAAAGATGCAAGTAATGAGAGTAAATCACAAATTTGATAACGTATGATACATGACAAACATCATATAAATTATTTAAAAATTTGGTATGACTATGTCCTCCGACTATCCTATTCAAATGTGGAACAAAACAAAAATATTTAGTGCATTTATGTGATTAAACGAATTGAGATTTATTTGTAATTACTATGCAATGTACTGGGAATATGTAGACCGATTGGTTAATCATTTATTTAATGCAAATTGAAAGAATCGGCCCTAAGAGTTTATAATGTATAGATATTTTTTGGAATGAGAATAATTGCAATTATGAAATAAAGTATACTTATTGTTGATTATTATTGAAGGTATACCAGATCTTTCCATTAATTTTTAATTTTATGTATCTCAAAAATCAAAGTTTACCTTTTTATTCTTGCCTTTGATAATTGTTTTATGAAACAAAAAAATTTGACAACCATAATTAAAGAAAATATTGGAAATTAATTATAATAGCTCCAATGAAATATCTAATTTTAATTGTTTAAAATTATAAAGTTTGATATAAATTAAATAACATGGATATACCATGTGGCATAGTATATAGTGATTCTTAGAAATTATCTCTATTATCTATACATATTTAAATAGACACATAATTGATTAAACAATTAATGCATTTTTTATCATTAGACGTTAATGCATAATAATCAGTACTTATTCAAATCTTACATTTTGCATAACTCTGCCATCACTAAAAATTTCCTGAAATATTTAATTTTCAAAATTCTTTCAAAAGTATGTACCTATATGTACTGGGTGTACTATCATTGGATTACCAAACTTATAATGGATGTTTTGGCCCAGCCACCTCGTGATAAGCCCAAACAACCAACCACCATGAAAGATATACAATCCCACCAGTAAACTTCAAAAAATTTATAGCAATGACTTATTAACCGAATTTTCGTATCAAGTATCACTTAAAAGTTGTTTTTACGGAAGACTTAAACAACCTGAATTCGATAAATGAATTGGAAGATTTTTTAATAATCAAAAATAAGTGTACATTTGAAATTAATAAAAAATTATTCAACAAAAAAAGGCAAAGAAAGAAATTGAAGAAGGATGAATTAATATATGATTTAGCAAAAAAGTTAAACACCAATCATGTTTCTAGTAGTGTAAAAATCTAAATTTTTGTCAGGAGATAAGTAGATACATTTTTATAAGTGATATTAGACTATAGCTGATATTAGCGTGATGTCATTGATGTTTAAAGGTGTTTTTTATTTTATTTTCATACCTACCCCCTTGTAGGAGTAGGAGTATGTATAAGAACGAGCAAAATTAATGGCAGCGTCTTACATATTACATTTTGTCAAAGAGGGGGAGGGTGTAGGCTGCAGGTAATATAAAACTATGATTGAATATTAAATTAAAAGGACAACCTATTCGTTGGTTCTCTTTGACCAGTTACTAGTAGACGATAACATATACGTTTTAGTCATGAAGCAAAATATTTTCTGTAAATCAAGTTACCTTAACTAAGAATGCATAAATTTATGTTCTACTCGTATGTTATAGTTTACTATTCTTTCAAATATCTATATAAAGTATCAGCTAAGTTTAGCTCTCAATATTTCTCATAGGCCTCAAGATCTAGAAACCTCTTGACTGATTTTTTTTTGGGGTTATGGATTGTTTATTTTATTAGACTATTTTTCAAGTGTAACAAAGAAAATTCAATTAAAAAAGAGCTCATTTTATTAAAGTTAAGGCAAAATAGCTGTAAAAGATTAAATAACAAATTAATTCCGCAAAATAAAAATATAAAGGATTATGTGGTCTGAAAAGTTTATTGCCATGTTATGTAATTTCAGGTGTAACAAATTATAAGCAATTGTAAACATGTGGTTATAATAACACTGCTCTAGTGTTTGATACAATTTTTGTCGTTAATGTCCATATATGTATAATAATATAGCCATTTTTTCCTTAGTTACAATGCATGGTTTATTCTTATAAATTATAACAATGCATCAATGGGTACTTTACCATTTAAAAATAATTATATTAAAAAAATAGTAAAATATTGACAAATTTTGATATAATCAATGTACTATACCAGATGAAATTGCTACCCTTATATTTTCCATTGATCTACAATACAGTAATAAATAAATACTGTCTTAACAACTATACATTTTTTGTAAATTTATTAGTGTAAATTTATTTTGGAAAACATCAAAATATGTACTGTGTTAACCTTTTCCATTCCTGTTTCCTGTCCTGTAGGAAATATATCTACCTCCATATGTCATCAATACAGTTCCCATTTTCAAAATTGTAAATAACTGAACAGGGACGAGGTTTATGAACTATATTAATTCTGATTTGTTTGTATACACTTTTTACAACACCTTGTATATATATTGCAAATATATGTGCAGCCTTCTCCAGGTCAGCAAAACTTCTATATTATTTTTTTTTTCATCAAAAAGTTTTCAATGTATGCCTAAAAATCAAACTAAAATATACTTTGATTACTTTGACCTTCATCAATTATCACTGAAATTAATTACAATTTTCATGAAGTTTGCTGACTAGCTTTAAATGAACCACTGTGATAATATGGTGTTAACTTTATCTAACTGCCAATAAAAAAAAATAAAACTATTTGTATCAAAAACAAATTATTTCTGGACTTTACCTGATTACATACGGGACGATATTATTCGTCTCAGTATCAGAATTAATGTTTATGATTGATCCTACAGGTTTAACACATTTGCTAAAGTATAACCACTGGTGTACATACCTAACTCGCAGATGCTAAGAATTGCATTATTTTTAATTTAATAATAATAATAATGAAGAAATAGGCTTGTATCTACAGAGGAAGAAACAGCAAAGGCACAGAGAAAAAATTTCGGTAAACCTATTGTTATCTGATAAATACACCAATGGCACATTTTAAAATTTGTATCAAACTGAGACTTGACTACAATTTAGTTACCTGACCTGTACCAACATTTTGTAATCTGTCTATTTGAACACGTGTATTTTGAATTGCTGTTTAAAACGGCAAAGTATAGTTGCGGCAAGAATTCAGATGACTTACGTTATGGCTGACATTACACAATTGTTTTAATGTCAACATAATTTTCGATAGTTTGTCGGGTTAAAAACAATCATATTTTGTAATTTAACGTATATAGTGCACACATAGTCCTCAGTTGCAATTTCTTAAAAAATATTTAGGAAAATAATGATGAAAATATAATGAATTAACATTTGTTCATATGTTATGAAACACGTGAATATATATAATGGTCAGGTCATTAGCAAAATGTAACAAATTTATGGTTGGAATAGCATCCTGACATGGATGTCAGAATACCCTTTAACATTGTCAGGGACTGCAATTATTAGTAATCAATTTAATGGATGTATAAATTATTCAATATAGTTATTTAAGTAACAACTAAAAATATAAATAGTAATAATTTTGAATATGTTCTTTCCATAAAAATTATAAAAAAAGAATACACAAGATGACATTGTAATATTTTACAATGTACTTATAATGGTTTACTCAATTATAATATAGAAGACAAGTCAGATTCAATATCGAACGACAGTAGGTATATATGATACAGTCTTTGAAAATAAATAAGATTTTTCATATGAACTAGATAAGTGATAAAGTTTAAAAATTAAGTTGGCCTTAGGAACGAACACATTTGCAATTATTTTAATTATTTCTTATCTACAGGGTGTCCCAAAATTAGCGTGCCAAAAATTAACTCTGGATTCTACGATCAAAAATAAGAAAAAAATTATATAAATATAGTTCCGTAAATGCCCCCTAATGGAGCTATTGCTCTTTAAAGGCGGACCCCAAAATTTGATTATCTCCAAATATTTTCAAAACGCATCGAGATAAAGTAATCAAATTTAAAATCGAGAATCGCAATTAGATTGAGAATTTAATGTTCTAAAAACAATACCATAATTAGTCATAGGCGTGCCTAACTGGGGGGGGTTATTGGATAAATATTGTTGTAACTTTTTCATGTCTCGAGGATTTTGCCATCAGATCAAGAAATTAAAAATGTTGAACAATTTTACAAAAAAAAGGTACTCTTGTTTTACTTCGATAAATTATTCTGTTTACGAATAATATTAATTTAACAATTTTGTGAAATACCACAAAAATATAGCAAGCGGTCAAATTGTGTCTAGTAGGCTTTGAAAAGTTATTTGTCAGTTTTTTTTGACACATATTACATATGTTTTTCATTTCTTTTAAGTATTAATAGGCTATATTAAAATTAAAAAATTTACAAATAATTACATTACTGATATGCACTTTAAAAGTATTTTAATATGTTAACATGCTTGAATAACACCTTTAATATGTGTTAAATAAGTCGACAGTATTTTCTCAGAGCCTACTAGAGATATTTTGCCTATTTATAGTTTCTATCTTAAACTTCTGCGGTATGTCACAAAATTTTTAAATGATGATTACTCGAAAACAGAGCAGTTTATCAGATTGAATTAGGAGTACCTTTTTCATGTAAAATAGACCAACATTTTAAATTTTTTTATCTGACGACGAAAATTTTGAGGTACAAGAAAGTTAGAGCAATATTTACCCACTGACCCCCTAGTTTGGCACGCCTATGACCAATTATGAGGAATTATTTTCAGAACATTAGATTCGCAATCTAAATGTGATTCTCAGTTTCAAATTTCATTACTTTATCATCGTCCCTTTTGGAAATATTTGGGAAAAATTAAATTTTGAGATCCCCATTTAAGGGGCCATATCTCCTTTAGGAGGCGTCTATGGACTTATGATTATATAACTTTTTTTTCTTATTTTTGATCGTAGAATCTAGTGATGATACAAAATACTAGGAACGTGTATTTGGTAACAGATATGAGCCTATAACGTAACATAACAGGTATGAGTTTTCTAACATAATAGTTTCACTGTTCCCAGTTCCTCTCTTTAAACTTCGACACGACGCGACTCCGGTTCAACTCGATACTCGATTAGTATACTAGTATTAACGTAACAGGTACGGGTTTTCTATCTAAAATACTAGTTTCACTGTTACTGTTCCCAGTCCCAGTTCCTCTCTAGACTTCGACACGACGTGGCGGACTCCGGCTCAACTCGATACCCGATAGTATTTCGTACTTGGTTTTTGAATAACACATACTTGGACTTGGAACACTTGGATAGGCAGGCAGTATTGAGATTGAGTATAGCCAATGTTGCATTTTATTTTTACTGCTAGATAATAATTTGTAGTAACTGAAGACGAGCGGGTTATTAATAAATAATTAAACCTAGATATTAGTCCCACATTCCCTCGTGTTTGTTAATTTTATCAACACTATAAAAGTAGTATAATAGTATTAAGGTATATATAATAAGGTAAGTTCGTAAAAAATCCTAGTACTTTAGAACTATACCTACTATAAAATACCCCTATAAGAAACAAAAATGGCAATCTTCAAATTTCAAATACACATCTATATAAAATAAATTAGGAATACGTTTCCGTTTTGGATATGTACCTAATCTAACATAAAAAGTAGTAACAATAAAATTTATGTTCTTCATAAAATATGATATTGGTTAATGAAAAATAATTTTTGTGTAGACATTAGAAAACCGGGTCAGGGCTAGTATTTCAGTAATCAGTACTCAGTTGAGACCTGTGACTCAACACTCAACAATAAAATACTAAGTTTAAAATAACTAGTATTTGTAACAGGTATGCACACGGAACTGGAACATAACGTACCTGTTACTGAAAAATACTGATTTATACCATCACTAGTAGAATCCACAATTAATTTTTGGCAGGCTAATTTTGGGACACCCTGCACATTCAAGAAATTGCTCATACTTCTGTTATTAATTGTTTAGAAGACATTATTTAGCTTGAACATCTTACTTTGGAAGATATAAATTTTATATACAGTCGAATGTCTTGGAAATCAACCAAATTGTTGAATCATTAAATTTTGTTAGGATTGCTTTCAAATTTACGTAAAAATATAGCTTTTTCAGTTTATCCGTATGATCATGTTTTGAAGTAAAAATTGGCAATTACAAGATGATTAATATTCTTGACAATAGTTCATCCAAAAATGGTCAAAAGTTGAATGATCTACTAAACTTATCAAAAGAGTTGTCACATCTCATTCCAAGATTTCCTATTAATTAGGAAATGTGTATTGCTTGCAATAAGGCAAAAGAGGAGTTTCATGTTTACTTCGTTTTTTATTTAGATTTATTTTAATAAAATTAAGCATACATTTTGTTAATATTGAAAAAAAATGTGGTACCCTTGTAGATAGAAATTCAAATATCGCATTGTTTATTCTTATTGTTTTACAAATGCAGATGTAGTTTATATTTACTGCACTTTGCTCTGTTCTCGTACATTAGACATTTGGTAGTATATCAATATAGACAGTGTCCCAACCAAGTGATAAAGCTCTGTATATTCTAAATCGTAGGATATAGAAAAAATATAAATAAAAATTACATATAAAGAAAAAATATATAAGATGTTTTATTTAAAAACATCAACTAAGTAATTGAATTTTAACTTTGAACACCATAAAACAACACCCTGTCCACCTCGGACTCGATTTTCATTACACTTGCTTTTTTTAAATTCTATATTACTCGGAACATTTCTACCACTCATTATTTATTTCACTTTTATACGACAAAAAATATTTTATGGATATGCCATTACAAGGACACATCATTTTCTTTGGTTTTCATAAGATAATAGTGTAGTTGTTAATATGCCCACAATGTCTATGAACTCTTAAAAGATGGCACTGTTAGGATCCTAATCGCGTCTTAATATTTAAATTTTTTTCCATCTCTAAAGATTTAAAACTACTGAGTTGTATCACTTAGACATCCTGTATAAAACAAGTATTTCTGTGGTTGTTAAATGTAAATAATGTAGATGCTCATTATTCTCCCCTACCTTCTTTAAGTTTCCGACATATTTTTTTACGTCTTTAATCATGAAAGACCATTTTCTGAAAAATATTTATATGAAAAACATTATTTTCAAAAGTACTATCACATAGCCTTTGGCTTGCCGTTAAATTTTACTCCCTTGTATACATTTGAAACAGAAAGTGTGTCTCACTAAAATTATTCAAACCAGTGAAAATTTTCATTACTGACCATGGATGCATTGTATATATTTTAATGACTAATAAATATATTTAATATTATCACAGATAAATATCATTAACATTTTTGGGTACCAAATATACACTAAAAGATATATGTATATATAACATGTACTTCTATTTAATTTTTTTTTAATATTAAAATTTTCAAACAAATATGGATCGCCTTATTAAAAGGAGATAAATAAAATTTTTATAATCCATAAAAAAATATGTACAAATCCTTCACCTAGTATTTTTTTAGCAAATGGTTTAAAATGTTGTCAATTCATAATAACCCTAAACTATTGTTTTGCATTTTGTTTTTGCTGTTTAAGTAACTCGTCAATTTGACTCTTGTACATGTCTTTTACATCTTCTAAATCTAATTTCAATTCTTCGTTTTCTTCTACTTTTTCTCCATAAAGTTGACATAAAGTCTCATATTGTTGTTGAAGTTCATTAAACTGTTTTTTCAGAACATCGTAATCATTTGATTTACTTTCAAGATCTTCTATTCTTGTTAACAACGTAGATATCTCAGAATTTAACAATGATCGCTCTTGCTCTCTTCTATTCAACTCCCATTGCAGTTGCTGAACCTCGCCATCACGTTGCTTAAGATTAGTTTGAAGCATTTGCATTTCAAACATGTTTGTATACCTTGGAACTTGTCCTAAATCAAATGGTTCGTCCTATAACATACAAGGAAATAAACAAATTTAAATAGCGATATCTAAAACTACAACCTGTGACCAAAAGGAACTTCCCATCGATTCAGGATTTGATATTTTTCCTAAGCTTAAAGTTGGCGAATTACTGTTCGACCTTGCGGATGTCAGATCTACGTTAGAGTTGTGGCCTTCAGTTTTATCTTGATTCTGAAACAACAAAGCTGCAACATTTTTGATCTTCAATTTTTCTTTGATGTGTTTCTACTTGCAGCAAATTACATAACATGTGCAATACATATAGGCTGTTAGTTAAATTTGATGTTTAGATATATTGATATATTTGGCTATAATTTTTTTTATGCAAAGAGGGCAAAAGGCAAAAAATGGTAGCGCCGTTCCATTATATAGGTCACGTGACAGGTCCCGTGTCGCCTAGGGTTCTAAGGTCTGGAAAATGGATATTTTATTTGCTTTATATTGCAGTTTTGCAAATATGATGGCTGCATTGCAATATGAAATAACTAACTTGCTGTCATTTTAAATGCCATTAAAGATTGTAACCAATCACAGTAAACAAATGGGCTTCACGCTACAGTACAACCAACGTAAATTGGCATAAAAAGCAAGTTTTAGCAATTCTGGACCTTTTACAGTGACCATGAATTAGCGGACGTTGGCAATTTGCTGCTGGCACCGTCTATATTTTTTCTAGGTTTGTGAGGCCATCTCAGCAATAGTAACTCTTTATCAAGTGTGTATGTGTCAAACCCGGAACCCTTCCACTTCTATGACATATTTTCTATAAGAGACATTCCAGTATGTTATTGTTCTTTTAGTAAATATTATAAACTTATTAAGATATTGTTTTTGTGCTACTACATACTACTACTAATTAAAACTTATACCAGCAGTGAAATGTTGACTTAATGTTTTGAGAATGCCGCAGCACCAGTTAGATGCTATTCTGAAAAATTTCTAGAGGCAGATGTCAAATAGAAAAACATTTTGGCAATAGAAAGGCTTGTCAAGAAACTGGCAATGTTAAACCTAAAAAAAATAATTCCTGTAGATCTAAATCACCAAGAAGGGCCCAGCTGTAGCCTAATTGCCAGACTGTAATAGCACTTATCAAACAGCAGAATAAAATATCAAGAGCTCTTTAGGTATCTTGAAACTAGTTTCAAAATAACTCCTATAATAATTATCTGATTTCGATGCGACTTGCACCAGTTCACTCACTTTGTTGTGTACAGTTGCACCCAGCATGGTTCCTTAACAAGTCTACAATATTCACTAAAAGAACAAATTATGATTCAAATCAGAGAATAAACAATATACTGACTTTCTGTTATACAAAATATGATATATCAATGAAAGAGTCTGGGCTTGGTTAACTTTATCACAGTTTTTTTGCATTTTCTTCAAAAACGGTGCAATATTACCAAAAATGTCAGCGGAAGTGCTAGTAACTAGTGCCTTCTAGTTTGTACAGAAAAATTAAAATGTTTGAGACAAAATTCTAATTTTGAAATTTTTCGTAATACACGTTAATTTTCATGGTTTTGAGGCTTTTACGGCTGGAGCTGTTATCTGACCTATAGTGGTTTTCCGGATTTTTATGTTGTGACCTAGACAACTTAGCAGTAATAGAATTAATGTACACATCCCTAGCCTTAGCTGGGGGATGCTTAGACCTGTCCTTGTTGTCAGGCGAGACTCTGTGCGTAAGGGACCGCTCATTGATTTAGGTTCCTTTTATATACGGCTACTATTTCTTAGATAATGATGCTCCTCCGAGACGTCTCATAGCGGCCTTAACTGATTGCATCTCATGATTCCAAAGTCTTGTCGTTTTTCAATATCGGCAAAAGCTACACTGCAACTGAGCGTAGTCTGAGAACAACAAAGGCAAAGCAAAGAATTCCAATTTGCGATACGACTATAATTCTGTTGCTGGCAGTGACCAGTTACCTAAGTCAAGGCATAACAACACAAAAAAATCGCTATTGATTACAATAACATATTATGTGACTGCTTTTGTATGCCGTAACAAGAGTTTAGACAGAAACAGTTACTGACACATGCTGATAGCAAGTTATTTAAAAATTAATAATTTTCTGTACTGTTACTTTTTGCAGTTTCTTTAAAAATATTTTATAAAAATGGAGAAAATCACTGGATTTCAAGAAAATGCACTATAACAATGCAAATAATAACCATTACTTTTTAAAGTAAGTAAATATATAGAACAACCTTATATGTTATGGTTAAAACTAACATAATTCTAAAACACCTACTTGTACTATCCCAATTTGAGGTTGATGCCTTGTTTCTATATTAGATGATTTCACTAATAGTAGTTCTTGCTGTAACGTAGATACTTGTTCTTCTTGTTTTCTTATTAATTCTTTGTTTTGGTTATTAATTTCATTCAGTTGATTCATTTTTCTAAAATGAAAATTATACTAAAAAAACAAACCATGGCACATCCAATATAACATAACGCAGTACATACATTAAATTATCATTTGTGAAATTATTAAGTGTTAAATTAACATTGGTAAACAATAAAGTTGCATAATAGACTTGTAAAATAAGCACAGAAAGTCACTGGGCAAATGGAAGAAGTATTATATTATGCCATTATGTACGAATACAGCCCCTAATAAAAAATATTTCTCCGTGTCAAAAAATGAAAACGAAAATGCGGTGCAGGGCGATAAAGCACCACAAAAGGAAAACGTTAAACTCTCCAGTTTGCAACATTGCTTATTTGTGAATTGTAAATTCATCAAAAAAATTGTAAGGTTGTAAAGAATCAATTAAACTTTTCTACTAAGTATATTGAGAGTTTAGAAAATCAATAGTAAAAGAAACTTACATTTTATATAATTTATTGTATTCAGCGCTTCATTCAGATTTCAAATAACATGTTATGTTCTGTATTTGTTCCTACCATTTACGAGATGTAGAATGTTATTTGAAGCATTTATAAAATTTTGCAGTCTAACCTCCACTACATTAAATTACCCGTTTTAATAATAATAATAAATGAATTGATTGCCCAACAGTTACCCATTTACAGAGCAATTATACAAAAAAAAAATAATACTTTCAGTTAAGTGCTTATATATAAAATGTACCAAATACAATTATGACAGACACATATTAAGTTTAACAGAATTAAAAAGATAATTATAGGTATGCTTTACATTTATGTTTTAACTCAATAAAACTGCAACAAAAAAAATCACAAACGGAAGCAATTACATTTGCATTAGCGCACATTTTATTTACTGGTGCTTTTAACAATAAATTTGTTTGAGCTCTGTTACAGTAAAATATATTATTTTGTCTAGGAACTAATATATCAATTTGTGATAACAAAACAGTAGTCAATTTTACCCTGTAATAACCATATATTTAATACTACTATATTGTGGGTTCTTTCTTGGGAAAGCGTCTGCAAATATCCTATATCTCTCGCTTTTTTCTAGTGCACTTGTTGCTTCTGCGAATGCTTGCACTGCTGAGCCTATTTTATTAAAAATAAAGTTATTTCTGTAAATATTCGTATCCAACACCATTCTTATATTTACTTTTTCATATTCAATTCTTAATTATTTTTTTTTTATAGGTATATTTAACACTCTCACTGTTCGTGTAACCAGATTCTAATTAAAACACATTTACTTTTTTGTTTTGTATTTCTTTTCATTTCAAAAGATGTTTTACTAAATCAAAAACTATTTTGTATTTACTGTCACTGTTACAAATAGGTTAGTGTTTGGTTTGTGTTTTTCTAAAGAAGTGGATGGTAGGTGGGTGGTGTCATTTAAGAAGTTTAATTTCATTGGATGTGTGAATCGATTCCGAGCATGCGTATTTCTCACAAGTGCATCAGACGAACAAAGAGAGTACAAAGTTCTCGGCTGAATTCGTAGGCCGAAACCCGCAATATATGGTAATAACTTACATAAAAATAAAACAGATGCTAGTTTTCTACGCCGCTTCCAGGACATAAAATTAAAACTACTCAATAAATCATTATAATCACACCCTCTTTGGGGATATACCCGACTAGTTCTAAAACTTAAATATTTTAAAAAGTTCTTTTGGACTCTTTCAATAGTAGGAGAATACTGCAGATATATAGGATTCCATATTAAAGAGGCATATTCCAATTTAGTTCTAATTAAACTAAAATACATAGTTGACAAAGCAGACACATCTGTGAAATTTTTGCTATTACGTATAACAAAACCTTGTGTATTATACGCTGACTTTATAATATTACTTATATGTTCATTGAATGTCAATTGATGATCAAAGTAAACTCCTAAGTCTCTTATATTATTTGTTCTTTCTAAAGTCACATTATTGATTGTGTACGGATATTGCAAAACATTTGATTTACGGCAAAATGATATTATTTTACATTTAGAAATATTTAGAAAAAGGTGATTTTTGAGGCACCAATTTTCCAATAGAGCAATTTGTTCTTGCAACATAATACAATCATCTACATTAACAATAGAAGTATATATTTTTAGATCATCGGCAAACATCAGTTTGTTACAATCTATTACATTGCATAAATCATTGACGAAAATCAAAAAAAGTTAAGGTCCTAAATTGGATCCTTAAGGGAAACCACTTGTTGCAATATAGATATCAGAGCAAAACCATTGTAACAAACAAATTGCTTGCGATTACTCAAATAAGATTTCAAAAGTATCAAATATTTGCTATGGAAACCTAAACCTGAGAATTTCTTAAGTAGTGCACTGTGACATATTTTATCGAACGCTTTACAAAAGTCTGTGTAGATAGCATCAACTTACCCTTTACCATCTAGTGTTTCACATAGAAACTGACAGCTAGGTTACTCGTAGTTGATCGAGAATTCATAAATCCATGTTGATAGTTTGATATAACATTTTTTGCAGATATGCATATATGCGATCGTATAAGACACTCTCTAATAATTTTACAAAGTTGTTTAAAAGTGATATGGGTCTATAATTTACAATACTATCTTTATTTCCAGATTTATGTATAGGACAATCTTTAGCAATTTTCCAGATATCCGGGAAGACAGAATTATCCAAAATTAAATTAAAGAGTATCTTCAAAGGTTGCGCCAGTACTCTTATGCAATCCTTTACAATAAAAGAAGGAATTTTATCGGAACTAGATGTAAATTTATTATTCAACTTTCTCCCTGCTTCAAAAATTTTTTTTTCATCTATCGGTTCAAAACTGATGTCAAGTGAAGCATTGGGATCCAAATTAAAATCAAAATCTGCATTCACTGGATCAGGCAAAGAATAAACGTAAAAAAATGACTAAAAGCATTGACAATCAACTGCGGATCATTAAAAGGTTCGCCGTCATACATCATTCTTCCCGGAATTCTGGAAGTTCTATTCTTGTAATTAACAAAAGAGCAAAAGAATTTCGGTTCATGTTTTAATTTAGTCTGCAAGTTTTGTAAATATAGAAAATATGGGTCTTTTATTTTTTTGTTTAATTATTGCTCTAAGTCTACAGAAGTAGAATTTGTACAGTTAAAATCCCCTACAATCACTAGACTGTTAGAGTGAAACACCAACCAATCACCAAGGGTCTCTACAAAACTTTCATATTTATCTAACGAGATAAATGGTGGAATATAAATTGAAGTTATATAAAAAGATTTGTAAGATACAAAACATCTACAAAACCAAAAAATCAATTTCAGGAAAATTATCAACAAAAAAAGAAGTATCAACAATTTCAGATTTAATAGATATATCTATAACTAACAGCACACCACCGCCAAAAGACATATTTAGTTGATCAGTTCAGTTTTCTGTCACTTCGTCACTTCCGTGTCATAGTTAATAGGAAATAATTCACTCAAACCAACTTCAGGTTTCAACCATGTTTCAGAGAGGGCCACGACATTATATTCACAGTCGCTAACATTGGAAGAAAAAAGGTCAATCTTACTATTAAGTCGATTATTGGCATAAATACGGGTGTTGGGCTTGCTCAGTTTAACAAAACAAATTTCAATATCCCATTTGCATATCTAATACCACAATTAGAATCACCAGAATTTACCCTATCCATAAGTTCTTATTTAACTCTTCTATAATATTCAATTTGCCTTTTCGTACGATCTAATCAAATTCCGATGTTTTTATATTCTTCCCTAGATTTTATCTTTTTATTGTTTTTCAAAACTTTCTTTAACAGTTTTTTCATTGTTAACAGTTATCTTCATAAGACGGAGTTTGGAATCAGCATAAACACCCAACCTAACACATTTGACAATAGTATTCGGTAATTCAGGAGAAATAATATTTAGGATGTCAGAAATCATATGTTTATCAGTTTCGGCTTATTCAGTAATCGATTTACATTGATCCGGCTCAGGTACATCAAATAACTGACATTATAATAATAATAATATCTCTACCCCTCATTCTAATCACAAGGATTAGCCCAGAGACTTGTGCGGGAGAGGGGGCGGCATATTATTATTAAGCAGGCCGCATTTGCGCCCAGGAACGACTTACGTTGGTAGGCCCTAACCACTATTCAGTGCAGGAATGAGGGAAACCTGGAAAACCTCATTAATTAGGGGGTAGTCAAATATCAACCGGTATCAATCTCTCACATTGACCCAAGCCAACATTCTTCCACCCTATCATATCCGCAGAGAGGGCGCCAAACCTCTCCACGAATATAGCTTACATACGGTCTACCGGCAGCTGGGCTCGAACCAACTCCGATCTAGTCACCTCGATTCAAGTACTGACGCCTTAAACCGCGCGACCACTGACCGACCTATTCTTACGTTTATTTCGTTCATCAACTTCAGATATAATATCTTCAATATTAATTCCAGATGAACCACTTGCCTGAGAATTCACAGCTTTTAATTCTTTGATATAGTTTTAAAGTTTGATTATAAGAGCTTTCAAGTCTTTCAAATCCCTGCCAACTACTCTGCAGTCAATACATATCCAATCGTAACCTTTGTTGCTGTTTAATATACGCAATTCATTGGCCGTAATTTCCACACAGGAATGTTTGAACTTCTCTTTGCAAATACTGCATGTAACTATGAGGTGTCCCTCACATAGCTGGTTACAACACTTACATGCCACTTTCGGAGCCATTATTTTACTTACTTAATTGAAACTATTCAATCGAAAATATGTGGACTTAATTATACCTGCTCAGTACAATTGGTATCACTCCCAAAAGGAGCAACAAGAAACAGTTGGTGTATGGTTTTTACAGTCTTTAAATATCACCTTAATTTACACTTTAACTTGTTACTCATTCACATGCACATACATTGATGATTTAATATGCCGAATATGAGTTGTTTTAAATTTAAAAACACGTTTTTACAACTGATTTACACAAATTAATCAGAGACTGCATTAATTAGTATCACTCAACTGCACAGGAGTTATATTTTTTTTCTGAAAACAATAAAAAAAAATGATATAGGCATTTTTTTAAAATGTTTAAGGAGAAATTAAATCAGTAGTAAATAGCAATAAAAAATTAATAAATCAATTATAAAATTAAATATCAGATAGCATAATTTATAATACCTCAAGTAAAACCTTCTATCTCGATGTAACCAACACCATTATCACTGTCATTTTTACTAACGGATCTATATTGTAAACAAAGAAATAAGTTAGGTTTAACAATACTGTAAATAATGTGGTGGCATCACCACTAATAGTTATGGTCATGTTAAAAATGGAAAATAATAGACACCTGCTCACTTTGACTCCCTGCATTTGCTGCGCTAATGAAGTTGGTAATAGCACCAACAAAGTTCATAAGTACAAAATTAAATGAATCCAATTGTGGCAAGTTCGATTATGCTTACACAAAACCCACTTTCGTCATCGTGGTATTTGCACAGCTACGCTATCTAGACGCAAGGATGCCACAAAAACCGCAAAAACACAAAAAACAAATGCCTGTTTACATCATCAACACCGTAACTTTACATCTATCACCTGTATCTATGGAAACATAAATTGAGCTGGACTTTGAGTGACGTCACACCAATGATATCACGTTTTCGGCCACGTTATTTTTTACATTCCATAGCAATTTATTAATGTTAATATTTAAACTATTGTGATTATTGCTGCCAGACACATGTTCTGACCTTTCAATATGTTATGAACATTGACAATATTATTCTGAACATTGTTAAGTTATGTACTGCTGTGTCTTCTATAATGTTATATTACCTTTTTATTCCCCATTTTATATACAGGGTGTCTACTTTTATTTGTGTACAAATCCGTAAAACCTTTATTCCTCAAGATAACAAAAAAAAAAATTCAAATAACATCGAAAACCGCTTCCTCTCACGCTACCACGGTATTTAAGATGACGATCCAAGACCTGCTATTTATTTATTTATTTCACGGGCAAGGCCCATTTTAGAAATAATGAATTACAGAAATATCAATTTAGATATTATAGTACAAATAATAATATCATTGGAATAATAATAACAAATATTTATCAACATAAACAACATACAATAGCACAATAGTATAAACATAAGTACAAATAACCACATACAACATAACTATAAAATAAAAATAAAGTAATCACCTTATACCAACAGACAACTCTAGGTACACGTACTCTTCGTACAAAAACAGCTTAAAAGATCAATAGATTCTAATTACACTATAGTTCGCAGTTACCAAGCTGTCTAAGAAATTGTGATTTACTACTGAAAAAGTCCAGATTTGTATAGTCGTTTGCAAGTCTACATACTCTAGTAATAAAATTGTTCCTACCATAAGTAGTCCTATAAAATGGAATAAAGAACGTATTTGCGGAACCAGTGTGCCTGTAATGAACTTGTAATTTAACGTGACTTAATAGTGGGGAACAGGAGACATAAGAATTAATAATATTATAGAGCAGAAGTAAATCTTTTCTTTTATGCCTGTAAGATAGTGGTTTTATATTTAACGTTGTTTCCAACTGGGAATAATCATAGGGTTGTAAAATATTGGATTTGGAAGCAATATATCTAAGAAAAATGTGTTGAACACTCTCAATTTTGTTAATATGTATATTGAAACAAGGTGCCCATAAGCTTGAGGCGTACTCCAAATGTAAATTTACAAGAGCACAATAAAGTATCTTTATAGCATTGATGTTAACAAAATTTTGAGTACATCTCTTGATAAAACCTAACATCTACATTGATTTAGATATTGCCGCTGTTATATGAGGTACAAATGACAGTGAGGTATCCATTGTCACCCCAAGGTCTTTTATGGTATAAGATGAATCAAGCAAATTCCCCTGAGGTTGATAAGCATATTCAACTGATCTTCTGCCTCGTGAAAATATCATTGTATGACATTTAGAAGCATTAAGTTTCATACCATTAAGTGTACACCAGGTAAGTAGCCTATCAAGATCCGCCTGAATCTCGAGACAGTTATCCTGACTGCAAATTTTCTGAAATAACTTCAAGTTGTCAGCAAATAGAAGACACCTACTAAAGTGAAAACATTTATGTATATCATTAATAAAAATATCAAATAGAAGTGGACCCAGGTGAGATCCCTGGAGAACACCCGATTGCTGCCGACTTAAAATTACATACCTTTACGACTTGAGATCGTTCCCGGAGATAAGACGCAACCTAATTTAGCAATACACCAGTTACTCCCACTTGTGCCATCTTATGCAACAACACTTTTTGATTCACCCTGTCGAACGCTTTGGAGAAGTCGGTGTACACAGAGTGCACTAGACACCCCTCCTCCAAGGCATACCACAGGAAATGAGAATATGTTAAGAGACCAAGCTCAGTAGACCTACCGGACATAAATTCAAACTGCTCATCAATGAGGACACTCCTAAGCCCAAGTGTCAAAAAGTCACATACAATATTTTCAAAGATTTTAAGAATCGTACTTAAAATGCTTATGGGTCTGTAGTTCTTCCCCCGATCTCCTGGAGCCAGTTTTATGAATAGGAGTAATGTAATTTACTTTCCAAAAATTAGGAAAATTATCTTCTGACAATGACTCATTGAAAATTTGACAAAGAGGTCTTGCTAAAATACCACTACAAAATTTTGAAATGGATGGAGGAATCTCATCTTGGCCTGGCCTCTTACTAGTATCCAAATTAGACAACTTGGTATAAACATCTGATAAAGAGACCCGATAAGAGTTTAAATTGATGTTGTCAGGTATCACAATATTAGCTGTATCACAGTCAGTATCACAATAAATGGAAGCAAAATAATTAGCAAATAAGCCAGCCATCTTTTCACCATCAGTACTTTTAATTCCATTGTATTCAATTTCAACTGGAATACCCATACTTTTGCGTTTAGAGTTAACAAAATTCCAAAAAATTTTCAGGTTGTTTGGGATAGATGTTTCCGTACTATGTATATAGTTTTTATAACAGCTGGTTTTAAGATTTTTGCATTCTGTCCTCAAGTTAGCAAATTCACGAAAATCAAAAGGTGAGCCAGACAGCTTATATTTCAAGTGCGCTTTCTTTTTGTGATAATTAAGTGTTTAAGTTCAGGCGAGAACCATCTGGGAAACTTTCTATTACTGAATTTTCTTAATGGAACAAATAATTTAATGGCCTGATATAATATACTATAGAAAATATTAACCATATCTTCAAGGGATTTACCTGATAATATTAAATCCCAGTTGAACTGAACTAGAAAGTCAGAGATGCTTAGTATATTTGCAAATTTGAAATCCCAAAAATAACCTGCTGGAATAAGTTCACCAACAGTACTGTAGTTGTCCATAATAAGCTTAAAATGAAGAGCTATGATTTTTTTTATACCCATGAAATTCAATAAAAACGTTTAGCGATTTTTTTATTTAAAATCTGATAAGCTGGTGTTAATCAGGACCCCTCAAAACCCCTATGTGTGAAATTTGAACAAAAACTATACAGTGTTTTCTTCTATATTATGTTCTTAGTTTCATTTTTATAAAAATTTGTAAACTTTTTTTTTTAAATAACGCTACAAATATTTTTTTTATTTAAATGACATCGAAAACCGCTTCTTCTAATCCTAGCATGGAGTTTAAGATGGCGATCCAAGGCTTGCTATGATTATTTTTATTATAAAAAATGTTCAGATTTTTTATTTAAAGTCTGATGAGGTGGTGTTACTCAGGGTGCCTCAATACTCCTATGTGTGAAATTTGAATAAAAGCTATACAGAGTGTTTTGCTCTACACGTTCTTAAAGTTTTATGTATGTACAAATTCGTAAAACTTTATTGTTCAAGATAATCCAACATTTTTTTTGTTTTAAATGGCATCGATGTTATTAACGTTTGGAATTGTTATTGTATGACTTGTAGGAAGCAATGGACTGTATTGGAAATTAGAAAACATATATTGAAATCTATACAAAAATTGTAATTAACATGACACTATTATTTATATATATTTCGTTGTATTGCAACTCGTTGCGCTGCAACGTCGACTTGGCAGGAAGTGTGCTAGCATCAATATCTTCATTTAACCTTGTAACAATCGAAAACCGTTTGTTCTGATCCTACTATGGCGATCCAAGGCCTGTTATAATTTCTTATACCCCCGAAATTTAATATGTTTAGCTAATTTTTGATTTACAGTCTGATAAGGTGGAGTTAATCACAACCCTCCTCAAAACAAAATGCTGAATTTGAAAGGCACTATACAAATCAAGTGTTAAGCCATGGAATTATGTCAAAAGGTTTTCAATGTCATTTAAAACATAAAAATATTTGTTGCGTTATTTTGGAAAATTAAGTTTTTACAAAGTTTTATAAAAATAAAACTTTGGGAATGTGTAGAAGAAAACACTCTGTATAGTTTTTGTTCAAATTTCACACATACGAGTTCTGAGATGACCTTAGTAATACCACCTTATCTGATTTTAAATAAAATATCGCAAAACGTTTTTATTGAATTCAGGAGTATAAAAATAATCATAGCAGGCTTTGGATCGCCATCTTATACACCGTGATAGGTTTAGAAGTAACAGTTTTCGATGATATTTAAACCAAAAAAATATTTATTTCGAAAAATAAAATTTTTACGAACTTTTACAAAAATGAAACTTTAAGAATGTGTAGAAGAAAACACTCTTTATAGTTTTTGTTCAAATTTCATATACAGGGGTTCTGAGGGGTCCTGATTAACACCACCTTAGATTTTAAATAAAAAAATTGCTAAATGTTTTTATTGAATTTCATGAGCATAAAAAAAATCATAGCAGGTCTTGGATCGCCATCTTAAATGCCATGGTAGGGTCAGGGGAAGCGGTTTTCGATGTCATTTAAAATAAAAAAACAATTTTTTGATTATCTTGAAGAATAAAGTTTGTACGGATTTGTATAAAAATAAAAGTAGACACCCTCTATTTGTATTTTACACGAAAAACTTAAATACAGCCAGAACATAGATTTGTCAACAATTTTGGAAATTTTTTGAAAGGTGATTCATATTTTTCTCTATCTCCTCTTAAAATATTTGTACTTTGTCACAGTTAACCAAGTTTATTATTATTATTATATTAAAAAATTATCAACAAACCCTATTAGCTCTTGTTCACTTAGCTGCCTTTCAGTCTTTTCCTGCTCTAATTGCATTTGTAATAAATTAAATTTATGATTTGAGGTACCCAGTTGAGCTTCAACTTCTGTCAGTTTTGACTTTATAGCTGTGCATTCTTCTTTCGCTATCCTTTCAGCACTATTTGAAGTTTGAAGCTTCATAGTAAGTTCTCCTAAAACATTGCTATTAATTTCATTTATTTAAGACTGATACCAATAATACTTGCTTATTTTCAAGGTGAGCTCTTCTTCCATTTTTTCAAAAGCAGCAATTTTCATACTATGCGTAGCTTGAAGCGATTCAAGTTGTCTTATAAGTGGTTTGCTCATTTCAAGGATAGATTGCGAGAGCTCTTCATTTCTAGTTTCAACTTCTTCCAATCTTGTCAACAATTCAGTATTTTCTTGCCGCAATTTCTGTTCTTTTTTAATATACTCCTCTCCAGATTGTTGTAACTTATATCTTAAATCTTCTAATTGATTGCAAATCTAAAATAATGATACATTTTTGCAATTTGTAAAAAATCAAACATATTTATCTAACTTATGATATACAATAGCTATATATATCATACACTATTTTTTCTGCAAAACAATCGGAAGAACTTTAAACTCAATAAAAATAAGAAATCAAAAAATACCACACAGATCGCAATGTTTATGAACCAAAATTTTCGTAGCAACCAGTGCTGTTGTTAGTTATGGAAAAAACACAAAAATATTGACAGCATTTTCTAGTAATATTATAAGTATAATGAATAATGTCGATAATGAGCGTAACGAATCCATCCCTGCTGAAATCGAAGAAGCCGCCAGTCGAGCAACATTGGAATTATTGCCGGCGAAATCAAAGGAACAGTACGAAATCGCTTATAGACGCTTTTCGGAATGGTGCAACATAAAAAAGGTCCCTGGGAAATGTAACGAAATTGTTTTACTGGCATATTTTGAGGAAAAAGCCAAGATATGGAAATCGTCAACGCTGTGGTCAAAACTATGTTAAAAATAAAGCAAGATCAAGATATAAGCAAACATTATAAACTTATTGCTTTTTTAAAACGGAAGGGTGAAGGATATCAACCAAAAAAGTCAAAAGTTTTGACGAAGACGCATATCGACAAATTTCTCACAGAAGCAGAAGACGAAAAGTATCTGATGACGAATGTCGCAGCAACAGTGGGTGTCCTCGGGGCCTGTCGCCGGGAGGAATTGTGTCAGATGACAATATCGAATATTTGGGCACTTCGGTTGTTGTGACCATACCAGATACTAAAACGAAAGTGCCTCGGACTTTCAGTGTTGTTGGTGAATTCTATTTAAACTTTTTTAGAAAATATATGGCACTTCGGCCACCCAACGCTGACCATAGACGACTTTTTCTTAAATATATGAAGAATAAATGTGTGAAGAATCCAGTCGGAATTAACATGTTTGGTAAAATGCCTGCCGACATTGCAGAGTTCTTGAATCTACCAAATCCTCAACTCTACACGGGACACTGTTTTCGTCGTTCATCGGCGACATTGTTAGCAGATTCTGGTGCAAATCTTACTACCATCAAGATACATGGAGGATGGAAATCTTCGACGATAGCTGAAGGCTACATTGAAAATTCACTGGAACAGAAAAAGGAAATTGCGTGCCAAATACTTCCTACTGCTGCAACTACTAGCAAGTCCACCAGTACTACCAGTAGTATTTCTACAGAAAATAGATGTGTCACACATGTTGACAGTAAAACCAACTTAAGTATGATGACTCCGCAGGGAATTACAATTTCAAATTGTTCTAATTTTACTATAAATGTTAATAGTAAAAACTAGTTAAAATGTTGGTTTGTACTTATTTAAAATAAAAAGTTGTTCATGTGTTTGTTAAAACGTTTTATTAATTTTCAAAACAAAATTTAAATAAACTTACTTTTAACACGCGTGTCAAAAATTACATTTTTAACATCAAAAATGACAATTAAAAAGCCCACTTTTAACAGTTTTGTAGAAAAAGTAATGTTTAATTTATAAAAGAATGGTTAATCCTAAAAATGACAAAATACATTAGTTTCAAAATATCTAATCACTAATATTTCAATGATTACTAGTTTCATTTTAAATTACGTTACCTCATAAAAATTACAGAATGAGTGTAAGCAGGTTTAACTGCTATTTGAGAACTAGAAAAATGAACATAAATATTACCTCTTCATTTTGCGACTCTGTCATTCTCTTTTGAGTTTCTAAAACCTCTAGCATCTGTTCCCTGGCTAATAACTCTGAACTTGTTTTGTTTTTGTCTGTTAATTCTTTTTTTGCAGCATCAAGAGAATTTCTTGTAGTTTCATATTTTTGAGTCAAATCATCTAGTTGACTTCTTAATTTTGCAACTTCAGTTTCTAGTTTTTTATTTTTATTAGAAAGTTGATGGACAGCTTCGATTTGAGATCTTTCTACTTCATCTTTTGCAGTAAGAGATTTTTTTAAACGTTCTGATTCAGTTGAAAGTCCATCAATGCTTTCTCTGGAAAATAAAATATTTCTATGTCAATGTCTTCATATATGTAATACAGAATGTCAAGATGGATGCAATGGATAATTATTGTCTTAAGTTGATATTTACAATTTTATACAGGGTTTCCAGAATATGAGTGCCAATACTGAAAGGAGTTCTATATTTGATCAAAAGCAACAAAATACTTTTATGAAAAAAAAAAAAATGTCTTAAATGAATAGATTTTCTACAAATAAAAAATAAAAATATAACTACAATAAAATGCAAAACTGTATTACGAATTTGAAAAACTAAGGTGTAATTACAAAAAGCAAAAGCCGTTTCAACGTGATTTATTGACACACTTTAGTAATCCGAATACCTACTTCGCATGCTTATAGTTTGGATGTATTCAGTAATGAAAAACCTTCGTGCTGTCAAAAAAAAAACACAGTCCGAGACATACCTATTCAGTGATCAACAATCCTGCAATCCGAATCTTAACCTACCGTATTTAAGTCAATAACCTTGTTTTTAATGTCTACTCAATTACAAGCGCTGCAGAGCTGCAGAACTGCTAGATAATAACAGAAAAAAAACAATAATTAAATTTGCATTTTTATAAACAACCGGTGTAATCAATAGGAAATTATGAAAATATTATAACAAATGCCAACCGCAGTAACCAGCGCCGACATCAGATGGGCCGTAATCAGCACACTCCTACAGCTAAAAATTTGGCAGTTCAAATTTCCATTTAATACATTACGGGCAGAATAAGTCGAACATCGTTTGGGTCCGTTTTCCTAAGGTGAGCACGCCTCCGGATAAAAGAGGTTACATTGTATTAACGAAATAAACAATAAAAATTTTTCTAAAAATCCTAAAAACTGTAACATATTGTTGAATGTATGACAACATTGTTGTTAACCTCAAACTAGGTGAAAATAGTTGTGAACTGAATACTTCCTTTGTATTGCAATTAGTGAAATTATTTTTTTGTATCTAGTGTTTGCTTGATGATTGTGACCATACATAAATAAAAACGAAATATTTAAGTTACCATAAGTTGCTAATTTATGTCAAAGCTGGATAAAATTCTCTGGTTACGAGACATTTGTAGGGTGAACATTTTCATCACTTATTATAATTATTTAAAATATTATTCTATGTTGTGAAGAGTCCTAAAAAAATCATTCAGTGTAAGAATGTTTAAATGCATTATTATTTAAAAAAAAACCTGACCTGGTAGGAGTGCTACTTGTTACATATTCTAAACCTGTTTGCTGTAGTAATTCTATTACGATTAGTCAGAACAATAAAAATGTTAAGTCATTAATATTTTATTTGATACAATTTAATGTACAGAAAAATAAAGTTACTCATATTCTGGACACCCTGTATTATTCATAAATTAGTTGAAGAACTTAAAAGTTAATAAAATTTAGTGTAACCTACTTAATTTTAACTCTGTTTCTTAGCATAAAAGGTTTCTAACTGTGTTGAAGAAACTTTTTTGTTTTGTTTTTCTGGTTTGAAACAACACTAAAGATAATACGTTATTAGACTCTAAAGAGAAGTGGTGTAAAAATATTGACAGCATGTTAATTAAAAAAGTGAAACCGTCCTTACTGTTACTAGAAATATCCTTACTTCATGAATTGATGTTATTAGAATTTTACAAAAACAAAAAGTTTTCTTCCATAGATTTACCATATACTGATTATTTGTAACCTTTTCCAAAAAATAACATGCATGCTTTTGTCTAACGATAAATCTGTGACAATCGGATAATACACAAAAAAATATGAATATATTTTTAACTGAGGTGTCCAGTTTAAGGCATTTGTGTGTTGGTTATTACCATTAATAGAATTAATATATTTTCATATACCAAATTTCATTTTCATCGTTCAACAGATTTTCGTTTCATACCTGATTATTGAATTTTTTTCAAAAACTTTAGTGCCCCCTAACGGTGCATTTTTACATATAGCTAAATTAGTATAAATTGTCATATTTTCACCTTAAGAATCTAGGTTGGCTCGTTAGTAAATGCTTTTCAAGGACACCCTGTATGTAAATTAGTTTTCTAAATATACATAATCTACACAGATAATGCATATTTTGATATTTACTTCACTCTAATGGTTGTAATAAACCTGGTCGGTAAAGAACCAATTTTTGACATTGTATAAAGTTTATAACATTAACTAATTGTAAATACAAAGCAATTATTCTACTTACTTTAAGTGTTTTATGGTATTCTCATTTTCTTTTTCTTTAGATCGCAACTTTTTAATTATGTTACAATGTTGTAATTGTTGCTTAGATAATTTCTCCCCTTCTTCTCTTAATT
Organism: Monochamus alternatus; assembly: GCA_037114965.1. Classification (NCBI taxonomy): domain Eukaryota; kingdom Metazoa; phylum Arthropoda; class Insecta; order Coleoptera; family Cerambycidae; genus Monochamus; species Monochamus alternatus. Next base: position 40,106,153 of record CM073426.1, read on the forward strand.
CTTTAATTACTTCATCTTTTTCGAAAAGTAATGTCTCTAATTCTCCCCTACTCATTCTTGTAGCAGCTTCTTGTTTTGCTTGCTCTAACTGTTTTCTCAGAGTATCTTTTTCTCTAATAGCTTGTTGGAATTTTTTTTCCAGAGCTGATAATCTCTGGGTATACTCTTCAGTAACTTGAGATAAATCAGCCGATTCAAGTTGTTTGGTAATTACAGAGTTTAACTGAACATTTAAATCATTATTTAATTCTTGAAGTTCTGCATTTCTCCTGTTTATGTCAATAAGTTTAGATTCCCTTGATTCCAAAATATCAGTCATTTCTGATATCCTCTTCAATAACCTATCTATTTCTGATGAATGTGAATCGTCACTAATGCTAGAAGCTTCTGATAGTTCTCTAGTATGACCTTTAGCTTTCTTCATTGTCATTTTGCAAAGTAATGTATCAATAGTTGATTCCTCTGATCTAATTTTAATGCATGCTTGTTTTGCTGGACTTTGTCTACTTTGTGTACTACTTGAATCTCCATTTGGACTTGATATTATTTCTATATCAGATGATGTTGTAGTCTCTAATTCGTCACCCGAGGTGTGACCTGAAGTATAATCAGAGCCAATTTTTACAAGGTCAGATCGACTTTCTGAACTAATGGGAGAATTTTCTCTTGGAGGCATATCTAACTGAGAAATTGATATACTTTCTATTACATCCACACTACCAGATAAATCTACAGTGTTATAAGAAGTTTCTAATTCTTCACTTTTTTCTGTCATTGCATCAGCCAACATATTTTTTAAAAAAGCAGAATGACTACTCGCTTCCGTAGTAGTACTTGTATCGCTACTGCTCTCCATTGTACTATCATTAGCAATAACTGTTTTATCCGACTGTGACCCATCATCAGTAGACATATCTAACTGTGTTTCTGAACCAGAACTAACATTATTATCTTGAGGAATATCAATAATGTTTGTTTTTTGAAGAATATTTGATATATCATCTTTGTTACTATGAGGTTGAGTGTCAATTAACATCTGATTTACTTGTGTTAAAGGTAAATGCATATTGCTACGACTCGGAGCCCTAGTTATAGCATCTGGAAAAACGTAATTTTTTTCTGGACTTACTGATAAATCTGCAGTACTACCTTCAATCATTGCGTCTGGTCTATTGAATGTATCCTTAAGCATTTTTTGTGGTTTCAAATGTAAGTTAAATGCAGAGTCTAATACTGTTGCAGACGTACTCTCAGATATTGATGTATAAGACATTGTATCTTCTGCCACACTATTTTCTTCTTGATCTTCAGGAATAACTTCAACACTTTCAGGTGATATTTTTTCAATAGAGCTGAAATATATTGGTCAAGTAAATCAATTAAAAATATTGTAGGTATGATACCTCGATTTGTTATCTGACCAAGGCGAATCAAGCGGAGAAACAAACTCATCAGTATGTTGGGACTGCCTCCTACTGTTGGTACTATCAGTTCCAATAACTTCTACAGAACTTGGGCTTACAATACTATCTCCTAATATTTCTACTGAATCTGATGTTAGTTTAGTACCTATTAAAGTAACAATGAAAAAAATGTACATGTACACGAAAGCTGTTAAAAATTAAACTAAGTTTCAAAAATCAAATTACATCAAATATACTATATACAGGATGTCCCAGAAATCAACGTTAGGCCGAAAATGGGCGATAGGCCAAGTCGTGACAGTTATTAGAAAAATATAAAAAAATAAATTGGAAAAACTGACATCCTGTGATGATTTATCAAGCACTGTGACTACAAATATTAATGTTTCGTCAATCTTTTTCCTGTAATGTAATCATGAATAACCCTTCTGTAAATTACAGTTTAAAATTAAAACATAACTGCCTCAGTTTCAAATAAAATGTTGGATTTTTGCCCAACATTAAATTCAAAATAATTAGATCACCTGACTTTAACTGACTGTACTGTAAAAAAAATGTACTATACTATTTTGGCAAGTAATTTTAAAAGATGGCGCATTTAGTCCGGATTCTAAAATGGTATGATACTTACTTCTTTGTTTAGGAAACAAATATTTTTTTTTAGTGGAACCGGATTTCAGGCCAATTTTCTTTAATTATTTAAAATGTTTGTAATGGAGCCTGGGCATTTTTAAGACAATTTACAGGTACAAGTACACGCCATTTCGACAATGTGAGTGAAACAGATAGACATTTTAAATAATTAAACAAAATTGGCCTGAAATCCGGTTCCACTAAAAAAAAATATTTTTTTCTTAAACAAAGAAGTAATCTAGCAAGTATCATACCATTTTAGAATCCGGACTAAATGCGCCAACCTTTAAAATTACTTGCCAAAATAGTGTAGTACATTTTTTTTACAGTACAGTCGGTAAAAGTCGGGTGATGTAATTATTTTGAATTTAATGTTGGGCAAAAATCCAACATTTTATTTGAAACTGAGGCAGTTATGTTTTAATTTTAAACTGTAAATTACAGAAGGGTTATTTCTGATTACATTACAGAAAAAAAATTGACGAAACATTAATATTTGTAGTCACAGGACTTGATAGATCATCACAGGATGTCAGTTTTTCCAATTTATTTCTTAATACTTAAAATTTGAAAAGTACATGACAAAGATTTTTTTAAATATTTTTCTAATAACTGTCACGACTTGGTCTATCGCCCGTTGCTTAACGTTGACTTCTGGGACACCCTGTATAAATATACTAGTATGTTCAGCTAAAAATGTGTACATAATTTTATTTGCAAGTATTTGTAACGTAGGTTGCGGAAAATTAGAATTTGCGGCATACTCATTACTATAATAAATAAAATCAAAATTCAATGTCGAAATCATTTATTGAGTAATTTATTTACAATTACTGCTTAGTACATGCATACATTTACTTACAATACAGCAGTATTTACTAACAGCTCCTACATTAATTTCTGTAGATTGTACAAACTTTACCTGAAATGAAGAATATTATAATAGAAATATAAATATAATGGAAAAAGAGAATACTTACCATACATCACGAACTTAGTTATTTATCTTATGTCTTGTTTTCTTCATTTTCTCGTAGTCGATTGACATCTGAAATAAATAAACAGTATAAAAGAATAGTTACTTATAGTATACGTTTTTGTTAACAAATTACAATGTAGAAATTTATAATAATTGAATTGGGTGATTGAAATTATTGCACTACTTACTGTTTCGTCAAGGACGATCATATTAGTAGCAAGTGTTAACTGTTATGTTAATTGTTCCAATTCATGAAGCTAGGCTAGATTATTTATTTTCTGTAGTGCTGAGATTCATCAACTTCCTTAATTGTCTTGAAGGTTGCTCTCCTAATGCAAGGTGGAACTCGCTTTACCGACAGATTGATTCCTATTTTTATTAATGCAAATAATATCGAGAGCAAGGGAGGAGACGACAGAATTTATGGGTAATTTAAAAAGAGATTTGGGTGTAGAGACGTGAGCAGTGCTGCAATTTTTGATTTATCAAAACCATCATTTGGGATATTTTCGCAGAAAGCTGTGAAACAATGTTCTGTGTGATTAAGAATCCGATGAGTACATTTTGTGTATAAGTTAATTGTATTTTTATTTGGAAGAATATATAACACTCGATCTTACAACTTTTTTTTGACTCGCAGATTACAAATTTTGTAGAAGAACCCTGTGAGGTAGTTTTTTTTAAATTTCATAATGCATACGAATGTATTTCACATATATTAATTTTTATTGGGTATTGTAAGGTTCATACTTTATATTAAGAATATTATTTATCAAGTTTCTACCACTTCGTTGTTATATTTTTCTGTCTGGGAAAAGAGTTTCAACCTTCAGCTCGCTAGAAATAGAAGTACATATATGTATGTCTTGCAGATTTTTTCAGAATTTTAGGAGAGCAAACTGACAATATTTGAGGAATTCAGTTAAGCCTAGATGTTTGTGTTGTCCTTAGTTAAGATTTAATTTTTAACTGCAAACCATTTTTGCCATTTTTAAATTAATAATACAAAAATTTGTCGACCACAAGTGATCACCTGGGAATATTTTACACTATTTTTTATTTGTCATTTAAAAAAATAAAAGTCAACTTCTCAATTATAAACTAAATAGGCAAATACTATTGGAAAAATAGGACACAAATCTGCAGCATTTCCTTATTTATATTCTTAATAGAAATGCATCTCATTATACAGTGTTTAAACAGTACTTTATTAATTTTATTACTTTGCCTTCATTTTCTTTTATATGTTCTCAATTTGTATTGGTGAAGATTGTTAAGATTAAAACATTTTAGTTCGGAGCATAATAGTATACACTGAGCGAAACGAATTTTGCCAAAGACTGAAAATTTTGTTGGTATAATTTGAAATAAAATATTTAGTAATCACATATTTTGGACACTAATAGAACCTTGGAAAAAATTAGTGGCGACTGGCGCTAAAAGTTTTACATTTATTTTATTATTTCTTTAAATTGAAAATACATATATATTATTATTATTATTATTATTATTATTATTATTATTATTATTATTATTATTATTATCATTTATTAATAGAAGATAAATAAAGATAAAGCTATTTTCAGTTCACACTGAGAGCAAAAGTGGAGCCCAATCAAAAATGCTATTAAATTCAGTGGAAAATGGAACATGGAAATATAAATTTGTTTGCTATAGATAAAGGGGATTTTCAAATTTTATTTATCCATACATACAACATACAATAGTTACAAGAGGATTACAGTGTAGTTATTTATTTGTCGCATAAAATGCACATATACTATCTCAAAGAAGTAGTTACAAGGCAACCATAGCAAGATATAGTAAGTATATCATGTCACAAAAATCTGGTAGCAAAGTGTGACTGTTATTTATAGTATGTTAACGGAAAATTGCCTAATATATTTTTAAAAAAAATATAGTTTTCAAGTGAGCTAAATATCTTAGTGCTGTTAGTTTTTGACTATCTGCTAGAGGCCACTAGCTAGGAGTTAATTTTGATGTTTGGATTTATATATTATAGGTTTCTTCCAGTATCAGGGAAACTGTCAGAAGTGTTAGTATATTTTTGTCCTTCATTGAAAGCATATTCACAACTTAACTGGTAGAATAATTCTGATAGCAATTTTTTAAAAAGGATAGTTTTAGATTTATTAACAAATTAACAGAATTAAATGTGAAATCATTAATAAAAGATACTTATCACTTAAAAACACCATTTTTAAGAAAAATATAAGTAACCCTCTCCATTTTGCAACTAAAGTTTTATATTTTGACTGCATCTAATGTTAGCAATTTTTGACTAAGGTAAATTAGGTTAGATCAACATATTTGGCCCCAGGAACATACGATAACATTTTGTTAAAATCTTTTAGAGACACCTTGTGCATCTACACACAAACTGTACATTAGTACAGTATCAATTTAATTCTCAAAAGTACTGAAACTGAAATTGAATATGCAGTTTTTTACAAATATGACGGTTAACATGTTAATGACATGCCAGTTCAGTACATATGAGTCAGACGACCAAAATTAATTGATGGGTCAAATGTCTTTCTTTTGTAGTAAAATTATGATTTTCGGTCAACCTTAGCTGTCCAATATAAATGGTAAATATTAAACGAAAAGCAGTTCCGCGGAGTTCAGAACCAAATACATATAAATCTATGTAGTGATCCTATAGGACCAGTCTGGAGCTAACGTGCTAAAGGATGCCTAGATTATTCTATTGTTTATGTTAAAGAGTTAGCTACCTAATGGCAAATATTGCAAACACTTTAAGATATAGATATAGGGAAGATTATATGAAACATGTTTAAAATTACACAAATAACAAAATTTAAAAATATACAGGGTGTTAAGTTTCAATTAAGAAATTTGATGGGCACTTCCGATATAACCGGAAGTTACCAAATCCCTAAAATATGATTTTTAAATGGCACATATGCTATATATGCTAGTAATGTCAAAATTTGAATGAAATACTTTTATTAGAAACACCGTGTATACAGGGTGAGTCAGTCATAATGTCATTAATTTTAAGAGGAGATAGGGAATAATGAGTATAATGCGAATACGTGATTAACAAAAAATCTAAATGCATATTAACGCCGAAAAAAAATATTTTCAAATCATTATTTAAACCCCCTTTTCAGACTGTCACTGACCGCTCACAGCTTTGGTCGTTTACAGCTTACAGTTCAACTCGATGTCGACCTGATGCAATGTTGCCAAGTTGAAATATTTTTCTAGTACCTACCTACCTAGGTTTTAGACATCACAAATAAACGGTTGTACTGACTATTTTAGTATATCATTTTTTCTTGCTCAGTTCAACTTCAGCCAATAATAATTTAAAATGTTAATATCCAATAAAATCAAATAATTCTATTAAAAATTGCAAGTAACACGGTCCACTCAGGTTTTCCGGTAGAAAATACGGTCCAATCAAACGATACCCGTACACTCCTGCCCATACGTTGACAACAAATCGCCTCTGAAAGCTAAACCGACAAGTAGCATATGGATTTTCCTCTGAGCAAATGTAGCTGTTATGACTGCAAAGAAATTAGCTTAGTTACATTGAAATCACAAAACTCCAACGTATCTAATAATAAACCGAGTAATAAACTACTTACGTACATTACATAAAAAACCTATACCCAATGGGTAAATTATTAAGAGAAGCTGAAAAGTGTTTCTTATTTAAATACTAAGTAATAAAAAACCATCGTGTTGTCGACAGAAAACTGTCCAAGACCGAAATGGCACGCCTCTGATCTGATGCTTATTAGGTCAATAACCTAGCTACCTAGTTTTTGTACTGTTATTTAACGACAAAGAGTAAAACTATTTTATTAAATCTAGATACATGAATGAATTTTCCTTAAATATTGATTTATTTGTTAATAAAAACAAATATAGATAATAAATAAATGTTTTCGAATGTTAGGTTATTACAGTTTAATAATTTTGATATTACGTTTTCACTACGTTTTACAAATAAATATGAATTTTTAGTATTACTCGTAAGTACAATTAATTATTCAGTTTGTAGTTACATACAACTAGCCTAGAAATTTATTGTTTGCAAGACCGAAATAAACAAACTACTGCTTACTGCTTGTATTCTCTCCATCCCCCCTCCAAATGTGTGGCGTGATCTACAAATTTGGGGGGAAGAAATGTGGGAAATGCAGAAAGTGCTAAATGGGGGTAAATTTGAATAACACGCTGAAGTGTTAGACGATATTATGTATGTAAACATGATGTGGCAACGATGTTTAATCCGGCATTCGATTGTCGTATGGGTGCGTCATCAGAAAGTTTGTAGCGCACCAGGAACGTCGTGTTACCGATTTTTATAGGATGATTTGTTTATTTTTTTAAAGGTCGAGTAAACAATTTTTTTTTCGATTTTCTGCCTTTATTAGGCCTCCCAAATACGTGGTTAAAATTAATGACATAACTGACTCACCCTGTATAGTACGCTCAATAAAAGCACACATATATTTACTTATTTTATGAGGATTACCTAGAGCTGAACTTGATGTTGAAATCGATTGACCAAGTGATAATGATAACACATCAGATTCAGGACTTGTTGTGCATTCTGTACTACATGTAATAATATCTACACTTTCTGAACTATTTTTTCCACTTTCGCTGCTTATTACAGAAAGTCTATTCATGTAACTGCTACTTGTTTTATCAGATTTCTTCATAGTGCTGTTACACAAACCATCTGTAGTTTCAGGAACTGAAAATTTTCATAAAATATATTATAAAATCACACATAAATAAATAAAATAACCGAGGAGGTAACCACTCTCCGCAATACATGTACATTTTTACTGGAAATCGCTCGCAGTCGCCGCAATCACGTGGAAATCGCCCGAAATCGCGCAGCTTTGACACGAAATCAAGCCCGCAATCCCGCAATCAACTCCGAAATCGCCGAAATCACCGAAATCCCGCAATCGCCGAAATCGCGTAATAGGGAGTAGGGAGGTGTGATTCTCAGTTAGCAGACGGTGCGTTATTTTACTGTTAGTGTTGACAAAACCGAGAACACAACATGGGTATATAGATAAGTTTATTATCATTATAAAGTGAAATAGAACAATACGGTATGTGATCATGTTTGGAAGAAAGTAATTATTAATTATCAATTTGTAATTTATTACGAAGCTCTGTTATGTGTGCACGTAACTGAATCCTACATATTCACACAATAAATACATGCATTGGTTACTGTAAGCACTTTAATTTTTATTCCAATTACATACAAAGTGTTCAAATTTGACAGAAATTGCCTTTGACTGTATCGCATGCCAATAATATTTTTTCCCAAATAAACAAATCTAGGTGTACACTTATTCAACGCATTATGACCATAAGTCAATTCGCGAAATTGAATGCTTCTGTAGTTTCATAAAAAAGTGTCTAGTTAGTAGATTAACCTCGAGATTAACAATACGTATATTACAAGAAATTTCCTTAAAAATATATATTGGGTAAATAAATTGAGGGAATTGTGGACACTCGGCTAACATCATGATGTCAGAATTATCTTCGCCCTGCACGTTACGTATACCGTACCCGTGCCTACTGTCTATGCGACAGGCACAAACAGTACTATACGGATGTTGTTTAACATTAGGGATTTAAATATTCAATAAAATTTGATAATTTTTTTGTTAACGAGTTTCAGTCAATCAAACATAATAACACAAAAAAAATTGAAAAACGTTTTGAGTCAGCGCATACAGGGTGCCTCAGTTATCACTGGCGTCCTTACAAGGGTTGATTATACAGTCAAAATAATTGAAATTTACCCAAATATACCTAGGTAGATATATCTAAAAGTTCACCATTTCCGAGACAAAAGTGATAAAATGTCAATAATTCTTCCCAGAATTTATCGTTATAATCTCTGTCTAATTATTCAGTATGTTTAAATATTCCAATTAACATCAGTAGCGTAGTCTAACTTAGATTGCCTGCATCAATAGTCATATCTAGTAGTTGTCACGATGTACAGAGTGCTACGTTTTCTGAGATCAGGCCTCTTTTCAGTTCCCCAAACTTTCTTTCGGCAAGCCACTGCTTTTTTAGGAAAAGGATTTAATGTTCAATTTGAAAACTTTTTGGTTCTTGCCATTTTTTTCAAGCAAAAAATAAAAAGTTTTTTGACACTCTGTAACTGTTACTATTGGGCTAAGGTATATTTGGATCAATTGTTACATTTTAGCCCCAATATATTCTAGTATCATTTATGCTACTTCTTTTGAAAGCACCGCATATATTCACTTGAAATTTGGATAATTTTTTTTAGATTAATAACATGTAGATTGACATTTTAAAATAATTTTGATTATCTATACCTATTTAAAATAAATTTCAAATTTTTCATACTTATTGTTTTATTTGCCTTAAATCTGTAACCAAATGTATTTATTCGATATTTACAGTATTGTTTCTCAATTGATGCAAAAAATTCAAGGTCAATTTTTTTCTCAAAATTCCGTCACCTCTAAAGATGAAAAAAATGTCACATTTTACTCACTGTTAACCTGTATGTGAATATAATTTTATTTTATTTTTTTCCTGTTTTGACAAATTTTTAAATCAATATACATTTGGGATTATCAGATATCTCAATTAAAAACTCAACTTTGCAAAAGAAAGTTACATATGATGATAAGATGTCCCATATCTAGATAATATTCCTAAAATATTTTCAGGTATACTACGAGTATATAGGTGCTTTAAATTTTTATGCAAAAATGTATACATTGGAACATACAGGGATAATTTTTTGTTTCTTTATTCCATATCCTAGGTAATAGATATTGTGACATACAGTTATTACTGTTATTATTATGGTATTTACGGTATTTGTGTTTGAAGTGTCCTCCAAAATTGAAAATGCCACATCAAGTGGCACTCACTTGACAATTGAAGACAAATTATTTAGCGTAAAGTAGGTATCAAAATATTAAATTTAAATAGACAAAAAATATAAGGTCACGTCGCACCACGACAGCTAGCGTCTTTTATGATAAAAAATCGTAGGTGGCCATGATACGATTTTCCATCGTTTTCGAAATATCGAATTTGGGCATATGAAATGAATTACCCTGTACATAGAATTCTTAAAAGATAAAAAGTAAGGGCAGCCAATTGGTACATGTGAGAGAATTATTTATAGAAAAATAAAATGGTACAATCGAGGGTACATTATAAACATTTTACATTTTTTATTTTATAATTTATCCTTTTCATCTATAGTTATTATTGACCTTCCTTATGTTCAATATGTGTTATCAAACAATCATTAAACCTCTGATATTTGGAAATTATACTAATTGTAGGTATACGAAAACGCGGATATTGTAAAGGAAATCACTGGAAATCGTAACCGAATGCGAGGAAATCGCCAGAAATCACCGCAAATCATAGCGATTGCGAGGAAATCACCGGAAATCATAGCAATTGCGAGGAAATCACAGAAGATCATAGTGATTTCCACGAAATCACCGGAAATCACACAAAATCATGCAATTTTCGCAATACATGTACATTTTTTGGTAGAGTGGTTACCCCCTCGAAAATAAATTTTATATTTTATGGGTATAAACACATATCTTTGTTTTACTAGATACTTTGTATGCAGCTAGAGCAATGCTTGTTTCTCCAAAAAAAAAAAAAAAAATGATTTCAAATAATATCATAAATGATAATTGATTAGATTTGTTAATTAAAAGAAAAAAACATGGACAAAATACGATACAACATACACTGGATTAACATAGTCGCACATTGCACAAAAGGCTGAAAGTAATTTAATCTACTTTGGTTGTCAATAACAGAATTAATGTACACATCCTAGCCTTAGCTGCTCTTGTGGTTCTCGGATTAAAACTGCAGTGAGGTCTACTCTATCAGTGTCCCTGGGTCCGCCTTCATGTTGAATTTGGTTCCTACTGTTGGTACAGTTGAAACCCTTTCTCAGAAAACGGTAGTATTCCAAAATGTCCTGAAGCAACTTATGCAACCATTCACGTTATTATTACTAGGGGTACTGATAGCGGCCCCACTCCCTTAGCACCTAGTTCAAAAACAAGGGCAAGTTAAAGATTCACAGCTAAGGCTAGGTATCTGATATTGATTCTGTTAGTGACAATTACCTATATAGGTTACAGCATGACAACCCCGAAAATTGTAATCAAAAAACAACATGAAACGTGAAAACATCTAAACCACTATGGGTGTAAGTAATTTATCAAGAAAACAATATAAAACAAAGTCAGTCCTAGAATATAACGACTTCCACTGTTACTGTGAGGAAAAGGGGCAGCCATGTCAATAACTATTCTCTCAAATGGATCTATAGAGATAATTGTGAAAATGCTCCACACTTTTAACTTTGGCAAGCAACTCTCTTCTGATTACGCAGTAGTTCATTTCTGCCTAGAGAGGTCTAGAAACTCCTTAATTCATGTTTGTCTTTTAGTACTGACCATTTCCATGGTTTTCTCTGACTCAGTCTTCACTCTATCAGAGGTATCAAGGTAAATGAGACAGGTCATTATTTGCAGAATTGCTTCCATAAGTCTTTCAAAGGTGGCTGGTGCGTTGCCAGACCAAAAGACAACATTGAATTGCCACAAACCTGTTCCAATGGAAAATGTATTTTCTTTGTCATCTGGATAAGGCTGTGCTTGCGAATATTCACTTTACAGATCTAATGTAGAAAACCATTGGAATCCAGAAAGTGTATCCAGGGTGTCGTCTATCTTTGGCAATGGATAGCTGTCCTTCTTAATTACATCATATAATCTTCTACTTCTACAATCGACGCAAAATCTGGTAGAGCCATCATCCTTCTTTACCAAGACAACCAGCAAAGTCCATGGACTCTGGAATGGTTCAATCGCTCCCTGCTGCTGCATGTCTCTTAACAATGTGGATACCTCGTCCTGTTTTGCTAATGCAATACGTCGCGAGACTTGCTTAATTGGAGTGATGTCATCAATAATTATGCGGTGTTGTACAAGATTAGTTATTATAATAATTTTTGATAATGAGAACACATCCTGGTAACTTCTCAATAAATCTTCCAAGTTTCAATTTTGTACCTTGTGCCGTTTTCGAGAAAAATGGTCCATCCAATTACTCCGCAAGTAAGAACGATAGCAAAGCGATTTTTGTACCATATTTTGTTGCTCGTCGAGTACTTTCTGCCAGTGTAGTTTTTTCAAAAATAAACGAAAAATTTCCCATTCAACTCATAAGGTCAGTTAAAAATTTGTTGCTGCCTTGCGCACGTCTAAAACCGAAAAATAAAATGCGGCCGCTAAAAACAAGTGGTGGATAATTTGTTACTATTTTGTTGCTAATTTGTGCCACCAGTGTCAATTTTGTATCATGTGCTGTTTTCGAGAAAAATGGTGGGAGTTAGTGCAATATTATGCTAGCAGACCATGGAATTACTTGCAACTAACAACGATAGCAAAGCGCTTTTTGTACCATATTTTATTGCTCGTCGAGTACTTTCTGCCAGTGTCTAGTTTTTTTTTTAAATATAAAAAATTGCCCATTCAACTCATGCAGAGTTAAAAATATGTTGCTGCTTTGCAACAAGTTGGATATTTTGTTGCTAATTTGTACAACCAGTTTCAATTTTGTACCATGTGATGTTTCTGAGATTCACATTGACTTCTCAACATAACTGAATTGTGGAGGCAAAACCGACCTGCTTATATATGTTATTAGGGTTCTCAAGGTTTCGTTGGTCCTCGAAGACGCCTCTGGAATCAAATCGAATATAGTCTAGAAAACGTCAAAATAAAGGTATTACAGAAATTATCAATTTAAAATCCAAAAGGAACATAATTAATAAATAAAAAAAGGTAGTGAGCTTCCGTAACAACAACAATATTAAGCTGCAATTTCCCAGTAATTTTTTTCCTCTATAAAACGGTTTTGCCACAAAAATTAATATGGCAACAAATTAGTACAAAATTGGACATCAAATTTTATCAATTTCTGGTTGAGCTATAATTTCTAATTCATCTTAATGATGTAGAATATTATTGGAATTTGACTAATGACTATATGATTTTTCGGTATGAGCCAAATGGCACTATTTTTTATTTGTGAAAAAACTATACACCTTCTGAGAGAGCAACAAAATATGGTGCAAAAATCGCTGCCAGCACAATATTACGCAGTTACCATTTTTCTCAAAAAAAGTGCAAGCTACAAGATTAAAACTAGTAGAACAAATTAGCAACAAAATATTCACCACTTGTTTTTGACGACCATAATTTTATTTTGTTTTGAAACAAGCAACAAATTTTTAACTGACTGTATGAGTTGAATGGCACAATTTTATTTTTAAAACTATACGCCTTCTGAAAGTACTCAAAGAGCAACAATGGTGTAAAAATTGTTCTGCTATTATCTTAGTCCTGGAGCAATTCGATGCTAACTAGCTAGCATAATGCGACACTAAAGCCACCATTTTTCTTGAAAACAGCACAAGGTACAAAATTGAAACTGATTGCATAAATTAGCAAGATAATAGTAATAAAATATCTACCGCTTGTTTTAGGCGACCACTACTTGCTAGAGTAATAGACGTAAACATTGAGAATATTTGTAATAATAAAATAAAATGTAGTAAATCTGAGGAGCTCCAACCGAAGTTGCGCAATTTTTATGTGTGCTTTGTAGTAGGTCTAAATTTTGAAGTAACTGTTGATACAAAAAAAAAAGATGCAACTGATATTATTTCAAGATTCATTACGTTGCGCCTGTCGCTGTTTTATGTTGAAGAAAAAGTCAATTTTTAGCCAGACAAAACTGCAAAAAGCCAAACATGTTCTGCTAAAGAAGGAAGTCTGGCAACCTTACTTATGCGTCTTTTATAAATTTGCCTGTAAACATTTATTTTTTATATGGAAACTAGTAAAAACAATGTTAAATATTTTCTTCATGTAAAGATATATACTTAACTAAGGAACATGTGATTCATATTATAAAATCTTGTATTAAACATAGATACAAGATAGGTACACATATGATATATATGTAAATATCTGTAAAAGTGAACGGGTAAATTTAAAAATTTATATTAAAATGCAGACCCACAATAATCCCGATTAAATACCTGAATTAATTCCTGTGGATTCCCTTTTATCTGTATTACCCATTATATTCATTTTTGTATCAATTTTTGCTTGTATTTCTGCAAATAAGTTTGTAGATAATTCAGTATCGTCGCCATGTTGAACAACCAATTTACTTTGATTAAAATGTTCTGCTCCTGAATCAACCATATCTTCCAAGTTATCAAGAGGTGTTTTTACATTATCTCCAGTGGTGTCAAAAAAGGAACCTGCAAAAGAACCCCAAATACTGGATTTCATATTGTTCTCTTTAAAAATACTGTCAGAACTATCTTTTTTAACATCTTTAATCTGCCCAGAATCTGTTATACCCCAGTTTTCAAAAAAATCTTCTGAATTAGTATCTACAGGAGTGTTTGCTGGTACAAGATTCGATTCTTCTTTAATATCTAAAGCTTTATCGATAGTTCTCTGTGCTTCTTTTAGAGCTGATTTTGCTATATTCGCTAAACCTGCAGCATCAAACCAACTCATTTTTCTTCATTCCAGATAAATTAAAATACTTAAAACTGCTGTGTTATACTTTATTGATTTTTTCTAGTATGTCATGTGTAATTCTCCAGTTTTTATTCACCCATCTATTTGTTTTTAAAGTTTGACGTTTGCAGTTGACGTTTACTATTTCAGAATTGACAATTGACACAAATGCAGGGCTGCCAGCCAGTATCATAGAAAGTTTTGAAAGACTTAAAAATCATAAAAGTTGTTTGTAAAATTCACAAACCACTAGATGGCGCTGTAAAATTCATGATATCGGAACAATTTATTTACTTTTGCAGTTAAAGATTTTAAAGTTTTATTTTCCAAGGATGTTGTGTTTTATGATCTAATTCTTTGTATCTATGTAACTATTAAGATGAAAGTGTATTTTAAGGACTTATCAAAAGATAAAGATAAATTTCTAGAATGCATATATATTGTAAATTATTATTATGCTCGTATTCATTCAAATTCGTTTATAATGGCTTGGTTCGAGATACTATAACAAATGTTTTGGACATATTTTGTATCTTAGACTACTTTTGAAGGTTCGTGTGACCTCTGAAAAAAAATGTAAGGGCACGCAAGTTTTTTGCGGGGTAGAATGTGAGCGGCCCTAAGTAGTCAATATCTACTTTATTAAGTGAAGAAAGTTGACAGTATAATGTATAATACAGATATAAAAACATCCTTAAATAATTTGCAACATAACCTGGTTATAATACCTAGCATAAAATTCTTCTCTATAGAAAAACGTTTGCTACACATTTTATGTGTTTTGTGTTTATTTTTCCGGTTCACATTTTAATTTTCCACTGCTTACAGAGTTTCGGGTTACTAGGAATTCACGATATACATATATGTACTAAGAATTTGTCCTACATTAAAGTTAAAACAATCCTTTTGATTAGTCCTAAAATACATTTTTACCTAAAAATTTCATAAATACAAAAGATTACACTATAAAACATATTATCTCTGGCAATTAAAAATTTTGTAATCTTAGCGGTAATTGAAAACAAATTGTTGATCACCCCTACACACCTGACATCTTGAATTTTACAGCGCTATCTAGGGGTTCGTGAATTAGAGTAGTTAGTTTCACACAATATTATTAATACCTAAAAATACAAAAAAAAACTTTTACATAAAGGGTATCTAAACATTATTAACGAGTAGCTTCACACTAATAGACGGGAATTTCAAAATATGAAAATTTTACTTCCAATGGGCGTATTCAAACGAGGTCAGCCGCTGAGCCGCTAAGTAAGAAGTTTAGACTGATTAGAACCCTGACTAAAGTAGAGCGAAGCGCTGACGTGTGAGGTTATGTTATTTATTTACCAATTTTTCAAGTGTTACACTTTGGAATTTCAATGAATGTTTTACTCTGGGTTTGTCTCTTATAGAATATAAATAAATTTTTTTATTTCCTATTACATCATTTTTTTTTATAATTCGCCCTCATCCCTAGACATCCGACAAAAAATATGCAAGGGGCATCTGAATCAAGCTCTAAAAAGTCATAATTTCACCACTGACATTGAGCTATTATAGATTCTTGGAATCAAAATAAAAATGTTAAGATAAAATTACCAACGTAGATAGAATATTTTAATTTTTGTTGTACCATAAAGTTGACAATATTTCTCATATTTTATTTTTAAAAAAGAACAAGAATATGTGATAGTTATATGTACATGGAATACTAGAACACTATAAGTACATAAAGTGTGACCTACTTGAAACCGAGCCACTCCCATAAGACCTATACTTAATAATGGTCCAATTTCAATTATTTGGCTGAATGTTGTTATCAATAAAAAACAGTTATTTTTATTGATTTCGGTGTTTTATTATATGGAATATTTGATGAATACATATCAAATTTATTATTCTGTGTAATAAATACTATCACCCTAGATAAAATTGATTATGACTTTTTTGTATGACAGTAAGGTTATGTTACATATATTTTTTTCGCAGCTCTGCGGAGAACAATCAGCTGAATGAGCACACTATTCGGTGATATTTAAGCGGCTGATTAACAGCCCTGTTAGCATTCTAGCAGCTTTCAGTTAGCGGCTGACCTCGTCTGAATACGCCCAATTTGTATGCTGGGATTAAAATGCAGTGTAACCAACTGCTTATATTAAGTTTTCCCTAGATGGCTGCTTTCTAAAGCCCACTGAAATGAAATTTGCTCGTCAAGCTGCGCGAAAGGATTAAGCTGGCTTCAGAGAGCGACGTAGTGTTACCAGCAACACTAAGGGCACGTTCGCATGACACGGAAGACGGAACGGAATTACTGCAACGAATTTCCGTCTTATTCCCATCATTGTTCACATAGGACGGAACTAAAATCGGAACGGAACTTGACAAGATTAAACTTATATTATATATATAATCTGTGATATACATCATTTTCATCACAATTTTATTTACATTTTCATCAAAATGCGAAAAGCAAAAGTGTTCTAAATAGTTATTACAAATATTAGCAAAAACCTAGTCACAAAAGCCACATTTGTTTGATTAATGTAAGAAATATAGCTCTGAAATGCTACACATACTTACATTCATGTAAACTACAAGGCTCGATGCAAGAATAATTTCACCTTATATAAAATCCGTAAATAAATAATAATTATCATCATATACCTCTATTTTAAAAATTTTTGCAATCTTCTGACCTGCCGTTCCGTAATAAGTTGAAGTTGAATCAACTCAAAACGGAATGACCTTGTTAAACATGGAATTGTCTCGTGACCAATCAGGAAGCGAGAAGGCATTCCGTTCCGTCGTCAATCTGTGTTATGCGAACGGGCTGTCACAGAGATATTCATAGTCCATCTCCAGTCGCCGGAGAGCAGTCTCCTTTCCAAAATTATATGAATTTCGTTATGAAATTCTCATAATTTCGGGAAGGAGATATAGGATATGACTGTTACAGTACACTGTATTTATAGTCAGTCCGAAAGTGAATTTCATATCGAAATTCGTATAATTTCGGAAGGAAGACTGCTCTTCGGCGGCTGAAGACGGACTATGAATACCACTGTAAGTCACGTGATTTTCAGTCAATGAAATTAATTGTATTCATTGTTGAAGTCAAGTGAAGTTCAAAATTTCCTACTTCAATTATCCGGAGGAGCAATATTTGTACATAACATAACAAACAAAAACAAAACCAACTTCATATAATCTTTATTTCACTGGTGGTGGGGATGTTGCCAGCAACACTACGTTGTTCTGTGAAGCAGGCTTAACTTATAATCAGCGCCATCATATTTGTTTTTGCCTCCTAGCAATGGCGGAGCAATAAAGATTAAGTTGATTGAATTGAAATGAAATTGAATTCTGGATATGAAGAATTATTTGGTGCTATATGCTAGTTAATTTTACAGTCACTTATAAAACATGACATGTTCCAACAATAACACCCACAAAAATACACAATGAATAACACTAACGAGATACAAGATAAAAGAATATACTACTAGTTAACCACAGTGTACGCCAATGACGTGTTTACAAACAAAATAATGAGAAATTAAGAACACAATTCATATCGTATGTACGTGCAGATGATTGTCTCTCTCACACCCACATACATAACCAATGAAGTATTTCTTTGCTGAGTTTCATGTATCTTCTTTTGTCTGCTCACTCTGCTCCTAGGTTTGTCACGTTTATCACTTTATATGGATGCGCAGTAGAACTAAGAGCATTCCACATCGTACATTTCAGTGTAAGTCCCTCCGTAGTTTGACTATTTTTGAGTGCCTAATGTAAAGGCTTCTGGCGTTTTATATATTTTATAATTTCTGTTGGCACGAGGCAGAAATGGCAAATCAGATCATTATGGCATTGTCAACGATAACTGGCCAATTTTTTTTCGATTTAAGAAAATTGACCAATTACCCTTGACAACGCCACAAAAGTGGCGTTTCCGCGTTATTATGTGAAAGCACTCTTAGACTTTATCATTTGATACTTATCAGTACTTATTAGATACATACACCTGGTATTATTTTTGTTATTTTTCCGATTTTAAATATAAGTTGTATATAATGAATAAAGAAACAATACAAAAAGTATTTTAATAAGTTTAAGTGTATAAGAAATCATCGCTTCTCTGAACAAATGGACTATATTTCAAATTTAGCGGTTCATTTATAACCCCTAGGGATTTTCATTATTTGTCAGAAACACTGCCATTATAAAAAACAGTGTTTTTGTTTGGTTAATGGTTATTTTCTAACTATTAAATTAGAGTTTTAAAAGAATAGTTATTCTCATATTTTTGAAAATTGGGTATAACTGAAAATGTTTAATGATTATTAATATTAATACTTGAGAAATCATACATATTTGTTGGTATGATAATGGACTCAAGAAATTCTAATAAGAATGGTAGTATAGACCCAGAAAATCTAAATTTGAGTCTGGATATGGGCGATGAAATGAAATTAGATGAAGTGAATTATGAAAGTGATGTATCTTCTTCTAGTTCTGAAAGTTCATCTGCTCCAAGTATAAGTTCTGTAAGTACGAATTCATCAGGAAAGGGACGGCGTTCCCGACATAAAAGGGCCCGTTCTAAAGATAAAAGCCCTTCGCCAGCAGCTAAAAGAACACGTTCTAAAGATACGAAGACCAAATCTTATGATTACCTTACGAAACTTAACTACTTATTTCGAGATGCTCGTTTTTTTGTAATAAAATCAAACAACGCAGAAAATATCACACTCTCAAAAGCTAAAGGCGTATGGTCTACTTTACCTCAAAATGAAGCTAACTTAAATAAGGCTTATAGAGAATCGAGAAATGTGTTACTCATATTTTCCGTGAAAGAAAGTGGAAAATTTGCTGGTTTTGCCAGATTACATGGGGAATCACGACATGATGTTCCAGCCATATCTTGGGTTCTACCACCAGGATTGTCTGCAAAGGCATTAGGAGGTGTATTTAAAGTAGATTGGATTTGTCGTAAAGAATTGCCGTTTTCAAGTACAATGCATTTATATAATCCATGGAATGATGGTAAACCTGTTAAGATAGGAAGGGATGGACAAGAAATAGAGCCTAGAGTAGCCGAAGAACTGTGTCGTTTATTTCCTGAAGATGAAGGTATAGAAATTACTCCTATTTTAAGATTAGCTAAAGAAGCGGCAAAAAAAAATAATTTACGTGGTCGAGATGGTCATAGACATCCAAAAGCAAGAATGCCAATAGCAGCTCGAACTTCATCATTCGGGTACAGAGGCCGAGGAGCATCCTACTCAAGAAGAAAGTATTTTTTGCAAACAAGGGGGTTAACAACGTCAACTTCATATAGAAGGTCCATTTCTCCTCGCCCTAGAGATAGGTATTCATTATTTTATGATCGAGATTCACCAAGGCCATATACAGCAGCAGCTGCGGAAGCATATGTTGCCGACTATATGCGAACAATGCAACATCAGTTGCCACCGCTACCATATGTTCCTCCTCCTGGTTTATATTCTTCTTCAGCTTATGATAACCTGCCTCCACCTCGTTATTATGAGGGACTTCCAATACCTGAATATGCATCATCTAGAATTAGTTCATATTCTGATAAACGTTCATACGATCGATCTGTGGATGAATTTATATGGAGGACTAGTGAACGTTCCAGAGATAGAGATAGAGAGAGTCGTCATCGTTACAGAGACAGACGGTGAATAATTTTTCATTGAATAGAATATATTCTTTTGACACAATTTCCTTTTATGTAAAATTATTTATAATTTAATTCCTTTGGTATTTTTACCAATGGTGGTTTTTAAGTGTATTTTTTTTAAAATTGTGATGAATGTTTATTCCTGGTTTAAAAGTTTCGAAGATGTACGAATTACAAAAAGTGTATAAAATCAATCATTGGATGTATTAGTTGTAGCTATATTACTAAGATTTAAGTAATTCATTATTTGTATAAAACACTTATAGTAAATAAGTACATTAATTAAAGGTAAATGTATTTTCAATTTAAATATTAGAGGAGTTAATTGTTAATTCAAATTAAATAAAATGTCACTTTTAAGTTGAATAGTTCAGTTTTATTATGAAACATGTTTTATAATTTTAAACATAGTTGAAATTTGTAGTATATTTGTCAAAATTTTAATAATTTTGTAGACTACAGATTCTGTATGTTTTGCTTACATGAAGACAAGCATTATATTTTGTTTCTTTGGTTTATATATTTTAGAAATATGTATACAGTTCCAAAAAGAAGAATCTATGAAGATGAATATGTTATTCACATTTATATATTTACATATAACGAATAATAAACAAATATCTTTCAGATATAGTTAAAAAATGTTATAGCTATAACCTCTAAAAAAGTGTGTTTTGTATAATGAGTGTATTTGTGAAAAGAGTGAGGTGAAAGAAAATTAGAAGAAATTATGAATGAGAACATTAGGAAATAGTTTTGTGCCTCATGATATGGTATATTCCTGTGCTTATTATTGCAAATATCACATTCGTTATATAAAATCACACTTCTACTTGATTGATTACATAAATAACTATTACATTTTTGTCAAATGAATATCAGAAATAGATATAAAAAAAGTTGACTAATTTTTATGAAATATAACATATTTTACAATTGTGTATAGAGTAATAGAATTTGTAACTGTAGCAAATTCATCAGCATTGATGTAGTTTATTAATTATAAGGCCATAAATAAAATACACTTAAAAATTGAATATACAGAAACATTAAAGTAGTTATTTTAACATGATTAATAAAAAATTATTTTAAACATATAGATTTTTAAGAATTATGTAGGCGTAAATAAGTTAAACATATATTCACAAAATAGTGCCCATTAAAAAAATCTTTATTCTAGTATAATAGAGTAAGCCTTTTATTTCTCTGAAAAAGAAAAAAGAGAATACTCCAATAATTGTTGATTTTTAAATTTGCCATATATTTACATTAATTCAAAATGTTTCTGTATATAATTTTAAAATATATGGGCAATTCCTTAAGTACCTATTATTCCATTGTATATGGTAGATCATAATTTGAAAAAAAAAAAAAATCTACTGAGGTATTAAAAAAAGTACAATTTTATTAATAATTATCTACGATTTCATGTCACATTAGGCTCTGATTAAAAAAATATTAAGATATATTCCTTTCCAACAGTAAAATGGGTATCATTCAAAAAATATAAAATGGCAAAAAAAAATTTTTAGGAACAATAAATTTCTAATGGTATTTCTGTGACAAATATTTAAAATAAATAATATGTGACAAAAAATTAATTTTCAGTGCAGTATTTCAGAAGTGGAACATACTGGGAGGTATTTCTTAGAATGATTGAGGAATTATCATCTTATCTCATATTTTTTAAATTGTCTACTGCATAATGAGAATGTCATCAAATACTTTAATTATTGATTTTACATCATAAATTACTAAAATGAAAATAAATCTACATTAAATAAAAAAAATTTGAAAGATGCTCTCTATACGTAATAATATATTATTCAACGAGCATATACTGATGGCAGTGTTGTAAATTACCCGAGTAAATTACAACCATTATATGCAAGTAGAATACTATACTTTGTCTATGACTATTAACAATATTTGGTAATTACTTACATTAGCGGAAACCTCTCAGATTTTAATTAAAAAATTTCTACCTCCCCCCTATTTTCGAAAAAAATAATTTTTCAATTGTAACCTCTGTAATGTATACATTACTTACATTAGAATGAAAAATATTCTTTCAAAAACTAGACTGGAGCAGACAAAACTAATTTTAGATTCGTGTTTAGTACCCTCGAAAATAGGTGGTAGGAATTTTTTAATTAAGACTGGAATGGTAAATAATTACCGGATAGGAAGGTATTTCTATAGTTTAACATTTTCCACTTTACTCATTAAAATACAAATAAAAAAGCTTTTAGGTAGGTGTACAAATTAAGAAGAATAATTAAGATTCATACATATATAAATTATTATATTAATATATTTTAATAACTATCACTTTTGTAAAATAATAAGAAATTCCTTAAAATATAATTTAATAATACTTCTACTTCTAAATTCTTAATTTACTTGGACCAGACAAAGCAATTTCCCTTGTTTATGACTTGAACTTTGGACTCCATAATCTTGAAGACAAAAAGGATCATCAGAATTTATTTCCTGCTCATTTTTTTTCCTCATTAATCCTCCTATATAAATAACTTTATTGCGGTATGTGATCCCGCGACATCTAGGTACAATACTAAAGAGCTTTTCGTTAATGTAAATAATTATCATTCATACAACTCAGTTCATAAGTAGATCTAACTCATATCTAACTATACTGCCATTTTCGAACCCTTAATTCTGTATAACTTTCATGGGGTATTTCATTCAGCGCAGATGTATGTAAGCTCAAACTTTCTATTACTTAGGGCTGTTCTGACTCTACATAAAATTATGTGACCTATTTTAGAAACAGTTACACCCTTTTTCAGAAAGGCATATACGATTTTTCAGATATTATAAAAAATCGCTAATTTCTCATCATGTCAAATGAAAATAAGTGTTAAACCAACAGTTACTAAATAAATCTTATTTGGTATAGGCATAGATGTATATAAAATAAAGGGAAATTAATTTCAATCACTAAAGAAAAAATAAAAACACATATTTATTTATCATATTATGTGAGTATATATATTGTTTCACACGTTTTTCACCTCTACACAATTTTTGCAGCGCCATCTATTGGTTCATGATTTTCGCCAATTCGGTCTTAAAAAGAAACTGAAAGTTAAAATAAAATAGTTTTATTTGAAATAAATCCCTAATAAGAAATTTATCTCTATATTTATATATTATACTTTTTGTACTAATAATTATATAAATATACGAAATAGATACATAAACTTGATTGTCAGGATTTAAATATACCGCCAAAATAATTAATTATTATTGGTTTAAAAGTACTTGGACCCAAGAGGGAATCATGCGCAGAGGGAACATTCCGGTTGTTGCTCTTCTCAAGACTGGTGTTCCTAGGAATTGGATTTGACGAATGTTTCTTGTGGTTTATGTTTAGGGAAGTAAAATTGAAGAAGTTCCGGTTACGGTGTTAATAAAGTACAGTGTCTTGTAATTTTAGATATAATAAAATCAAAACCCTGCCTCACCATGTGCAATAATAAGTGTTATGTGGTACAGTGTAATATTTCCGTATCAATTGAATATATTTTCCGTCTTTGTGTAAAATATATTCTGGAGATGCTTTAAATATTAAATTTGTAGAATACATGTCTAATAGGTGAGTTTAGTAACCTTTATTTGTAATAAAATTTTACATAATTGATGAAACTAAACTTTTATGTTTTAACATATACCTATATATGCACCCCTTTTTTTCTCAGTAAAAATTCATAGCTAATTCCTTATATAAGTATATTAATTAGGTATACTGATTAAATATTAAATTATTCTTTATTATAGATACTTTATATTAACAGTGAATGAAAGGGTTGTAAATGCAATGTAAAGACAGTCAGCTCTAAATGTCAATGGTATTCCTATATAAAGATACATTTTTTTCATGTTGCTTTAAAAATTGTATTAGTATGTAGTTATTGTTGAAAAAAATCTTTATCAATGAGTTGAAAAAGTAGGGTAGGAAGACATTATTTAATTGTTGCTCTTTAAAATGTTTTTTCAGTACATATTATCATTATCAATAGAAAATTTTTTTGCAATGATATGTTATGACATGACTCATAAAAACAGATAACATTCTAATAGTAAGTAGAATTAATGTTTAAAATAAAACATTACATACATGTAAAACTGACTAGAAATTTGGTATTACTATGAGGCACCTTTATTTTAAAGTTAACTATAAATTAGAGATTTGTGTAATAAAGTATTGTTTTTATTTGTTTTTCTACGTTCATGAAAAAAAAACAAAACTTTATTGAACTATATTTAGTGGAAAAAGTGGTTCTTTATTGCACTAGTGCAATAAAATGTTTATTGTATTCATCTGTCATTCTACTACAGTGTTTTGTCATCATGACAAACATAAACATTCAAATCGACGACATATTTTCCTAGACTTAGTGTCATCTAAACACATTTTTTAATTTTTGCACAGATAACTCTCACTAAGTCGAGCACTAAGTAAATAATACGAGATATTTGGAGAAAAACTCATGTCAAAACAAATGTGTCACTGTCTCTAGCAATATTGTATTTATAAGTTATAGTGTTGTTGGGGAACATTAAATTGGTTGTTAGGTATTTGCTACAAGCAGCTGTTTTCTAAAATTTTAATTTTTTTCAAATTTAGTGTATAGTATCTAACGTTACTAAACGTTACTAAATTTAAAAAATATAGTGTATATGTGTTAAAATGTAAATTAAAAGAAATTTTATTTTGTATAAATAGAAAAAACTGTATTTTCCAATGAATTAGAATTAATTGTAACATATTGATGTAGAATCAGTCAATTATATTAATTTTCAAATTCATAATTATAAAGCTAAAAACTAAATTTATATTTTTTTCTTGGAAAGTGACGGTTATTATTTAGAAAGATAAAGAATACTAAGATGTCATATATGTGTGTCAATTGTAAGGTACAGTTTGACCATCATCTGCAATATCGCAACATCCGTGCTTTATCTAGTCTGTTCCATTGCCCTATTTCTTCCACTACAGGACTTGTGTCATAGTTGTCAGTTTTTTTAATCAATAATTTGACGTTTCTTAGAAATGATGACAAATGTGAAATATAAGCCGTATTCCAGATACGTACCCGATAAGTGTTACGTACGTGTACTCAAAGTACCTATGTACCACTTTAACTGGAATGGAAAATGAAATCAGGTAGGACCAGATACTTGTCAGTTCCCTATTATCAGTTCTGACAAGGTTATGTTATGTTCATGAAAGATTGGAATGAGTTAAATTAGTCCATCAATACTCGTCAATAAACCACAAAACAATAAAAACATAAATATACATATAATATACAACAAATAACAGAGTAAAACATACCAGCAAACAATAATTTTTAGGTTATTACATCATGTACCTGAAGTGTCCGGTAGTTTATTCAGGCAAAGTTCAGGGACACGTGTAGTTCTGGTACACATGTACGATCTAATTGGAATACGGGACACGTATCCTTTATGTACACTGTGCCTATCTGGAATACGGCTATATAGGATGTCCCGAATTGCACCAAATTTTACTAGACTGTAGAACTTTTTAAAGAAAACACGTTGATATAAATATGGGTCTGTGGTATCAAAGATTTAAAAGACTAAGAAAATCTAAAATATCTACAAAATGGAGCTTTAAGTCAAAGAATGCCAAGGGACCTCTCCAAGAGGCATAAAAGTTACGTCTATTACGCTGTAGTAAACAAGTAGTAAGGAGATATTTTTTTTGCTGTTTAAATTTTGTACCTTGTGTCATTTTCGAAAAAAAACGATGACTACTAATGTAATGTTACCCTAGCAGGCCGTTGAATTACTCTGCAACTAAGAAAGATATTTTTTTGCTCATCGAGTGTTTCCTGATAGTGCTGTATTTCTTGCAGCCTTGATTTTGTCTAAAAAGGAAAAATAAAATACAAGTGCCAAAAGCAAATGGTTAATATTTTGTTACTAATTTGTACCACCAATTTTAATTTTTGTAGCTTGTGGAGTGTAGTGTAATATTAAACAACATAAGTTACAAATCTGAAACTGATGGAACAAATTAGCAATAAAATAGTAACAAATTATTCACCACTTTTTTAGCTGCCATATTTGTTTTTTGTTTTTAGACGAGCGCAAGGCAGCAACAAATAGCGATTTTTTCATTTCTAGGATTAACTGTATACCTTCTGAAAGCACCCGAAGAACAACAAAATATGGTGCAAAAATTGCTTCATTATCGTTCTTAATAGGGTTTTATCACTTTTTTCAAAAATGGTATAGATTGGTTCTAGGACTTAGTTATGATAACGCTAAACTATATATATTTTTCAATTTTTTTTTTTCTATTTTGGAAGTAATTTGCTCGCTAAGTTAAAGCCGTAAAATTTGCCGCAAAAACATATTTATGTATATTGATGGCGTAGCAAAGTAGTTGTATTATAAGGTAAATGTCAGATGCATGTGCGAGCATTAAGATGGCTGCAATAAATAAATTTTATAAGTGGTGTTTTGCACCATTTTGTCCAAATACTTTTATGAATAGTCCAAACAAAAATTTTATAACTGTACCAACGGAATATTGTAGAAAGCTGAAGTGGTTTAAAGCAGTTGGAAGAGATATGCCCAAAAGCTAATAATAAGGAATATATGGGTAGATATTGTGGGTGTAATTCAACGCTGGTTGGGGCATTTGTCCACAGAGTAGTTAGTTTCACACAATATTATTAATACCTAAAAAATATATTAAATTCCAAATTCCCGCAACCAACATAACAACCCTTTCTAGAACTACTTTCCTACATCATCACCAATAAGAAAGCGTTTCGAATCAGCTTTAAATTTTAGACCATTTTAAAAGACATAATTTAGTAAAACAGTATAATTATATGTATATATACTTATACAATACTAATTAATGTGATATCTATGTATGCTATTTATTTTATAAAAATTTTTATTTGAACCAAATTCTGAATTATGGAAACAACCTTATTGTGGAGTAAATTAATGGCCTGTTAGTGTAATATACTAATAGCCACCATTTTTCTTGAAAACGGCACAAGCTGCAAAATTGAAACTGGTGGCACAAATTAGCAACAAAATAGTAATAAAATATTCGTCACTTGCTTTTGACAGCCGCATTTTAGACGAGCACAAGGCAGCAACACATTTATAACTGACTGTATCAGCTGAATGGGTAATTTTTATTAAAAAAAAAAACATACACTATCAGAAAGTACTCGACCAGCAGCAAAATATGGTGTAAAAATCGCTTGGCTTTGTTTTTTTTAACTGAAAAATTTTTTACGAACTGTAAGTTGAATGGGCATTTTTTTATTTTTGAAAAAAATTACACTGAGAAATTACTCAACAGCCAACAAAATACGGTGGAAAAAAGGCTTGCTTTGCAATCATTGTTAGTAGTGGAGTAATTCGATGGCCTGCTAGTGCAATATTTAAGTTAGTTCTCGAAAACGGTATAAAGTACAAAATTGAAACTGATAGCATAAACAAACACACACACACACACAACAAATAACAAAATATCCGCCGCTGGTTTTTGGCAGTCGTATTTTATTATTTGTTTTTTTTGATGAACGCAAGGCAGTAACAAATTTTTAGCTGACTATATAATTATTTTTATTTTATTTTATTTGTCTTCTTATTACCATTGTATCAATTTTATTGTAGAACCTATTGCAGAACCCCCCCATGGGTTGGGTAGGTTGGGTCATATAGGTAATGTCTCACTACAAACCTGCAAGCAATCACTATTCACCAAGATTTGGCAATACGGACAGTAAACTAGATCTCCTACGGCAACTCTACATTAGGGTTCATCTGCAATTAAGTTCTTTTATTTTTGTCATTTTTGTAAGAAATATTGTTCGCACCTGTTTATTATTTACATGTTTATGATGAGGTTGTTTTTTATTTAATTTTTATTGTTTCAATTTATTAAAAATTATTTATTTTTTTTATTGAAAAAATCTAGTTTGAAATACTTTGTACTCTGAACCCCCCCCATGTCTAATTTCTGGCTACGCCACTGGATACAAATTAGTAACAAAATATCCATTACTTGTTTTTCGCCGTCGTATTTTATTTTTCGCTTTTAGAAAAGCGCCATGCAGCAACAAATTTTTAACTGTATGAGTAGAATGGACAATTTTTTTTTATTTTGGAAAACCTACACACTGTCAGAATTAATATTATTAATTTATGAAAATAAAATAAAATCATGAAATTTGCATGAAAAACGAGGAAATTAAAAAAAAATAGTACATCATTACAAGACTAAAGATTATCTATTAATGTAATTATTATATCTATAATAATTTTAAAAATTACACTAAAAATTTATATAAGAACTAATTAAAACTAAAACCAACATATAGATTTAAAATGAACAGTGTTTCATCATCAGCATACAAACAATAATTCAAATTTTTTTTTTAATATACAAGGTGTCCTTAAAAGGTCTTTACAATGCTGCACCAGATAAAATAAGTCGATTTAGCTAAACTTACCTTAGTTCAAAGTTGCCCCGTTTAGGCTCTATATGACTCTGAAGTTGCAATTTTGAAATCTTTTTTTTAATTTAAAAAGCCTTATGTGATTTTGCTAAAATTTGGTAAGTTGACACTGTTCTATAGGACAATAAACCCCATATCAAAATTATGAGTAATATCATCCCATTGGGGTGGAACTTGGGTTTTTTAGTAATTACACCTTCGATAATTCTACGCCAATGGAAGAAAAGAATTTTCAGTATATAATTTAGATTAAGTAAATTATTTCCTACAAAAAAAGTACTCTTGATAAAACTCGATTACTCTTGTGGTTTATTCAAAATTTGTAATTTTAATCATTGGCAGCAATTTTGACATAAAAATTAAATTAGGAAAAAATTATTTACAATTGTTCCTGATATTCTTGAAATAAAAATAAGATTTTTTAACAAACACGCTTATTCGTTTCCGCGCATGCCCTATGGTATGTACGGTT
This sequence comes from Monochamus alternatus, assembly GCA_037114965.1. Classification (NCBI taxonomy): domain Eukaryota; kingdom Metazoa; phylum Arthropoda; class Insecta; order Coleoptera; family Cerambycidae; genus Monochamus; species Monochamus alternatus. Next base: position 40,135,595 of record CM073426.1, read on the forward strand.
TATTCACAAGTTTGCAGGTACTTGTCTTTATGCAAATAATTTATTGTGGAAATTATGCAGAATACATTTCAATTTTCTTCATCGTATAAATCTTTGCGTGTAAATGGTGATCACTTTGAACTCTGACATCTTTACTTATTTGCATTCATGTTTTCCTAATTTAATTTTTGTGTCAAAATTGCTGCCAATAATTAAATTTACAAATTTCGAACGAACCATGAGAGTAATCGAGTCTTATCAAGAGTACCTTTTTTGTAGTAAATAATTTACTTAATCTAAATTTTATACTGAAAATTGTTTTCTTCCATTAGCGTAGAATTAGGGAAGGTGTAATTACTAAAAAAAGCAAATTCCACGCCAATGGATTGATATTACCGATAATTTTCATATGCGGTTTATTGTCATATAGAGCAGGGTCACCTTACCAAATGTTGGTAATCTTTGGGTATCGTCACGTGTATTGAGATTTTGAGGATGTTTTTCAATTTCGATAGCTTCTCTAATTATTCTTTTAGTGACATTTTTAATTTATCTGGTAAGGTGGTGTTAATCAGGACCCCTCAAAATCCTTATGTGTGAAATTTGAACTAAAACTATACAGAGTATTCTTGTAAAAATTCATAAAAACTTTATTTTTCAAAATGACACAACAAATATTTTTTTGATTTAAATGTCATCGAAAACCGCTACTTCTAATCCTATCACGGTGTTTAAGATGGCGATCCAAGGCCTTCTATGCTTATTTTTATACCCCCCGAATTCAATAAAAACGTTTAGCAATATTTTATTTAAAATCTGATAAGGTGGTGTTACCCAGGTCATCTCAGAACCCCTATGTGTGAAATTTGAACAAAAACTATACAGAGTGTTTTCTTCTATACGTTCGCAAATTTTTATTTTTTTATTTTTTCATAGCAGACCACAATAATTCAATTTTCATTTATACTGTATGTCAAAACAGTATCCATGCCTCACACTTGAGTGTCTTTCAAATTCAGTATTTTGTTTCGAGGGGAGTTGTGATTAACCCCACCTTATCAAATTGTAAATCAAAAATTTGCTAAACGTTTATATTAAATTTCAGGGGTATAAGAAATTATAACAGGTCTTGGATCGCCATAGTAGGATCAGAGCAAGCGGTTTTCGATCTCATTTAGATAGGTAGATAGAGTTTTTATTAGTCCATATGTTAAAAATTACAACAAAATACCCAAAGAGTGTAGGATTTCTCACAAAAAAATGTCATTTACAAAGACACTACAAAACTACAAAAGAACAGAAATAGTATAAAAAAAAGAATAAAATATACCTAAGGGTACAAAATGACAATCAAAAGAAATATAAATATGAGACTACAAAAAAAAAAAAAAAAAAACTATTACCCTGGCAAGCTACCATCAGCGGTCGCCATAAACAAGTACTGGATATTTTGTTGCTAATTTGTAGCACCTGTTTCAAGTTTGTACCTTGTGCCGTGTTCGAGAAAAATGGTGGGTGCCAGAGTAATATTACGCTAGTGGCCCATCGAATTACTTCGCAACTAACAACGATAGCAAAGCGATTTTTGTACTATATTTTGTTGTTCTTCGAGTACTATCTGACTGTATAGTTACAATCAGTTGTTGTTGCTTTGAGGTTGTCTAAAATGAAAAATAAAATACCTTCGCCAAAAACAAGTGGTAGATATTTTGTTACTATTTTGTTGCTAATTTGTACCACCAGTTTAAATTTTGTACCTTGTGCCGTTTTCGAGAAAAATGGTGGGTGCTAGAGTAACATTACGCTAACGGCCCATCTAATTACTCCGCAATTAATAACGATAGTAAAGCCATTTTTGTACCATATTTTGTTGCTCGTCAAGTACTTTCTGCCAGTGTATAGTTTTTTTTTTAATATAATAAAATACCCATTCAGCTCATGCAATCAGTTAAAAAATTGTTGCTGCTTTGAGCTCGTCTAAAATAAAAAATAAAATACCGTCGCCAAAAACAAGTGGTGGATATTTTGTTACTATTTTGTTGTTAATTTGTACCACCAGTTTGAATTTTGTACCTTGTACCATTTTCGAGAAAAATGGTGGGTGCTAGAGTAATATTATGCTAGCGGCCCATCGAATTACTCTGCAGCTAACATGATAGCAAAGCGATTTTTCTACCATATTTTGTTGTTCGTCGAGTACTAAGCATAATATTACGCTTTAAAAATAAAGTTTTTACTGATTTGTATACAAATAAAAGCAGACACTCTGTATATAATGGCAGAACGTTACAAAATTATACTGAATAGAATGAATTAGCCTCAGAGAGATATATACGAAAACTGGTATTTCAAATATCACAAATCCAAGTATCTTAATGACAAATGTTTGATTGCTTGAGCAACACTGACCGTTTGTTATAAATTTCTGATATAATTGTTAGAAGAGTACATGTGAGTGTACATGTTTAGAATTTTGTCGGACTTGCTTTAATTTAAGTAACTGCCATACACTTAAATACACATTTAGTAAGTTTCTCAACGCAAGATAGTAGTTGAAAATAACTTCCCACTGTCAGTATTAATGTGGTATCATCCACTAATTGTATATTGCAAGGCGACATAAAAGGATGCAAATTATTGACACAAATAATAAATAATATAGGGCCTAGGGCAGACCTCCAAATTTTACTAATTGATTATAAGTTGCGACATTTACCATTACTACGGTTATTAATGCTTACTAAGATATGAATTAAAGAGAACAAATGAATTTGTTTTAATCTCCTAGATAGTAATTTAATTTATCCAAAAGAATGTCATAACATACATAATAATTAAATGATTTAGATAGATCACAGAGCATACTTAACAGTCGTATAATTATTTTGTTTGAATTCCAGGGCTATCTCATCCAGAACATGATAAGGAGCTTATTTGGTGTGATGTAAATTTGCGAAACCATAGGTATTGAGTTGCTAAAAAAGTTATCATACAAAATAACGACAAAACTTTTTTTTGTTTCATAATTGATTTTATGACTTAGTTGCTACTACTACTAATTGAATGATAATTATCAGTAACTGAAGGTTTATGCTTTTTAATATGGAGAGCATTTTAGAAAATTCAGTACTTATGGAATAACCTCATATATTTTTTAATAACAAAGATTTTAGGTGTAAATTAGACTGTGAACCATTTAACCTTGTACATCCAAGTTTTCATTGCAAAAGACATCACCGTTAATACTATATAAGGATTGCTTTAACTTTTTTATACAGTACAATATACTACTTGATTTATTTCACTAAAATACATATGTAGTTTCTGATAAAAAAGTATTTAAATTTTTTACTGCTGTTCTCAGGTGCAGATTTCTAGTCTAATTAAACTTTAGTTTTACTAAATTTGCAACTAAGTAAGTTAATCATTTTTACTATTTAGATCGAGGTTTAGACCACCTTATATTATTTAAAAGTGAATGTTTGTCGACATACAAATCACCAAATGTAGTTTTACAAAGTTCTTTTCACAGGGCATATATCGGTTGATGTTTGCTTTTTAATAGAGTTAAAAGTTGTTTGAAATTTTTTATCCACAACAACTATATTAAGAAGGTTTAATACGTCTGTTTTCCATGGATAAAAGCCTTTTAACACACTAGTAGATTAGAATTCATAATAACACGCTTCGATTTTATAGCATTTTATTTAGAAATATTATTATTAACATTAACATTTATCTCAAGAACCTTCGTGTCATTTTGACCGGGATTATTTAAATTCACTTGATAAGGAGGACTTTGCCAGGTAGGATCTGGATTTTTTCAGCAATTGTCATCTTGCTGGACATCCTCAATATAACTTTCCGCTGCCGTAGTTGAGATCCAACCACCATGACGCTTCACAGTTGTAATATTATCCTAAGCATTGGCCAGTAATGTTGCCAAAGAACATCTTTCTGGATCAGGGAGTATAAAAAATGCAGTCACTTTTGAAAATGTTTTCGAAATTGTGTTGATGCTTACAAATTGTGTAGTACATTTTCCAGCCACATATGAAAAATCCCGCTCTGGCATTTTTAGGCCTCAGATTGATGTATTTCCGATACATTTCTGCAGCATTGACTGAAAAAGCTTCTTCCATGATCGTGAAACTTCTTGAAATATTTGTTTTCGTATTCGAAATGAGTACACATAGGTCTGCCTTTGCCTTGGCCATGGATGATATCCAAAAAGGTTAATTCATTGCATCAACAAGCACATGCGAGTCTCATGATCCTTGCAACCTGTAAAGAGTTCGAAATATAACGCTCAATGTATAAATTGATATTAAAATCATGTATTTTCTACCTTAACTTGTAAATATTCCTCATCTGGTGCTTTTTTAAAAAATTCCTTACTTTGGTCTCTCCAGTATCTTTGCCTTCTTTCATTTATAATTTCTTAATTCTACTTTAAATTCATACTTCCAAATATCAATACTTTGTGCACTTTCAACATTGATTTTAGTTGTCCACATCGAAAAAGCAGCAAACCATTTCTCCACATTGAAAAAGTAGGATAGCAGCGCACCTCCTCTGTAATTGCTCCTTCTCCTATACCTCTTTTTTTGCCAGTTATCGAATTGCACCATATTTTATTTATACTGTGTGTGAGTTCTTTTTTTTAATGTATTATTGTATATCAAATAGTTAATAAAGCTATCTATCTATAATACAGTTATGTCATAGAAATATCTTAAACAATTATGATGAATTTGAAGAACATGAACATGAAGATTAAGATTTCCCTTTTTCTACTAGTTATTTTGAGAAAATAACAGACAGCAATTTTAAAATGGCATCATATTACCTGATCGTATGCATTACCTGCATTACTAAACATTGCGTAAAATTTAAATGTAATATCCATTACATTAAAGTGTTTATAAACAAACAATTTCACCTGATAATTTTTTGTATATTTGATGTACATTGCGATCTGCTCTGCCAGATTTTAGAACCTGTGCCAGAAAAAGAAGCAATCTGTTACTTATACTATTTTAATAGGATAGTAAAAGTAATAATTAATAATGATAAATGATTAATTTGTTAGATCTGAGGGAGTGGATTGCAAAGCCCTTTGGATCTGGATGGTCTATAAATGTCAAAATTTGTCGCCAAAAGTGAAACTTTAACTTATCTGATATAGTCGCGGCAAGAATTCAGACGACTTACGTCATGGCTGACGTTACGCAATTGTTTTTATTGTCAACATAATTTTCGATATTTGCTTCTTCGCGTTAAATTTTTGTTCGCAATTTAGTGCAGTCTATAATGCAAACATTTAGTGTAGTATGTAGTTGTATTGTTCTCAATTGCAGTTTCATAAATATTTTGATGGAAATATAAAGAATTATTAATTTGTTTGTATGACGTAAGTCGTGTGAGTTCTTGCCGCAACTATAGCAAAACTTTTATAACCAATGATACATTATAAAATCTTACTTACCTTACTTACCTTTAAATACATTCGGTTGATAACAGAATTACATAAATCCCATACTTCTTGCTCTTGGATTTATTTATTTATTTATGTCATTACCAAATCGGGGATTTAAGATTAGATCTTTTTATTTAAACATAAAATTGTGAAATATAAATGCTTATAAATAAAAAATTAATTTTATATTATTATGTCAATACTAGAAATTAAAAAAAGATTCATCATTGTTAATGAATGTGTTATATTTTTCCAGATATTAACTATGGACGAGAAGAAATTACCTCGTTTTGGTGGATCTAAAGTTTCTGAAATAGCTAATATTTTTCAAGGCAGAAGTCCTGGACAAAAAGAAGACATTATTACTCCACTTAGAAATAAACAGAAATATTCTCATTGTGCTACTGAAAAAATTGACACTGATAGTCCAGCAGTGACAGTCATGAGAACAGAATCACATGTAACAAGATTTAACAATGCTAGAGCAATGTTTGAAAAACTTGGAGAAGAAAATAAGACTGGTCGAGATAGAATAATACCTTTACAATCTACTAAAAGTGCTTCAAGTATTTTGGATTCTAGATCTAGAACTAGCTCTGCAAATAGTGAGACGCGAGACACGAAGTCATGTCACGGCTCTAGATCACCTTCTCCTTTGGAAAATAATACTGTGTCTATTGCTAATAATACTACAAGTAAACCTAACGGATTTAAAGATAATTCTGAGAAGATGATTGACTTAAATGAAAATAATCAGGATGTTGAAATTAAAAATGATGAACGAGTAAAACCTGTTGTAATGAAAAAACCGGAAAAACCAGATAAACCAGAAAAACCAGAAAGAAAATTTAATAGTAAAGAATTGATTGAACGGCAGAGGAATTGGACTTCTCATTTCTCAAAAACACGTAGCAGTAGATATAATAGTGATCCTAATAAAAATGAAGTTAAATTAGCTGTTAATAATAGCAATAAAGAATTGGTCAGTGATAATAAATCGATCCCAGGAGCTACAAGAAGTGCTTCTTTTAGCAGTAGATTGAAAAGTCCACCTACTTCTCCTCCTCCACCTCCAATTAGAACCGAAGCATCCAGGAGGCCTAAAGTCCTTAGAAAAGAGAGACCTGCGTCTGTTATTCCGACTACTTACACAGGTTTATTGAAAGAAGAAAGTCCAGTTAGTAGTCCTTCAAAAATTTTACCACAGTTAGAGAATGCTGTTAAAGAACAGATAACCAGTTTTGTTCTTACTTCTCCAGATAATGATTTGAAAGATTTGTCTAAATTAATGCATCAAAATGTTGAGGAAAAGGATAATAAAAAAGAATTGAACTCAAAGTGCTTATACAAGGACATCAGTACAACATTAGAAGAAAATCCAACACGTAAATCACCATTAGAAGATAAAAATGCAAGTAGGGAGAATTTATCAGCAGCCTCTGGAAGTTTATCTTCTCTTAGCCCACCAAGTAGTCCAAGTAAAATGAAATCTGAACAAGAAAAACAAGAACAGGAAGGCAATGAGAAAACAGTATCACGTAAGTTATTGATGTAATAAATATATCTATAAAATGTAACTAGAAGAAAATTGACTGGTGCTGTCAATTTTTTTTCAACAGCACTATTATCACCTTTAATATACTTCCCTCCTTGAACTCTACACGGCTCTATGCAATTTTTCCACTACCCAAAGTAGTGTTGCAAATCATTTTATGAAAACTCCTCTTTTTAGTTTTGTTTTCACAGCTTTTACCATTTTAAATCTGATTTTCTTTAGTACCGATTTAATTTTTATGACAAGCCACATGGTGCTAGATCATGTGAATAGGGTGGGTGTTTTAATACCTCTTGATTGGTTAAAAATGGTTTAACGACAGGGTGGTTTGAGCAGAAGCATTATCTTGATTTCCTTACAAATCATATCTTTTTCTCTTTATCGGTTTCAGGCTTCTCAATGTGTAATATTCTTGGTTGATACTTTGACCTTCCGGCTCCCAATGAATATGCACAATGTTTCTGATGTCGAAAAACATACATGAATGACTCTTAGTATTAGGATCGCAAGTAATAACTATGATTTATCACAAGGTATCACTTCAAAAAGGTTAGCGATTTCAATGCTTTTCAGGGTGTTCATTAAGTGTTAATTCAAACTTCTTGCTGTTCAAATGTGAAAATCTTCAGCACCATCTGTTAAATGTTAAATCTTGAATGTAAGATACAGTAATAAGAACTTTTATAGACCTCTTCATTTTTGAGATACAGGGCGAAATTTAAAAAAAACTACATTTAAGAGATTCTTCATATCTCGGAGAATATAGTTGCCGGTAGAATTCAAACGACTTACGTCACAGTTGACGTTGACTTCAGGAGGTGATTCCTCATAAGAAATTAGGGTCCTAAAGTCCTAAAACAATTTTTTGAAAACTCAATATTAACGGTGTCAACATTTTTTTTTTAGTTTTGCTTAGATAACTTTTTTATTTGTGATTTGATTTTTTCCAAATCTTTGCTATGTATTACTAGTGCTCTTGTAGATTTCTGTTCCAAATATGATGCAAATATTCTAGTGTCAAAGGGCCTAACCTAACCTTAATCTTCAATGCATGTCCCACAACTGTTTTGTTTTCACCACTTTATAAATTTGAACAGCAAGCACAGCTTGTTAAAGAGTATCAAAAATTATTTAAAAAAGTATCTCTTGTTGCGATGCAATAAAATGAACCGTTTCTGAGAAAAATGACCAAACATTTTCATGCGTTAACGCTGCTTTAAACTGATTTTTAAGATTTACAAAGGAGACTTTGAAAACAATAACTTAATGTTGCCTTAGCTACTTTTGACAGATAATATTTATGTGAATTATTCTGTCGTGATCATTTGCGTGTAATAGGTATCGTGATTAAAACTGATAAAATGAATAATAATAATAACAATAATGAGGAGCTGCGCGACATTCATTATTATTATGGCTTAGCTGCGGGAAATACATCAAGAGCAAAACGTTTGTATCGAGATGCATCATTTCCAAATAGAAGAATTCCACGGCTGCAGTTGTTGTGTACTATCCATCAGAGATTAGGTGAGTTTGGCTTTTTTAAGACGAGGCGGTTTGATGTCGGTTGCCCATGACGAACTCAAACTGCTGGGTTCTTGTTTTGGATGTGGTTGATAATAATCCTGATATAAGCGTCAGGTTAATTGCATCGCAGGAAAATATTGCCAAAAGCTCAGTCCATGAAATTTTTCAGGAACAACTGCATCCATTTCACTAACAAAATTTCCAAGCCCTACTCCATAGAGATCCGATTGCATCGCCTCATTACATTTAATGGTGAGAGAGCACCTCAATGAAATTTTCTCTGATAGGTAGATAGGGCGTGGTGGATTCATAGAGTGGGCTGCCAGATCGCCCGACTTGAACCTGATCGACTTTTTCCTTTGGGGCTATGTTAAGTCACTGGTACACAGAAGGTCTGTGAATAACGTGGAAGAGCTTATGCAACGAATTATTGTCAGTTTTGCAATAATAAGAGGGCATATTCTTCAGGGTTCATTGAGCTTTCTGAGAAGAATGAATTTATGTGTCGAAATGGAAGGACAACATTTCAAGAACTTATAAGAGCATAGACTAAATAAAAATGTTACTTAATAATGTAGTTAGTGAATAAATTTTGTATTGATGAGTTGAAACTGTGAATATCGGTTTAAAACAGCGTTAACACATGAAAATGTTTGAAGGCGTTTTTCTCGGAAACGATTCATTTCATTGTATCGCAACATGATACTTTTTAAAATAATTTTTGATACTCTTTAACATGGCGCTGTTCAAATTTATAAAACGGTGAAAACAAAAAAGTTGTGGGCCATAGATCGAAGATTAAGGTCAGGTTAGGTCCTTTGGCACTGGAGTATTTGCATCACATTTGGAACATAAATCTACAAGGGTACTAGTAATACATAGGAAAGACTTGGAAAAAATCAAATCACAAGTAAAAAAGTTATCTAAGAAAAACTAAGTACTTATACAGTTTTATTATTCTCAGATACAGTTTCCTAAATATTTTTACAAAAATATAATGAATTATTCAAACTTTGGTGACTTCGAAAGTCCCTATATTACGTTAACTTATTGCTGTACCTATTGAATAACATTCTACTTCATGTTTATTACTCTAGCAAGCATACTTCAGTGGCCACCAAAAACCACTGATAGATATTTTGTTGCTAATTTGTACCACCAATTTCAATGTCATGTTTTCAGAAATGTGATGGCTGCTACCATAATATGCTAGTAGACCATTGAATTGCTTGACGACTAAGAACAATAGGAAACCGATTTTTGCACCATATTTTGTTGCTTCAAGAGTTCCTTCAGGTGTATATTTTTTTCAAAAATAAAAAAAACTGGCCATTCAACTCATACAGTCAGTTAAAAATTTGTTGCTGTTTTCCGCTTGTCTAAAATGAAAAATCAAATAGTCATTAGTGAAATTCCAATAATATTAGTCATTTTATGCATGAATTTGGAAACTGTTTTTGACAAGAAATCCAAAAAATAAAATTTTTTGTTTTATTCATCTTGCGGAGCAACCGGTAGCTACCATTTTTGGCACAAACGGCACAAGGTGGTACAAATTAGAAGCAGGTAATATTAACATTTCTGTTACTAATATATGAATTTGCAATAGCTTTTGACGGTATTTTAGGAAAATAGCCATCACCGATAATTTTGTTCTCAGTTACTACATTGTCAAGTAACAGTTGGCATCTGTTCTTACCTTTTTTTGTATTATTTAGAGAACTATTTATTATGGACCAAGCAGCTTTTGCAGCTGTGATAATATTTTCATATTTTTGCGATAATAAAACTACAAGAACCTTGATTAACATAGGTACACCGATATACAGGGTGGTCCAAAAGTCTGGAAACGGTGAATTTATTTCGCGCACGAGTGGAAAATCAAAATTCTGATACTGGGATCTTTAGTAATTTCGCCCGAGGAATCGAATAGGCCCATCAGATTTTGGGCCCGATGGGGCCTTATACGAGATATCAGGCCCAACTTTGAAACTTCAAATGCAAACCCATTTTTTTTTATTGCAAATTCGGATTCAGCGGGAAATTTTACATCCGAATTGGTTAAAACCCAAAATTTTTTCGTCCATTATTGGGTCGTATGGGTCGTTCAAGACCAGAGGGCACAAATTGATATTCTGGTTGAGGCAATTCAAATTTGAATTTGGGCCTCAAATTTGAATTTGGGCCTCATATCTCGTTAAAGGCCCATCGAGCCCAAAATCTGATGGACCCAATCGATTGCCCGAGAAAAATTACTAAGGACCTCAGTACCAGAATATCGATTTGTGCCTCCTGGTCTTGAACAAAAAACGCTGCATAGGATCCAAAAATGGACGAAAAAATTTTGGGTTTTAACCAATTCGGATGTAAAATTTCCCGCTGAATCCAAATCTGCAATAAAAAAGATGGGTTTGCATTTGAAATTTCAAAGTTGAGCCTGATATCTCGTATAAGGCCCCATCGGGCCCAAAATCTGATGGGCCTATTCGATTCCTCGGGCGAAATTACTAAAGATCCCAGTATCAGAATTTCAATTTTCCACCCGTGCGCGAAAGAAATTCACCGTTTCCAGACTTTTGGACCACCCTGTATATCGGTCCAAATGTGCCTTACTTAAATGATTAAATTAAAGAAAATCTGGTAATTACAATACTGAATTACTTTTTACTAATAGTATGACACATCCAGTTGCAACTCAATTTTAAAATTTGTGGAAAGTGATGAGATGCAATAATTATTAAAAATTTCAGTCGACATGTCGAATAAAATATATATTTATTATTTCTCAAAATGGGATTGGCTTGGTAGGACCAGTGAAAATGCATATTCTTGGTACCGTCAGCAATAGATAGAAAACATATCTGGTGAGTCTGGTATTAGCGTTTGGCATCGGTCTTATATTGATTGTACAAAAAGAAATTTTTATTAGTTGTCAGAAATTCACTGATAACCTTTTTAATAAACAAAATACAGGAACTAATTAGGAATATATTTGTCTTCATTGTTTACGATAGCCTCCTAACAATCTGCAGTTTTCTATTCCATTCCTGAAGAAATTTGGTGGTTTGGTGAAGTGAAATTTTCATAGGACTGGCCAGTTATTTTGGACTCTATTACAAATGTTTATGTTACGAGGGCTGTCCGTAAAATAAGGTTCTCAAAGAGCTGCAATCGAGAGGAACGCTGTTAAGTGGGATCTGGCACTAGTAGCGTGTAGTTTGGTTCCTCCTCGCCTAGTCCCCGTAAGATCGAGCTATCTACGATGCTACTGATAGGCGGTTATTAAAAAATAACCGGTTATCGGTTAACTTATTATTTTTCGTAATAGGTTAAACCTGAATCAGTCAACCTCCCTCTAATAACCGGTTATTTAATTTTTATTAAAGATAAAAATTAGTAGAGTTTAATGGCAGCAATTGTCGCAAACATGTTTTGTTATATTCAATAATAAATAACTAAATAAAAATTAAAATATAAAAATGCATTTAAAGTCCTTTATCTATAATATTTATATCTGTATTATGTAGTCATGTATCTGGTTATGTATTTTTGAAAATTTTACTATTTTGTCAGATGGATAGTTTTCATACTGAGAAATAAAACATTAATTTTACAGCTAAAATTTATTATTAGATTAGCACAGTATGTTTCTATGGAGCAATCGACTTACTCTGCATTTAGTCTATAGTAGAGTTCACTGCGCAGAACAGAAGAAACGCTGAGTGGTGCAGCTCATTATTATAAAATAACCAGCACGCGGTTATTGATTTAAACCATCGGTTATAAGGTTAAACCAAACCCAAAAAATTACCGGTTATTAGCTGGTTAACCGACACACAATAATCGGTTATACATTTGACCGGTTATTTTTGCCCATCTCTATGCGACGCTCAGTCTTGGCTTGGCAGTTAGAGATGGAGGTCCCACTCGCTTCTCCTGCCAGGTGCGAATTATGCTCAGTTACTCGTTTTTTGTGTGGAAAAACACTGTGCTGGTGGACATTCATTCTCAACTGTGTCAAGAGTGAGGTGAAAAGTGTATGAGCGTACAATATGTGCACAAATGGCATAGATAATTCAAAGACGGGTGTACAGACATCCATGACGAACAGCATTCTGGACGTTCATTGGAAAGTGAAAGAAACAATGCTGAAAAATCGAAGGGTGACGGTTCGGGAACTTCGTGAGATGTTCCCTGATGTCAGCAAGAGCTGCATTGACAAAATTTTGATGGAACATTGAGGATATGTCAACGTTTGTGCAAGGTGGGTCTCCAGAATGCTCACCAAAGATCACCAGTGGCAACGGGTTGAAACAACCCTCGAATTTCTTCAGGCCTACGAAACCAATGGCGAGAAATTTTTGGACAGACATAGCCCCAAGTGACTACCATCTCTTCCCCGAATTGAAGAAACACCTGAGTGTGACGCATTTCACAACCGGAGAAGAACTGAAAGAAAAGGTTTTAAATTACCTTCGCGGCGTGGCGGGAGAGTTTTATGAGTCAGGCACAAAAAAGATGGTCCACCACATGCAAAAATGCATTGATCTCAACGGCGATTATGTTGAAAACTAGGTTAGTCAAAGCTTTCCAAAAATGTATTATTCAATGTCAATAAACATGTTTTTCATTAACTTAATCAACTTAACTTATGTTTTTGATCTAACTTGAATAAAGTCTGGAAATTCCATAAATTTAATGTGTTGTTCACAGTATTGGCAGAGGCGCCATCATCAAAGTCCTAAGCGGTGTTCACATGTAAACTCATTACGGTTGAAAATGCTGTGATTTAGATGCAGTGTGCATGCTTCTGATGGTTGGAAACTGATTCTGATGTATTACCAACAAAGTTATTATAGGATGTATTTATCCTTACAACCACAACAGCACCATGTTTCATATGCAGCAAAACAGTTACACACACTTATGTCATCGTATGCCTTCATTTATTCCTATTTCATCAGTGTTTATATAATATACAGGGTTAACTATGACTAAGTACAAAAAATTTAACCTCGTGCTCAGGGAGGCCTAAAAGACAATAAAAAAATTATTCCAGAATTTTAGCTCGATATTTAAAAAATGGGGCAAACCCCTTTTTTCCTACGGAAAGTCGGCGCCTATGATAAGAACCGACTGAGATGGCTTAGATCCATAAATAAAACTTACATCTGTCAACAATATCTACTACCATCGTCGTAGAAACGAAAATTAACATTCTTATTAGTAATAATACCTGATAGATAGGTAACAGTTAATCCACTTAGCTCCAGTATTTTGCATTTCGTTATAAACTGGTAGAACTATATATTTACTCATTACAGCCACACACTACCAATAAAAGACATTTCCCGTAAATACAATTAGATAGATTAGATGCCTATTTATTATAACAAAATCGAACGAAAAGGATAATAGACGTTTTAATGTAACCGCGGCAGCTTGTCCCATAACCTAGAAAACCAAACTGCGAAAGTACCCAACACAAATGTCTTTATTTAATAACTATAAAACGTTTAAAAGTTAAAATAAGGCACTAAAAACTGAAGAAGAACACAAAATTACAATGTAAACACAGGAATTCAATTATGACATGACAGCGATACTGACTGATGAGCGACTGTTGCATGCATACTCTATGCAACCAATGGATTTTTTTTGAAGGGCGATTCCGTTAATTCTTATTTTTCCCTATCCCCTCATAAAATATTTGTACTAAGTCATAGTTAACCCCGTATAAGTACATATAAAATATATTCTTCGATTCAGATTTTGATCTAATATTTGTCTTAAATAATTTTTTCACCATATCACTATTTCATCTTTTTCTTTCAGCATACTCTTTCAATTTCATTTTATAAAATGAAAATTCATGTCACATAATTTGCAAAAGCACCCTTCTAGATATTCTACTCGTATGCAAAGTTTCATTCTCTGAGATAGCAATCTGAATTTTTTTTATTGTCATTTTCAAAATATCATCCATTAATTGTTTACGTATTTTGTATCATCAAGCTCTCTCTCTTCTTTCTTCCGTGAGTTTCCAGTATTTTCCATTTCACAGTTGTATATTCTTTGCCATTCCTTACCACTTACACTCATTATTAATGTTATTATTATGCATTCTTAAGAACATAAACACAAAATCAATAATAAATTAATTACAATCACAATTAAATAAACGGAAAGATATACCTGAAACAGTTGAATCCATCAAGGCATCTCTACTAATAGAAATTGAACATGTGAAGTGGCGCATGCGTAATTTCTGCAGCAGAAGTTGTGTAATCCTATATGTTCTGTGAGATAAGCGTCACTTAAATTTTATATATTACATGATTCACTCTATTATTTTGGACCACAACTATAGTTGGTACATGTCAGAAACGCGCTGCTCACCATCTCGTCCTAGCACGCAGATTTATTTTGTTATTTAGTAACTTAAGAATGTGTTGGCGCATGGCGTTTTAACATTTTAGGTAAATAATTATGGCTGACATGAGATATTAGATACTGGTCCAAAGAATTTATGCTGGAATTCATGTCTTTGGAAAATTCGATCTAAAGATTCCTTTATCAAAAATTTAAAAAACGAGGTACGAGTATATACGAAATGTAAATATAAATGTTGAAATTAATCAGAAGCAAATCGTGATTTTGTAGTTAAAAACATTCAGAGCCCACGAGGATCATTTAGGAGGGAGCTCAAGAAGATAGAGGCACCAAAAAGAAGTGTTGCTTCCGCTGATGATGTTGAACATACCGCCCTTATGGTATTTTGAATTCTTTTATTTCGAATATCCATCCTAAAAATTAAAGATATTACCTAAAATGTTATACATCTTGACAAAAATTCAAGCTTACCTGAAATTTTCAACAGCAACAATCTTGACGCACCACGTTCCAGTCCCGTGCTTGGAACGAGCCAGGCAAAGAATGTACGATTGTATCTACGTGTGAATGCCGCTATTCGATGTTAAATTGAGGCCTCAAGACAACGGAGTTCTTGACGGGTTAAGCCTCAGCAGTGATAGTTGTACACGAATCCTTTCTCGCCCCATAAGATGCACAATATCAGCTTAAAGCCTGCTTCAGAGAACAATGTAGTATTGCTGGCAACATCCCCACCACTAGTTTAATTTTAGTGAAATAAAGATTTTATAAAGTTGGTTTTGTTGGTTATGTTATTTACAAATGTTGCTCCTCTGGATAGTTGAAGTTGGAAATTTTGAACTTCACTCGCATTCAACAACAAATACAATTAATTTCATTGACTGAAAGTCCCGTGACTTAGTGTTGCTTGCAACACTACGTCGTTCTCTGATTCTCTGAAGCTGGCTTAAAGGATCGGTATCAGCTTTTGTTTGGGGCGTTGCCTTTTGTCTTTCTATTAGGTCTAGTGTGCGTTCATATTGACATCGCTGGAGCGGTGAGTTTTTGCGTTGTCATCAGGTGATGCCGTTTTTGCGATGCCATCGCGCGCAGTTTTCATGTTCAAATTAGTTAACAATCGTTTGTTATTTTTTAGCTTTCGAACCAGAAAAACATAATGAACCCGATGTCAAAACGGTTGTTGCCTTAACAAATTTGAACATGGAAACTGCGCGCAATGACATTGCATAATCTGCATCGTGGAAAGCTCACTGCTCAGACCCCTTTCATATTTGGGTCTTGGGTAAAAACACGGAGCGGTTTCAAATAATCGGTAGCCGACTCAGCGATCCAATCGACAGTCACGTCGGCAGATGATGTGATATCATCCAGACGATGTGCTGTACCCTCGTCTCGTATATCTAAATAAGGTAAAACAAAAGATGCATCCAAGGCGCATCCGAGACATCAGTAACAGTCAGAGAAAACGGTCAGCTAAAAAATGACGAGTCAGCAAAGAGATACCCATGTTGATAAATTTTTGTTTTTTTCGTTCAAAACATGTGGCACCATACATTCAATTTTAAAAGTTTGCCCTTGAAATGCAATGGCCGCACTATGGTCGACTGGTTACCATCAAATATACTGACCAATTCTCGGGTTGATTCACATGTGTCATCGTGACTGATCTTTCAAATAAACTTTATCAACACTCAGATGATGTTCTTGAATGTGTAAAACTTTAAAAGTTGAAATGATCTTTGAAACGAGACGTACGGCAAACATTTAAATTATATCTAAAGAGTTGTTGGTTTGAGTGATTTGTAATATTATCTTAGTACTCGTATAAAGTAATCGTTACTTGCTACTTTCATTACTTTTATAGTAGGTGTTGAATAGTAAATATTTAAATGTATTTTTGCTGGTACTGGTATAGTGTTAAGTAAATATCGTATATATGAGTAGTTCTATATAATGATCTACGCCTAAAATTTAACTGAATAGAAAGTAGCAAGAAAACAATATAAATAAAGAAATAATATTTTTATTTAAAGAACAAATCGTATAACGTAAAATTTCAAATAACGAACGTAGAAATGCACCAACTGAAAAAAATAGAATGCGAAATGCGACTCTATGCGCATGCAATCCATATACATAAATATATATATTGCGTGAGTGTGACGACCGACAAGTGCAACAAAGGGGGCTGCCATTTTGATGTACTCATTGCCAACTGTTTAGTGAAAACACTACAAATCCCAAATATTTTGTGGGCGGTAAATATGATGTCCATTTCTAAATTTAAACATCTTTTGTAAGAAATTAAATTATAACTAGTCTGTTATAAAAATGTAATAGATAAGAATTAAAACACTAAAACCAGATGAACAAATTAGGACTACAGAATCATGAAACCAAACCTGAAAACAGTTTTATTTTGATTACATCAATTTTTATTTATAAAGAGGAAGTAGAAGTATTTATTTTATACTGTTAATAATAATTAATGCTTTACGAAAATTTATTGGTAAGGTAAGAGTTTAGTTTACACATAAAACATAAGAGTCAAAATAAGTAAATTATAATATACAGGGTGTCATAGAGAAGTTGAAAGGTTTACATTCAAATAAGCTATATGAGGAATATGAAATTCAAAATTTTTATAATAAACAGGCTAGTGACTAGTATGGAAAAGAGTCTTTAATTATCATTTCTGCTTTATACAGTTACCATTAGATATATAGGAATCAGAAGGGTCCTTCTAATTGTTGATATCGTCTAAAACTATTTGTAGGCCGTCAGACATGTCAAGCATTACATTCGGCATCGCCAGATCTCAAGACCTGTGCCAGAAAAATAGGTAATTTGTTACTTATACTATTTTAATTGAATGATAAAGGTAATAAATGCTTAATTTGTTAGATCTGAGGGTGTGGATCACAATGCTTTTCTAAATTTAGTCTCGTAACTTTGTACGGTTTAAAATTTGTCGTCAAAAAGTGAAACCTTACTTTGACATATCTGATAGCCAAACTAATAAAATCAATGATAGTTATTATACATAGTTACTTATTGCCAACCTTAATAAATTACATATACTAATTCAAACCTTTGCAACATATTTTCACTTTTAACACTATATCTTTAAACACTATATTTTGCATACAATATATTTAGACGTTTACTATCTTCAGCTTCTCTATGATTCTCTTTGATTATGGAACACTGTGTATATGATATCATAATTGCATAATTTTATAACAGTTTATGGTAATCTTCAGTAAATTTAAAAAGTTGATCTAGGTGTCTTTTGTATAAATTGTCAAGTGATGCAAATAATTTTCTTAATACAGCAGTAATATCTGCGATCAAAGTCATGAGATGGAAGATGTACTTTTCTTGACGTTAAATGCTTCACCACATCTTTTAATGACAACTCTAATATTTTTATACACTGTTTGGCCCTATACATTTTCTTCCTTCGATATATTTGTTTCTTAATTTTTCACTTTCTTTTGGCAGATCGATACTCTAAAATACCAAATGTAAGTATGCTCACATTTTTATATCTAAAACATGCAGGATACTTACAAATATTTATGCTCAGCTTTTTAAAGTTTTCTTAGACTAGCTATACTCGAGCTTTTTCTTGATGAAACCCAACCTGTTTCACTCCCATTGAAATTGAATTGCCATCCTTTGTATTTGTTTTTTTTTTTGTTTTTGGAAAGAGATAACATCGAAGACGAAGGTGTCAAAAATATATTGGATGAATTGGATGATGATCTCGTAGGTTGTACTGTTTTTACTATAAAATATATTTTTAAAAATAAACAAACAAAAACAAAACACGCATTTAAAACATACCTATAAAAAGTCCATAGATATATTAGTAAATCTGCTTGTGTCTATGAAAAAGTCACTTCGGAATCCTAAAAACATTTGTGGAGGCATCAGACTTCTAATATTTTTACAACTTCTAATAACGCACATGTTCTTCATGCACAGAATAATAAAATATTGTATTAAATTAACATTTTTGTAAACCAAATAAATTCCAAACCTAACCTCACAAACCAACAAACGTAAACATAAACATGGGAAGAAGAAGAGAGTATATCAAAATGGTAGTCATTTTCCATCTCCTTTTATTGCATGCTCCGTACCGATGCGCAGTCGTCAAAGAGCAGTATATATCTTTATGTATATGATGCAATCATACATCTCAACTGAAATCTCTAATACCAGTACCAGCTATTAGCTATAGCACAGTTTATTATACAGTTCGTCGAGTGAAGGTTCCAGAGGGTGTGGCTAAATCGCGGCTAAATGCGCAATGAACACCAATGAAATTCATATGTACACGACAAAGTGGGAGAGATTCCATTTCTTGACATATCACAGTGCTCTTTGGGCGCGCTATATGCGCAGTCGTCTTTTGGTCGTCTAAAAAAACGAAATCTGGGACCTCGATATCAAAGGAGCCGACGTGAAGACGCCGGACTGTATAATAGACCACAGTATACTAAGTAGTATACTGTGTAATAGACTGTGGCTATAGTATCAACTAACAAACATACGAATAAGCGTACTCTACTCTACGTTCGTAACGAAAAGATACGAAATACAACTCGATACTCGACTGTATGCTTGTGTACTTGTATATCGAATATTGAGCGATTCGAGCCGCAGTTTAACCTTCATTCGACATTCCACGCTTGGGTAAACTGTTTGTGTGACATCACACGTCTCAAGTCTTTGCATTGTCATACGAAATGCAAGTAATGCTTGCTACATACTATGCGTGAATTCGCGATTTGCGATGCGTGGTTTTTAAGGAATTCGTGCATCGTGTGTAGGGTTTTCATGAATGAATTTTTAACGAACAAAACCCTACACACTATTCACGAATTCCTCGCATACCACGAATCACGCATAACAAATCGCAAATACACGTATAGTCTGTAGCAAGCCTTACGATACTTACGCGGAAGTATCGTTCCGTTTGATATGTCGCATCTTATTAAATACTCGTTAGGCCCGCTACAGACTGCGTGAATTCGCGATTCGTTATGCGCGATTCGCGATATGTGAGGAATTCGCGAATAGTGTGTAGGGTCTTGTTCGTTAAAAATCCATTCATAAAAACCCTAAACACTATGCATGAATTCCATACGAATCACGCATCGTGCATCGCGAATCGCGAATTCACGCATAGTCTGTAGCGGCGTTGAGTGAATATTCACTCAATGGTAGCGGGCATTACTCAGTAACGAATACATACGGCTACAGCTACAGCTCTAGTAGTAATCAACTGCGATTACGGGTTGGGGTTACATTACTGACACGTATTCATTTATATTAGGAGCGGTATACCTACTTACTTAATGTTTTATTAAGTTCGTTCGTTTTAGTAACAACTCTGATTTTAATCTGGCAGGTAGATTTGTACCGACCGGACCTGTTTATTTCAAATGACTTAAAAAAGCTTAATGATTACAAAGAAACGAGTACTCTCTGTAAAAGTAACGAGTACCTACTATTAGTTAAAAGTAACGATAATTCCCATCACTAATTTACAGTCATATTACGGCCGCTATATCACGGCACCGCTTTCCTAGGAAATCAAAGCTTAACATTCAATTGTTCTTAATAAGAGCGGACGACACGGACATCTATAACCAGCCTAACAACAAAGTGCTAATGCCTAAATCCACTAAAATTTATTTAAAATAGAAATCTCAGTAGTCTTGGTACTTTCATTGGTTTTATAAGCCTCATTAAATGTATTTATACATTTAGTGCTCCTATTATTATTATTATTATACTCCAGAATGTAGGAGTCGCATTGAAGTAATCAGATACCTCAAAAAGGCTGAATCTTAGGTTTATAGTTTTGCTACTACAGGTGAAAATTTTATTCAAACAGAAAATACAACATAATGAACAACAGTCAATAATGTGGACAATGTTTGATTTCAGCCAGCCACCTTTAAGAACAGTTGAATGAACAAGCGCGCGAAAATGAATAAATCGCGAGTTGAACTCAAAAGCGTGTTAGGAATGCTCGATTTGTTGTAACAATTCGTTTTATTTGCAAATAATATACGATCCCAAATTTTCATGGTCGCAGATTATTCAATGAAATAGTGTGAGCAAAGCTTATAAAGCCAGTGATAGGTATGAAATTTAAAATAATTTTTATGCAACGTTAAACAATTGATTTCCAAGGCATTCTTGCCATTCAAACCAAAAACCTTACGAATTTATTATCTCAATATTATATTATGTATATACATATTCAAATATTCTAACTTGCATCATTCTTTGGCCAGCCCATTGTATTCTGGGACATACAAGATTTGAACGTGCAAACAGCATTCTTGAATAATAAGATACTAGAATCTGAAGTCACAGTGGTCTATCAAATATTCTAATATTTTTCTAATACAAATATTGCACATTTTTAAACGTCAAAAATGTTAAGTAGCACTTTCGCCGTAAGCGGGAACAATTGGAATTCCAAATATTCACTTGCAGAATGAATTTAAAATATGTATGTAGGTATGATTTTTATGAATAATTTTAATTAATTAATCTTTTTAATATTTTACTTAATTAGTCGAAGTTTAATAAGTTAAAACAAACTTTATTTTTAAATATATTAATGTAGTTTGTGATAGTCAATTGACTATGTGGGCAGTTGAAAAAGGAGCAAATATTGGACGCAAACAAAAATGAACTGTGTGTAGGTCTGGAATTTATTTATAGATCAGTTTATAAGTGTTTAGTAGTCAAGACTCGTATATCGTGTGCTTTCTTGTTAGTTTAAAATAAATAAAATGCAGTCGTTGCTTATGATTTCATTGACTGCTAAATAATTTTGTGTTCAATTTAAATTGTTGGTTTTTTTAAATACAATACCCAAGTTATGTGATTGATAGCGGATGTTTATCGTAGGTACTTCACTTAAATACTCCGCTGAATGCTCTTCCAAATGGTGAAACATTTGAGAAAAATGTGTTTAAGACTTAGACTTTTTTGTATAGATTGTTCAGGTTTGTTCTTATAAAATAACAACGCATATATACGTACTAATATTGTGGTTTCATGTTATGACAGGGCGCTTTTTTATATAAGAATCATTGTTAGACATTTCACTTTTTCTTTCAAATAAGTGATACTAGGTGGTAACCCATTAATTAATTACTTTTTTTTGTGTCGGTAATATAATAGAAATTATATTTTTATATGTATGACGCTATTTTGGTGCGATTTTGTTTAATAAATTGTGTTTGACATTAAAAAGTAAGTAACTTTTGTTGCAATTTAATTTTCTTAATTTAACGGTGTTGTATTATTTATTATTGTTAAATATATGTCTTGTCGACCTCGTGGTTACCTAGCCTTATTTAAATTATATCTTTTAACGTATTTTAAATAATTATATACAGGGTGTAATAACATACTTGCAGTTTAAGAGAAAAAGTTTAATAACAACGTGTATCTATTTGATCATTGTTAAAAGATATTCTAATAAATTAGACCACTTCTTTAATGGAATAGATACGGCGTATGTTGAAAAATATTTGAACGGGAGAAATAGGTCGAAGTCTCCAGTTATAGGGTTCTAAATAATAGATATGCCAAGATTTCTGCAGCAAATTATAATCTTCGGGACATACGACGAATTATACTTTATGAGGGTTATCAAACAAGTTTTGCTGAGAAGCCCTGATACAAGGGTTATTTATACATATTAGTAGTTAACAATACATTAAAACAGCTTATTACATTCTATTACTTACCTAATTTATAAAAATACAGAATTATAATAACATGAGTAACATACGTATTGTCGGAAATGAGGCTTTATATTTTCTTTGGATATATTATGTATTGGGTGTAACAAAAAAGCAGGTCATCCCGTTAACTGCGTACTTTTGACAACATAATATGGCAATTTAACCCTACTTACCTATTTACAAAAATAAATCTTATAAGATACATTGTGTTAAAGTTGAACTTTTAAATTTGATTTTCACGTATCACTTTGAAATTTTATAGAGATACTTCTTGTTAACCAAATCCTCTAAGGTATTATTGTAAACGACTCCTAAAAACAAACGTAGAAACGACATGGAAGGGATTATTTTATTCCCCACTTTTTTCTGTAGTACGCCTATGGACGTTTAGAGCATTTTATTATTCTTGATAATTTTTTGTAAAACTTCATTTTTGAAATAAATTTGATTTTTGGGCATGCAACGTTAGGATAACGTTTTTAAATTACAAAGGAATAATTTGTAATGTTCTAAGTTGTCCTAACTTACTTTACAGTGTCTCTGAATATGGTAGGCAGGCCAGATGTGCCATTTTTACGCAAATAAATATTTTTTTTTATCAATATAAATTTGTTTATTAAGGAAAAAACAGGGAATTAAAAACAGATTAGTTATTTGATACCTATATAGTGATTTTCCGGATTTTACCTTAGTAACTGGTCGCTGCCATGTGGACGGGTCATTTATATTATAACATTCAACTAGTTGAATACCATTACAACTTAAAAAGGTTGACTTTTCAGGAAAAGCAATTGAATGTTGTTGCGGTCGTTTAATTGAATATATTAGACAATTAATTATCGATTTTATGGGAAATACAAAAAGTTTTATTTATAATAAAACTGTACTTAATCATTTTAGTGTAGTACTATGTCTTTGAATTATACTGCGGTTTTGTTCAAAAATTATAGGAAAAATAAAATAACGAGATGCTAATGTGTCACTTTTCTAATCTTCTAACATATTTTTGGATAATTATTAATTATTGCTATTGTTGTTTTATGCAAAATTTTAAAACTTTATACAACAATTTCAGACATGAATTGTATACTCCGCAACATATATTCCCTATTATTGGGAAAATCGCCATAAAAAAGTAATGTTAAGCCCCATTTCAGACTATACGGTTTTGACCATACGGCAAAAAATCAAATAACATTATTTTAGTAATGCGAAGAAAAGCATGGCCCCTTTCATGTTACATCGACAGCGACGGTAACTACCCTTTCCTATGACGTGGTCAATGAGGATACTACTAGAGATTTCACTCCATTCATAAACGGCGGACGATGTTTTATCTCTTTCTAATCTGCGCCAGGCACGACGAATTTGATTTGAATTTTAGTTGTAAGGTGCAGGTTGTAGTAAAAGTTGTAATTTAACAACTATGATTTAATGAATCGCTTCTACCACATTTTCTTTCTCTGCCACTGTACTCTGTGGTAGAACGAAATGGAAAATATTAGGATTTCTGAGATCCAGTTCTATGTATCGTGCCAGATACGGTTTAGGTAATGAATCACCGAGGAGAACATGCTTCGTTTCGCTTGATTTTCGGTACGCACTTACGCAGTTGGTAATTCTTATTTGTCGTCGTCGTGTCGTACAAATCTTGCTCGTAGTGTTTCTTTTATTTATACTTATATT